>CM074721.1:6228788-6423788 GCA_037306005.1 Rhinophrynus dorsalis
GCTTGCCTTGTTTCCATGTCAGAGGTTTGTTTTTTTGGCTGCAAGTCTTCCATGAAACCACTTCTAACCAGACTTCTCCGGACAGTAGATGGGTGTACCAGGGTCCCACTGCTGGACATCTTCCAGTTGTGAAGGGAAATAAGCATAATGTGTCTTTCATGTGCTGCACTAAGTTTCCTTGGCCGACCACAGAGTCTATGGTCCTCAGCATTGTTTCACGGGGAGGTGGGTAATGCATTGCTGAGAAGTGTCAGTGAGTGGGGAGGTAATGTAGGGATAAAACAGGAAGTCAGTGCTAGGGGAGGTGGGTAATGCATTACTGAGCAGTGTCAGTGAGTGAGGAGGTAATGTAGGGATAAAACAGGAAGTCAGTGCTAGGGGAGGTGGGTAATGCATTACTGATCAGTGTCAGTGAGTGAGGGAGGTAATGTAGGGATAAGACAGGAAGTCAGTGCTAGGGGAGGTGGGTAATGCATTGTTGAGCAGTGTCAGTGAGTGGGGGAGGTAATGTAGGGATAAGACAGGAAGTCAGTACTAGGGGAGGTGGGTAATACATTACTGAGCAGTGTCAGTGAGTGGGGGAGGTAATGTAGGTATAAGACAGGAAGTCAGTGATAGGGGAGGTGGGTAATGCATTGCTGAGCAGTGTCAGTGAGTGGGGGAGGTAATGTAGGGATAAGACAGGAAGGCAGTGCTAGGGGAGATGGGTAATACATTACTGAGCAGTGTCAGTGAGTGGGGGAGGTAATGTAGGGATAAGACAGGAAGTCAGTACTAGGGGAGATGGGTAATACATTACTGAGCAGTGTCAGTGAGTGGGGGAGGTAATGTAGGGATAAGACAGGAAGTCAGTACTAGGGGAGGTGGATAATGCATTGCTGGGTAGTGTCAGTGAGTGGGGGAGGTAATGTAGGGATAAGACAGGAAGTCAGTACTAGGGGAGGTGGGTAATGTATTGCTGAGCAGTAAAATGAGTGGGGGAGGTAATGTAGGGATAAGACAGGAAGTCAGTGCTAGTGGAGGTGGGTAATGCATTGCTGAGAAGTGTCAGTGAGTGAGGGAGGTAATGTAGGGATAAGACAGGAAGTCAGTGCTAGTGGAGGTACGTAATGCATTACTGATCAGTGTCAGTGAGTGGGGAGGTAATGTAGGGATAAGACAGGAAGTCAGTACTAGGGGAGGTGGATAATGCATTGGTGGGTAGTGTCAGTGAGTGGGGAGGTAATGTAGGGATAAGACAGGAAGTCAGTGCTAGGGGAGGTGGGTAATGTATTGCAGAGCAGTGTCAGTGAGTGGGGGAGGTAATGTAGGGATAAGACAGGAAGTCAGTACTAGGGGAGGTGGATAATGCATTCCTGGGTAGTGTCAGTGAGTGGGGAGGTAATGTAGGGATAATACAGGAAGTCAGTGCTAGGGGAGGTAGGTAATGTATTGCTGAGCAGTGTCAGTGAGTGGGGGAGGTAATGTAGGGATAAGACAGGAAGTCAGTGCTAGGTGAGGTAGGTAATTCATTACTGAGCAGTGTCAGCGAGTTGGGAGGTGGGTAATGCATTGCTGAGCAGTGTCAGTGAGTGGGAAGGTAATATAGGGATAAGATAGGAAGTCAGTACTAGGGGAGGTGGGTAATGCATTACTGAGCAATGTCAGTGAGTGGGAGAGGTAATGTAGGGATAAGACAGGAAGTCAGTTCTAGGGGAGGTGGGTAATGCATTGCTGAGCTGTGTCAGTGAGTGGGGACGTGATGTAGGGATAAGACAGGAGGTCAGTACTAGAGGAGGTGGGTAATACATTGCTGAGCAGTGTCAGTGAGTGGGGAGTTGATGTAGGGATAAGACAGGAAGTCAGTGCTAGAGGAGGTGGGTAATACATTGCTGAGTAGTGTCAGTGAGTGGGGGGGGGGTAATGTAGGGATAAGACAGGAAGTCAGTGGTAGTGGATGTGTGTGATGCATTATTGAGCAGTGTCAGTGAGTGGGGAGGTAATGTAGGGATAAGACAGGAAGTCAGTGCTAGAGGAGGTGGGTAATGCATTACTGAGCAGTGTCAGTGAGTGAGGGAGGTAATGTAGGAATAAGATAGGAAGTCAGTACTAGGGGAGGTGGGTAATGCATTACTGATCAGTGTCAGTGAGTGGGGAGGTAATGAAGGGATGAGACAGGAAGTCAGTGCTAGAGGAGGTGGATAATGCATTACTGAGCAGTGTCAGTGAGTGGGGGAGGTAATGTAGGGATAAAACAGGAAGTCAGAGGTAGGGGAGGTGGGTAATGTATTACTTAGCAGTGTCAGTGAGTGGGGAGGTAATGTAGGGATAAGACAGGAAGTCAGTGCTAGGGGAGGTGGGCAATGTATTACTGAGCAGTGTCAGTGAGTGGGGAGGTAATATAGGGATAAGACAGGACATCAGTGCTAGTGGAGGTGTGTAATGCATTACTGACCAGTGTCAGTGAGTGGGGAGGTAATGTAGGGATAAGACAGGACATCAGTGCTAGGGGAGGTGGGTAATGCATTGCTGAGCAGTGCCAGTAAGTGGGGAGGTAAGGAAGGGATAAGACAGTAAGTCAGTGCTAGAGGAGGTGGGTAATGCATTGCTGAGAGTATCAGTGAGTGGGGAGGTAATGTAGGGATAAGACAAGAAGTCATTTCTAGGGGAGGTGGGTAATACATTGCTGAGCAGTGTCAGTGAGTGGGAAGGTAATGTAGGGATAAGATAGGAAGTCAGTACTAGGGGAGGTGGGTAATGCATTACTGAGCAGTGTCAGTGAGTGGGGGAGGTAATGTAGGGATAAGACAGGAAGTCAGTGCTAGGGGAGGTAGGTAATGTATTAATGAGCAGTGTCAGTGAGTGGGGGAGGTAATGTAGGGATAAGACAGGAAATCGGTGCTAGGGGAGGTAGGTAATGCATTGCTGAGCGGTGTCAGTGAGTGGGGACATGATGTAGGGATAAGACAGGAGGTCAGTGCTAGAGGAGGTGGGTAATACATTGCTGAGCAGTGTCAGTGAGTGGGGGAGGTTATGTAGGGATAAGACAAGAAGTCAGTGCTAGTTGATGCGGGTAATGCATTACTGAGCAGTGTCAGTGAGTGGGTAGGTAATGTAGGGATAAGACAGGAAGTCAGTGGTAGGGGAGGTGGGTAATGTATTACTGAGCAGTGTCAGTGAGTGGGGAGGTTATGTAGGGATAAGACAGGAAGTCAGTGCTAGGGGAGGTGGGTAATGTATTACTGAGCAGTGTCGGTGAGTGGGGAGGTAATGTAGGGATAAGACAGGACATCAGTGCTAGTGGAGGTGTGTAATGCATTACTGAGCAGTGTCAGTGAGTGGGGAGGTAATGTAGGGATAAGACAGGACATCAGTGCTAGGGAAGGTGTGCAATGCATTACTGAGCAGTGTCAGTGAGTGGGTGAGGTAATGTAGGGATAAGACAGGAGGTCAGTGCTAGAGGAGGTGGGTAATGCATTGCTGAATAGTGCCAGTAAGTTGGGAGGTAAGGAAGGGATAAGACAGGAAGTCAGTGCTAGAGGAGGTGGATAATGTATTGCTGAGCAGTGTCAGTGAGTAGTGAGGTAATGAAGGGATAAGACAGGAAGTCAGTGATAGGGGAGGTAGGTAATGTATTGCTGAGCAGTGTCAGTGAGTAGTGAGGTAATGTAGGGATAATACAAGAAGTCAGTGCTAGGGGAGGTGGGTAATGCATTGCTGAGCAGTGTCAGTGAGTGGGGAGGTAATGAAGGAATAAGACAGGAAGTCAGTGATAGGGGAGGTGGGTAAGGTATTACTGAGCAGTGTCAGTGAGTGGGGTGGTAATGTAGGGATAAGACAGGAAGTCAGTGCTAGGGGAGGTGGATAATGCATTGCTGAGCAGTGTCAGTGAGTGGGGAGGTAATGTAGGAATAAGACAGGAAGTCAATGCTAGGGGAGGTGGATAATACATTACTGAGCAGTGTCAATGAGTGGGGGAGGTAATGTAGTGATAAGACAGGAAGTCAGTGCTAGGAGAGGTGGGTAATGCATTACTGAGCAGTGTCAGTGAGTGGGGGAGTTAATGTAGGGATAAGACAGGAAGTCATTGCTAGGGGAGGTGGGTAATGCATTACTGAGCAGTGTCAGTGAGTGAGCGAGGTAATGTAGGGATAAGACAGGAAGGCAGTGCTAGGGGAGATGGGTAATACATTACTGAGCAGTGTCAGTGAGTGGGGAGGTAATGTAGGGATAAGACAGGAAGTCATTGCTAGGGGAGGTGGGTAATGCATTACTGAGCAGTGTCAGTGAGTGGGGAGGTAATGTAGGGATAAGACAGGAAGGGCCTGCACTGTATGTTGTAATTATCATCATCAATAGAGCTAAATAACTCTAAGACTAGTTATATAAATAAAATATACCTAATATAACATCAAAGTGATTATGAAAAATATTTTAGGTGATTGGGACACTTTAAGGTCTTGTTCACCTGTAAGCTGAGTGAAGGAGGTGTTCATGTCGCTGTGTAGTAATGAGTCTGTACACAAGTGCGGGTGATTGTGCTGTGTCGCTGTGTAGTAATGAGTCTGTACACAAGTGCGGGTGATTGTGCTGTGTCGCTGTGTAGTAATGAGTCTGTACACAAGTGCGGGTGATTGTGCTGTGTCGCTGTGTAGTAATGAGTCTGTACACAAGTGCGGGTGATTGTGCAGTGTCGCTGTGTAGTAATGAGTCTGTACACAAGTGCGGGTGATTGTGCTGTGTCGCTGTGTAGTAATGAGTCTGTACACAAGTGCGGGTGATTGTGCTGTGTCGCTGTGTAGTAATGAGTCTGTACACATGTGTTGGTGATTGTGCAGTGTCGCTGTGTAGTAATGAGTCTGTACATATGTGCGGGTGATTGTGCAGTGTCGCTGTGTAGTAATGAGTCTGTACACAAGTGCGGGTGATTGTGCAGTGTCGCTGTGTAGTAATGAGTCTGTACACAAGTGCGGGTGATTGTGCAGCGTCGCTGTGTAGTAATGAGCCTGTACACAAGTGCGGTGATTGTGCAGCGTCGCTGTGTAGTAATGAGTCTGTACACAAGTGCGGGTGATTGTGCAGCGTCGCTGTGTAGTAATGAGTCTGTACACATGTGCGGGTGATTGTGCAGCATCGCTGTGTAGTAATGAGTCTGTACACAAGTGCGGGTGATTGTGCTGTGTAGCTGTGTAGTAATGAGTCTGTACACAAGTGCGGGTGATTGTGCAGCGTCGCTGTGTAGTAATGAGTCTGTACACAAGTGCGGGTGATTGTGCTGTGTCGCTGTGTAGTAATGAGTCTGTACACAAGTGCGGGAGATTGTGCTGTGTCGCTGTGTAGTAATGAGTCTGTACGCAAGTGCGGGTGATTGTGCTGTGTCGCTGTGTAGTAATGAGTCTGTACGCATGTGCGGGTGATTGTGCAGTGTCGCTGTGTAGTAATGAGTCTGTACACAAGTGCGGGTGGTTGTGCTGTGTCGTTGTGTAGTAATGAGTCTGTACACAAGTGCGGGTGATTGTGCTGTGTAGCTGTGTAGTAAAGAGTCTGTACACAAGTGCGGGTGATTGTGCAGCGTCGCTGTGTAGTAATGAGTCTGTACACAAGTGCGGGTGATTGTGCTGTGTCGCTGTGTAGTAATGAGTCTGTACACAAGTGCGGGTGATTGTGCTGTGTCGCTGTGTAGTAATGAGTCTGTACCCATGTGCGGTTGATTGTGCAGTGTCGCTGTGTAGTAATGAGTCTGTACACAAGTGCGGGTGATTGTGCAGTGTCGCTGTGTAGTAAAGAGTCTGTACATATGTGCGGGTGATTGTGCAGCATCGCTGTGTAGTAATGAGTCTGTACACAAGTGCGGGGTGATTGTGCAGCATCGCTGTGTAGTAATGAGTCTGTACACAAGTGCGGGGTGATTGTGCAGCATCGCTGTGTAGTAATGAGTCTGTACACAAGTGCGGGGTGATTGTGCAGTGTCGCTGTGTAGTAATGAGTCTGTACACAAGTGCGGGGTGATTGTGCACTGTCGCTGTGTAGTAATGAATCTATACACAAGTGCGGGTGATTGTGCAGTATCGCTGTGTAGTAATGAGTCTGTACACAAGTTCATGTAGATCTGTGTGTTACAATGTAATTATTATGGTATCTCAGTTCATGTAGATCTGTGTGTTACAATGTGATTATTATGGTATATCAGTTCGTGTAGATGTGTGTGTTACAATGTGATTATATGTATTTCAGTTCATGTAGATCTGTGTGTTACAATGTGATTATTATGGTATATCAATTCATGTAGATCTGTGTGTTACAATGTGATTATTATGGTATATCAGTTCATGTAGATCTGTGGGTTACAATGTGGTTATTATGTATATCATTTCATGTAGATCTGTGTGTTACAATGTGGTTATTATGGTATATCAGTTCATGTAGATCTGTGTCTTACAATGTGATTATTATGGTATATCAGTTCATGTAGATCTGTGTGTTACAATGTGATTATTATGTATATCAGTTCATGTAGATCTGTGTGTTACAATGTGATTATTATGGTATACCAGTTCATGTAGATCTGTGTGTTACAATGTGATCATTATGGTATATCAGTTCATGTAGATGTGTGTGTTACAATGTGATCATTATGGTATATCAGTTCATGTAGATCTGTGTGTTACAATGTGATCATTATGGTATATCAGTTCATGTAGATGTGTGTGTTACAATGTGATCATTATGGTATATCAGTTCATGTAGATCTGTGTGTTACAATGTGATTATTATGGTATATCAGTTCATGTAGATCTGTGTGTTACAATGTGATTATTATGGTATATCAGTTCATGTAGATCTGTGTGTTACAATGTGGTTATGATGGTATATCAGTTCATGTAGATCTGTGTGTTACAATGTGATTATTATGGTATATCAGTTCATGTAGATGTGTGTGTTACAATGTGATTATTATGGTATCTCAGTTCATGTAGATGTGTGTGTTACGATGTGATTATTATGGTATCTCAGTTCATGTAGATGTGTGTATTACAATGTGATTATTATGTATCTCAGTTCATGTAGATCTGTGTGTTACAATGTGATTATTATGGTATATCGTTTCATGTAGATCTGTGTGTTACAATGTGATTATTATGGTATATCAGTTCATGTAGATCTGTGTCTTACAATGTGATTATTATGTATCTTAGTTCATGTAGATCTGTGTGTTACAATGTGATTATTATGGTATATCAGTTCATGTAGATCTGTGTGTTACAATGTGATTATTATGTATATCAGTTCATGTAGATCTGTGTGTTACAATGTGATTATTATGTATATCATTTCATGTAGATGTATGTGTTACAATGTGATTATTATGGTATATCAGTTCATGTAGATCTGTGTGTTACAATGTGATTATTATGGTATCTTAGTTCATGTAGATCTGTGTGTTACAATGTGATTATTATGGTATATCAGTTCATGTAGATCTGTGTGTCACAATGTGATTATTATGGTATATCAGTTCATGTAGATCTGGGTGTTACAATGTGATTATTATGGTATATCAGTTCATGTAGATCTGGGTGTTACAATGTGATTATTATGGTATATCAGTTCATGTAGATCTGTGTGTTACAATGTGATTATTATGGTATATCAGTTCATGTAGATCTGTGTGTTACAATGTGGTTATTATGTATCTCAGTTCATGTAGATCTGTGTGTTACAATGTGATTATTATGGTATATCAGTTCATGTAGATGTATGTGTTACAATGTGGTTATTATGGTATATCAGTTCATGTAGATCTGTGTGTTACAATGTGATTATTATGGTATATCAGTTTATGTAGATCTGTGTGTTACAATGTGGTTATTATGTATATCAGTTCATGTAGATCTGTGTGTTACAGTGTGATAATTATGGTATATTAGTTCATGTAGATCTGTGTGTTACAATGTGGTTATTATGTATATCAGTTCGTGTAGATCTGTGTGTTACAATGTGATTATTATGGTATATCAGGTTATGTAGATCTGTGTGTTACAATGTGATTATTATGGTATATCATTTCATGTAGATCTGTGCGTTACAATGTGATTATTATGGTATATCACTTCATGTAGATCTTTGCGTTACAATGTGATTATTATGGTATATCAGTTCATGTAGATCTGTGTGTTACAATGTGATTATTATGGTATATCAGTTCATGTAGATACGTGTGTTACAATGTGGTTATTATGGTATATCGTTTCATGTAGATCTGTGTGTTACAATGTGATTATTATGGTATATCAGTTCATGTAGATCTGTGTGTTTCAACGTGATTATTATGGTATACCAGTTCATGTAGATCTGTGTGTTACAATGTGATTATTATGGTATACCAGTTCATGTAGATCTGTGTGTTACAATGTGATTATTACGGTATATCATTTCATGTAGATACGTGTGTTACAATGTGATTATTATGTATATCATTTCATGTAGATCTGTGTGTTACAATGTGATTATTATGGTATACCAGTTCATGTAGATCTGTGTGTTACAATGTGATTATTACGGTATATCATTTCATGTAGATACGTGTGTTACAATGTGGTTATTATGTATATCAGTTCATGTAGATCTGTGTGTTACAGTGTGGTTATTATGTATATCAGTTCATGTAGATCTGTGTGTTACAATGTGATTATTATGGTATATCAGTTCATGTAGATCTGTGTGTTACTATGTGATTATTATGGTATACCAGTTCATGTAGATCTGTGTGTTACAATGTGATTATTATGGTATACCAGTTCATGTAGATCTGTGTGTTACAATGTGATTATTATGGTATATCAGTTCATGTAGATCTGTGTGTTACAATGTGATTATTACGGTATATCATTTCATGTAGATACGTGTGTTACAATGTGGCTATATGGAATTAGGAGTTGTCCCAGTGATGCCTCAGTTTGGACTGTTCCCTCTGGCTTTGGGAATAGAACAAGTAGTGACTTATTTACTTTCTTCCTTAAATTAATTGTGTGCCCCGTTACAGCATCTCCTTTCCCTCCTGGCCTTGGTACATGGATATTTTGTTCAATCAATCACTTATACCCATAAACGTGCCAGGAGAGAAGCAAGAATGAGGAAGCAGCTTTATTGTGGTTTATAGATTATCTAGATACCTGGATGTAGGTGACGCATCAAAGGAATCACTACAGGAGGTTCCCCACGTTGTGTGTGATTTATAGGGGATCTAGATACCTGGATGTTTAAACTGCAATAACTTTTGGATAAAGCACCCACTCAGCAGTGAGAGTTCCTTTTTTTTTTTGCTCAGAAAGATAAACCTTACATTAGAAATAAATATATATTTTAACATATTATGTGTTACTATCCCTGTAAGCCTGATCCTTAACACTGGCGGTGAAGTGATGTACATCGCACCCTATGGGGTCATTACACAACACTTTAACCTGAGCTTTGCAGACAGCCCTTCTAACACTTATTAAATAGTAATATTTCAGTTCTGCTGTGAAAAAAACACCTCTCTACAGTATGTGTGTATCATGAGTCTCCAGGTACAAGGACATCCTGGTCAGTCTTTTATATCTCAGTGGATTCTACAGACATCTCCTTCCTACTGAGTCAACACGGGCTTAAAAGCTAACTGAGCAGTCTTGTATTGTTCCACAGCACCTTCCTGTATCCTCATAATCTTCACAAGCTGACTACTGCCATCTAGTGACAGAACCATTAAATACACTAAACCTCTGTTTCTCAAACTTTTTTGTTCAAGGCTCCCCAAACATGCAGTCCGGACGTTTTGTGGCACACCTAATATTTTAAGTAATTTGTCCAGCATGTAATGGAAGATACAAATACATAAATATATAGCTCTTTTTAGGTCTCGCAATAATAAAAAAAAAATCGAGCATATTGTGCAGAACAATTTCCAGAAATAAATATTTTAAAGCGGGAATTCACATTTTGTCAAAGTCTTAGTAGAAAACAAGGGGCACCCTAAATGGAGGTCTGCGGCCCCCCAAAGCGCCACGGCACCCTGTCTGAGAACCACTGCACTAAACCAATTACACACGGGCAAAATTACAGTTCTAGTTGATTTAACCCTTTGCAGTGTGTTGGATGCCCCACTGGCACTCAAACTTTTAAATTGGGATATTAACCCCTGGAATGCTAATGAGGCCTCCAGTGAATTACCACTATGTCTGACCCACAACCCCGGGTCACTTACACCACATAGTTAACACAGCGTTAACTGGTAATGCTTCCCAACTTATTGGAGATATCAGCAGTATATAAGGGGTTAATATACATTTCTAACGTCAATGAAATCTTTCCGCACCTGCCGCCTTTTATTTATTACTTATTTATTAGTGATTTGAGACTGACTTTTATAATTGTTTATAGTTAATGGGCAACGAACACCTCCTAGTAATAACCCCTCACTTACATTACTAGGCTCACAACATCCTAATGGCCCCTATGAATTTTGCACTCATGCCTTGGTTCAAGAGGTAACATAATCAGTCAGTCCTGGATGTCAGGTCCATGGAGGCAGACATGACAGTTACTTCTCAGTGCATTGTACAGCTCTCTGCTCAGGGTTAAGTAGTCCCACGTGCTCCGCCTGCTTCTGTTTGGGAAAAGAAATCTGCCAGTAACTGTCATGTCTGCACCATAAAACAGACATACTGCCATTAACTGTCATGTCCTCCTCCATGGACCTGACATCCTGCCATTAACTGTCATACCTGCCTCCATATACCTGATATCCTTCCAGTAACTGTCATGTCTGCCTCCATACACCTGACATCCTGCCAGTAACTGTCATGTCCGCCTCCATATACCTGATATCCTGCCAGTAACTGTCATGTCCGCCTCCATATACCTGATATCCTTCCAGTAACTGTCATGTCCTCCTCCATGGACCTGACATCCTGCCAGTAACTGTTATGTCCTCCTCCATGGACCTGATATCCTACCAGTAACTGTTATGTCCTCCTCCATGGACCTGATATCCTGCCAGTAACGGTCATGTCCTCCTCCATGGACCTGACATCCTGCCAGTAACTGTTATGTCCTCCTCCATGGACCTGATATCTTGCCAGTAACTGTTATGTCCTCCTCCATGGACCTGATATCCTACCAGTAACTGTCATGTCCTCCTCCATGGACCTGACATCCTGCCAGTAACTGTCATGTCCTCCTCCATGGACCTGACATCCTGCCAGTAACTGTCATGTCCTCCTCCATGGACCTGATATCCTGCCAGTAACTGTCATGTCCTCCTCCATGGACCTGATATCCTGCCAGTAACTGTCATGTCCTCCTCCATGGACCTGATATCCTGCCAGTAACTGTCATGTCCTCCTCCATGGACCTGACATCCTGCCAGTAACTGTCATGTCTTCCTCCATACACCTGACATCCTGCCAGTAACTGTCATGTCCTCCTCCATGGACCTGACATCCTGCCAGTAACTGTCATGTCCGCCTCCATGGACCTGACATCCTGCCAGTAACTGTCATGTCCTCCTCCATGGACCTGACATCCTGCCAGTAACTGTCATGTCCGCCTCCATGGACCTGACATCCTGCCAGTAACTGTCATGTCTGCCTCCATGGACCTGACATCCTGCCAGTAACTGTCATGTCCTCCTCCATGGACCTGACATCCTGCCAGTAACTGTCATGTCCTCCTCCATGGACCTGACATCCTACCAGTAACTGTCATGTCCTCCTCCATGGACCTGACATCCTGCCAGTAACTGTCATGTCCTCCTCCATGGACCTGATATCCTGCCAGTAACTGTCATGTCCTCCTCCATGGATCTGACATCCTGCCAGTAACTGTCATGTCTGCCTCCATGGACCTGACATCCTGCCAGTAACTGTCATGTCTGCCACCGTAAACCACACATACTGCCAGCAACTGTCATGTCCGCCTCCATGGACCTGACATCCTGCCAGTAACTGACATGTCTTCCTCCATGGATCTGATATCCTGCCAGTAACTGTCATGTCCTCCCCCATGGACCTGATATCCTGCCAGTAACTGTCATGTCTGCCTCCATGGACCTGACATCCTGCCGGTAACTGTCATGTCCTCCTCCATGGACCTGACATCCTGCCAGTAACTGTCATGTCCTCCTCCATGGACCTGATATCCTGCCGGTAACTGTAATGTTCGCCTCCATGGACCTGATATCCTGCCAGTAACAGTCATGTCCTCCTCCATGGACCTGATATCCTGCCAGTAACTGTCATGTCCTCCTCCATGGACCTGACATCCTGCCAGTTACTGTCATGTCCTCCTCCATGGACCTGATATCCTGCCAGTAACAGTCATGTCCTCCTCCATGGACCTGACATCCTTCCAGTAACGGTCATGTCTGCCTCAGTGGACCTGACATTAAGGTCAAAGATGTAATCTCTTGAACAAAGGCACAAGGGCCCAATTTACAGGAGTCATTGGGATTATGTCTCTCTCTCTATATATATGGTACTTACATTGTTGGGAGATGCTTTGTACAAACATTTTTAGTGTAAAATATTTTAATCATTACACTGTCAGGATCAGCTCCACCTTGTACCCAGATGTACATTTTCTTGTGGGAGGCCTCAAGTCTTGGGCTACATAAGAGAGGGATAGCAATAGCTCTACCTGTGGCGGTTTGAACTGTAATACTTTTAGGTGGAAGCATCTTGCGGCAGGCTTTCTCTTGTACTGTGCAGGAGAATACATACATTTATTTCTCCCTAATGAAACATACTGATCTGTTACCCCTGTAAGGCTCAGAGGGGTGTGCAGCCCATTTCTGGTAATGAATGGGTTAAGCAGGATGACAGGGGGAGTTGGGGTTAATGTGTAGTGTAGCCCGGCCGGATGTCACTGCTCTGTCTCACATTACACATCTGGGTTTAGTCCAGGGATTATACATTTCACTTCTCTCCCCAATACAATAACACATTCCTGAGATATATAGATGTGGTGAATTCTTCTTGTTCCGTGGTCAAAGTACGAGAGTACTAAGGGGTTAAAATAACAACTGCCCTTCATTTCCCAACCTCAGCACAAACAGACAGGCCACATCTGCTTAAAAAAGCACATTGGGACGAATTCCTCTGACGTTCGCCTTTAATATAATAAGAGACGCTTTCCATTTATTAGAATACAGAGATAAACTTGTCTTGGGTGACGGATCCAATGAAACACTTTCAGTGCAATGCACACTCATTTGGCACATAAAGGGCTGAAGCATTTAACCCTTTAACGCTTTTGGGGACGGAGGGGGCAACACATTGTTAAGCAATTCATTGCACATTTCGCTGGTCCTTAAGAGTGTTAAAGAGGGATGGGCGAAAAGTCCAATGTACCCCCCCCCCCCGAAAGTTGTGGAAAACCTGCAATTTATTATTTTTTTTGAAGGAAGTATATGTGGTTCTATGGCTACTGTAGGACAAGGCTGGGGGTCAGTATGTGTGGTTCTATGACTACTGTAGGACAAGGCTGGGGTCAGTATGTGTTTGAATGGCTACTGTAGGACAAGGCTGGGGTCAGTATGTGTGGGTCTATGACTACTGTAGGACAAGGCTGGGGGTCAGTATGTGTGGTTCAATGGCTACTGTGGGACAAGGCTGGGGGTCAGTACGTGTGGTTCAATGGCTACTGTAGGACAAGGCTGGGGGGTTAGTATGTGTGGTTCAATGGCTACTGTAGGACAAGGCTGGGGGGTCAGTATGTGTGGTTCTATGGCTACTGTGGTACAAGGCTGGGGGTCAGTATGTGTGGTTCAATGGCTACTGTGGGGCAAGGTTGGGGGTCAGTATGTGTGGTTCAATGGCTACTGTGGGGCAAGGTTGGGGGTCAGTATGTGTGGTTCAATGGCTACTGTAGGACAAGGCTGGGGGTCAGTATGTGTGGTTCTATGGCTACTGTGGGACAAGGCTGGGGGTCAGTATGTGTGGTTCTGTGGATATCAGTACAGTGGGACAAGGCTGGGATCAGTATGTGTGGTTCTATGGTTACCAGTACAGTAGGACAAGGCTGGGGGGGTCAGTATGTGTGGTTCTATGGATATCAGTACAGTAGGACAAGGCTGGGGGTCAGTATGTGTGGTTCTATGGATATCAGTACAGTAGGACAAGGCTGGGGGTCAGTATGTGTGGTTCTATGGATATCAGTACAGTAGGACAAGGCTGGGGGTCAGTATGTGTGGTTCTATGGATATCAGTACAGTAGGACAAGGCTGGGGGGTCAGTATGTGTGGTTCTATGGATATCAGTACAGTGGGACAAGGCTGGGGGGGTCAGTATGTGTGGTTCTATGGATATCAGTACAGTAGGACAAGGCTGGGGGTCAGTATGTGTGGTTCTATGGATATCAGTACAGTAGGACAAGGCTGGGGGGTCAGTATGTGTGGTTCTATGGATATCAGTACAGTGGGACAAGGCTGGGGGTCAGTATGTGTGGTTCTATGGATATCAGTACAGTGGGACAAGGCTGGGGGTCAGTATGTGTGGTTCTATGGATATCAGTACAGTGGGACAAGGCTGGGGGTCAGTATGTGTAGTTCTATGGATATCAGTACAGTAGGACAAGGCTGGGGGTCAGTATGTGTGGTTCTATGGATATCAGTGCAGTAGGACAAGGCTGGGGGGTCAGTATGTGTGGGTCTATGGATATCAGTACAGTGGGACAAGGCTGGGGGTCAGTATGTGTGGTTCTGTGGATATCAGTACAGTAGGACAAGGCTGGGGGTCAGTATGTGTGGTTCTATGGATACCAGTACAGTAGGACAAGGCTGGGGGTCAGTATGTGTGGTTCTGTGGATATCAGTACAGTAGGACAAGGTTGGGGGTCAGTATGTGTGGGTCTATGGATATCAGTACAGTGGGACAAGGCTGGGGGGTCAGTATGTGTGGTTCTATGGATATCAGTACAGTAGGACAAGGCTGGGGGGTCAGTATGTGTGGTTCTATGGATATCAGTACAGTAGGACAAGGCTGAGGGGTCAGTATGTGTGGTTCTATGGATATCAGTACAGTGGGACAAGGCTGGGGTCAGTATGTGTGGGTCTATGGATATCAGTACAGTAGGACAAGGCTGGGGGTCAGTATGTGTGGTTCTATGGATATCAGTGCAGTAGGACAAGGCTGGGGGTCAGTATGTGTGGGTCTATGGTACCAGTACAGTGGGACAAGGCTGGGGGTCAGTATGTGTGGTTCTATGGATATCAGTACAGTAGGACAAGGCTGGGGTCAGTATGTGTGGGTCTATGGATATCAGTACAGTAGGACAAGGCTGGGGGTCAGTATGTGTGGGTCTATGGATATCAGTGCAGTAGGACAAGGCTGGAGGTCAGTATGTGATGTTCTATGGATATCAGTGCAGTGGGACAAGGCTGGAGGGTCAGTATGTGTGGTTCTATGGATATCAGTGCAGTAGGACAAGGCTGGGGTCAGTATGTGTGGTTCTATGGATATCAGTGCAGTGGGACAAGGCTGGGGGGTCAGTATGTGTGGTTCTATGGATATCAGTACAGTGATACAAGGCTGGGGGGTCAGTATGTGTGGGTCTATGGATATCAGTACAGTGATACAAGGCTGGGGGTCAGTATGTGTGGTTCTATGGATATCAGTACAGTGGGACAAGGCTGGGGGTCAGTATGTGTGGTTCTATGGATATCAGTACAGTGGGACAAGGCTGGAGGGGTCAGTATGTGTGGATCTATGGATATCAGTACAGTGGGACAAGGCTGGGGGTCAGTATGTGTGGTTCTATGGATATCAGTGCAGTAGGACAAGGCTGGGGGTCAGTATGTGTGGTTCTATGGATATCAGTACAGTGGGACAAGGCTGGGGGTCAGTATGTGTGGGTCTATGGATATCAGTACAGTGGGACAAGGCTGGAGGGGTCAGTATGTGTGGATCTATGGATATCAGTACAGTGGGACAAGGCTGGGGGTCAGTATGTGTGGTTCTATGGATATCAGTGCAGTAGGACAAGGCTGGAGGGGTCAGTATGTGTGGTTCTATGGATATCAGTACAGTGGGACAAGGCTGGGGGTCAGTATGTGTGGTTCTATGGATATCAGTACAGTGGGACAAGGCTGGGGGGTCAGTATGTGTGGTTCTATGGATATCAGTGCAGTAGGACAAGGCTGGGGGTCAGTATGTGTGGGTCTATGGATATCAGTACAGTGGGATAAGGCTGGGGGTCAGTATGTGTGGTTCTATGGATACCAGTACAGTAGGACAAGGCTGGGGGGTCAGTATGTGTGGTTCTATGGATATCAGTACAGTGGGACAAGGCTGGAGGGGTCAGTATGTGTGGTTCTATGGATATCAGTACAGTAGGACAAGGCTGGGGGGTCAGTATGTGTGGTTCTATGGATATCAGTACAGTAGGACAAGGCTGGGGGTCAGTATGTGTGGGTCTATGGATATCAGTGCAGTAGGACAAGGCTGGGGGGTCAGTATGTGTGGTTCTATGGATATCAGTACAGTGGGACAAGGCTGGAGGGGTCAGTATGTGTGGTTCTATGGATATCAGTACAGTGGGACAAGGCTGGAGGGGTCAGTATGTGTGGGTCTATGGATATCAGTACAGTGAGACAAGGCTGGAGGGGTCAGTATGTGTGGGTCTATGGATATCAGTACAGTGAGACAAGGCTGGAGGGGTCAGTATGTGTGGGTCTATGGATATCAGTACAGTAGGACAAGGCTGGGGGTCAGTATGTGTGGTTCTGTGGATATCAGTACAGTAGGACAAGGCTGGGGGGTCAGTATGTGTGGATCTATGGATATCAGTGCAGTAGGACAAGACTGGGGGGTCAGTATGTGTGGTTCTATGGATATCAGTGCAGTAGGACAAGGCTGGGGTCAGTATGTGTGGGTCTATGGATATCAGTACAGTGGGACAAGGCTGGGGGTCAGTATGTGTGGTTCTATGGATATCAGTACAGTAGGACAAGGCTGGGGGGTCAGTATGTGTGGATCTATGGATATCAGTGCAGTAGGACAAGGCTGGGGGTCAGTATGTGTGGGTCTATGGATATCAGTGCAGTGATACAAGGCTGGGGGTCAGTATGTGTGGTTCTATGGATATCAGTACAGTGGGACAAGGCTGGGGGTCAGTATGTGTGGTTCTATGGATATCAGTACAGTAGGACAAGGCTGGGGGGTCAGTATGTGTGGTTCTATGGATATCAGTACAGTGGGACAAGGCTGGGGGTCAGTATGTGTGGTTCTATGGATATCAGTACAGTAGGACAAGGCTGGGGGGTCAGTATGTGTGGTTCTATGGATATCAGTACAGTGGGACAAGGCTGGGGGGTCAGTATGTGTGGTTCTATGGATATCAGTACAGTAGGACAAGGCTGGGGGTCAGTATGTGTGGTTCTATGGATATCAGTACAGTAGGACAAGGCTGGGGGGTCAGTATGTGTGGTTCTATGGATATCAGTGCATTGGGACAAGGCTGGGGGTCAGTATGTGTGGTCTATGGATATCAGTGCAGTAGGACAAGGCTGGGGGTCAGTATGTGTGGGTCTATGGATACCAGTACAGTAGGACAAGGCTGGGGTCAGTATGTGTGGTTCTATGGATATCAGTACAGTGGGACAAGGCTGGGGGTCAGTATGTGTGGGTCTATGGATATCAGTACAGTGGGACAAGGCTGGGGGTCAGTATGTGTGATTCTATGGATATCAGTGCAGTAGGACAAGGCTGGGGGTCAGTATGTGTGGTTCTATGGATATCAGTACAGTGGGACAAGGCTGGAGGGGTCAGTATGTGTGGTTCTATGGATATCAGTACAGTAGGACAAGGCTGGGGGTCAGTATGTGTGGTTCTATGGATATCAGTACAGTAGGACAAGGCTGGGGGGTCAGTATGTGTGGTTCTATGGATATCAGTACAGTGGGACAAGGCTGGAGGGGTCAGTATGTGTGGATCTATGGATATCAGTACAGTGGGACAAGGCTGGGGGGGTCAGTATGTGTGGTTCTATGGATATCAGTACAGTGGGACAAGGCTGGGGGGGTCAGTATGTGTGGTTCTATGGATATCAGTACAGTAGGACAAGGCTGGGGGTCAGTATGTGTGGTTCTATGGATATCAGTGCAGTAGGACAAGGCTGGAGGGGTCAGTATGTGTGGTTCTATGGATATCAGTACAGTAGGACAAGGCTGGGGGGGTCAGTATGTGTGGTTCTATGGATATCAGTACAGTAGGACAAGGCTGGGGGTCAGTATGTGTGGTTCTATGGATATCAGTACAGTGGGACAAGGCTGGGGGGTCAGTATGTGTGGTTCTATGGATATCAGTACAGTAGGACAAGGCTGGGGGTCAGTATGTGTGGTTCTATGGATATCAGTACAGTGGGACAAGGCTGGGGGTCAGTATGTGTGGTTCTATGGATATCAGTACAGTGGGACAAGGCTGGGGGTCAGTATGTGTGGTTCTATGGATATCAGTACAGTGGGACAAGGCTGGGGGTCAGTATGTGTAGTTCTATGGATATCAGTACAGTAGGACAAGGCTGGGGGTCAGTATGTGTGGTTCTATGGATATCAGTACAGTGGTACAAGGCTAGTGGTCAGTATGTGTGGATCTATGGATATCAGTACAGTAGGACAAGGCTGGGGGGTCAGTATGTGTGGTTCTATGGATATCAGTACAGTAGGACAAGGCTGGGGGTCAGTATGTGTGGTTCTATGGATATCAGTACAGTGGGACAAGGCTGGGGGTCAGTATGTGTGGGTCTATGGATATCAGTACAGTGAGACAAGGCTGGGGGGTCAGTATGTGTAGTTCTATGGATATCAGTACAGTAGGACAAGGCTGGGGGGATCAGTATGTGTGGGTCTATGGATATCAGTACAGTGGGACAAGGCTGGGGGTCAGTATGTGTGGTTCTATGGATACCAGTGCAGTGGGACAAGGCTGGGGGTCAGTATGTGTGGGTCTATGGTACCAGTACAGTGGGACAAGGCTGGAGGGGTCAGTATGTGTGGATCTATGGATATCAGTACAGTGGGACAAGGCTGGAGGGGTCAGTATGTGTGGTTCTATGGATATCAGTACAGTAGGACAAGGCTGGGGGTCAGTATGTGTGGTTCTATGGATATCAGTACAGTGGGACAAGGCTGGGGGTCAGTATGTGTGGGTCTATGGATATCAGTACAGTGAGACAAGGCTGGGGGGTCAGTATGTGTGGTTCTATGGATACCAGTGCAGTAGGACAAGGCTGGGGGTCAGTATGTGTGGTTCTATGGATACCAGTGCAGTGGGACAAGGCTGGGGGGTCAGTATGTGTGGTTCTATGGATACCAGTGCAGTAGGACAAGGCTGGGGGTCAGTATGTGTGGTTCTATGGATATCAGTACAGTAGGACAAGGCTGGGGGTCAGTATGTGTGGATCTATGGATATCAGTGCAGTGGGACAAGGCTGGGGGGTCAGTATGTGTAGTTCTATGGATACCAGTGCAGTAGGACAAGGCTGGGGGTCAGTATGTGTGGTTCTATGGATATCAGTACAGTAGGACAAGGCTGGGGGTCAGTATGTGTGGATCTATGGATATCAGTGCAGTGGGACAAGGCTGGGGGGTCAGTATGTGTGGGTCTATGGATATCAGTACAGTAGGACAAGGCTGGGGGGTCAGTATGTGTAGGTCTATGGATACCAGTGCAGTAGGACAAGGCTGGGGGGGTCAGTATGTGTGGTTCTATGGATATCAGTGCAGTAGGACAAGGCTGGGGGTCAGTATGTGTGGTTCTATGGATATCAGTACAGTGGGACAAGGCTGGGGGTCAGTATGTGTGGTTCTATGGATATCAGTACAGTAGGACAAGGCTGGGGGTCAGTATGTGTGGTTCTATGGATATCAGTACAGTGGGACAAGGCTGGGGGGTCAGTATGTGTGGTTCTATGGATATCAGTACAGTGGGACAAGGCTGGGGGGTCAGTATGTGTGGGTCTATGGATATCAGTACAGTAGGACAAGGCTGGGGGGTCAGTATGTGTGGTTCTATGGATACCAGTGCAGTAGGACAAGGCTGGGGGGTCAGTATGTGTGGTTCTATGGATATCAGTACAGTAGGACAAGGCTGGGGGGTCAGTATGTGTGGTTCTATGGATATCAGTACAGTAGGACAAGGCTGGAGGGGTCAGTATGTGTGGTTCTATGGATATCAGTGCAGTGGGACAAGGCTGGGGGGTCAGTATGTGTGGTTCTATGGCTATCAGTACAGTAGGACAAGGCTGGGGGTCAGTATGTGTGGGTCTATGGATATCAGTACAGTAGGACAAGGCTGGGGGGTCAGTATGTGTGGTTCTATGGATATCAGTACAGTGGGACAAGGCTGGGGGGTCAGTATGTGTGGATCTATGGATATCAGTACAGTGGGACAAGGCTGGAGGTCAGTATGTGTGGTTCTATGGATATCAGTGCAGTAGGACAAGGCTGGGGGGTCAGTATGTGTGGTTCTATGGATATCAGTACAGTGGGACAAGGCTGGGGGGTCAGTATGTGTGGGTCTATGGATATCAGTACAGTAGGACAAGGCTGGGGGGTCAGTATGTGTGGTTCTATGGATACCAGTGCAGTAGGACAAGGCTGGGGGGTCAGTATGTGTGGTTCTATGGATATCAGTACAGTAGGACAAGGCTGGGGGGTCAGTATGTGTGGTTCTATGGATATCAGTACAGTAGGACAAGGCTGGAGGGGTCAGTATGTGTGGTTCTATGGATATCAGTGCAGTGGGACAAGGCTGGGGGGTCAGTATGTGTGGTTCTATGGATATCAGTACAGTAGGACAAGGCTGGGGGTCAGTATGTGTGGGTCTATGGATATCAGTACAGTAGGACAAGGCTGGGGGGTCAGTATGTGTGGTTCTATGGATATCAGTACAGTGGGACAAGGCTGGGGGGTCAGTATGTGTGGATCTATGGATATCAGTACAGTGGGACAAGGCTGGAGGTCAGTATGTGTGGTTCTATGGATATCAGTGCAGTAGGACAAGGCTGGGGGGTCAGTATGTGTGGTTCTATGGATATCAGTACAGTGGGACAAGGCTGGGGGGTCAGTATGTGTGGGTCTATGGATATCAGTACAGTAGGACAAGGCTGGGGGGTCAGTATGTGTGGTTCTATGGATACCAGTGCAGTAGGACAAGGCTGGGGGGTCAGTATGTGTGGTTCTATGGATATCAGTACAGTAGGACAAGGCTGGGGGGTCAGTATGTGTGGTTCTATGGATATCAGTACAGTGGGACAAGGCTGGGGGGTCAGTATGTGTGGTTCTATGGATATCAGTACAGTAGGACAAGGCTGGGGGGTCAGTATGTGTGGTTCTATGGATACCAGTACAGTAGGACAAGGCTGGGGGTCAGTATGTGTGGTTCTATGGATATCAGTACAGTGGGACAAGGCTGGGGGGGTCAGTATGTGTGGGTCTATGGATATCAGTACAGTGGGACAAGGCTGGGGGGTCAGTATGTGTGGTTCTATGGATATCAGTACAGTGGGACAAGGCTGGGGGTCAGTATGTGTGGTTCTATGGATATCAGTACAGTAGGACAAGGCTGGGGGTCAGTATGTGTGGTTCTATGGATATCAGTACAGTGGGACAAGGCTGGGGGTCAGTATGTGTGGTTCTATGGATATCAGTACAGTAGGACAAGGCTGGGGGTCAGTATGTGTGGTTCTATGGATATCAGTACAGTGGGACAAGGCTGGGGGTCAGTATGTGTGGTTCTATGGATACCAGTACAGTAGGACAAGGCTGGAGGGGTCAGTATGTGTGGTTCTATGGATATCAGTGCAGTAGGACAAGGCTGGGGGTCAGTATGTGTGGGTCTATGGATATCAGTACAGTGGGACAAGGCTGGGGATCAGTATGTGTGGTTCTATGGATACCAGTGCAGTGGGACAAGGCTGGGGGTCAGTATGTGTGGTTCTATGGATATCAGTACAGTGGGACAAGGCTGGGGGGTCAGTATGTGTGGTTCTATGGATATCAGTACAGTAGGACAAGGCTGGGGGTCAGTATGTGTGGGTCTATGGATATCAGTGCAGTAGGACAAGGCTGGGGGGGTCAGTATGTGTGGATCTATGGATATCAGTACAGTAGGACAAGGCTGGGGGGTCAGTATGTGTGGTTCTATGGATATCAGTGCAGTAGGACAAGGCTGGAGGGGTCAGTATGTGTGGGTCTATGGATATCAGTACAGTGGGACAAGGCTGGGGGTCAGTATGTGTGGGTCTATGGATATCAGTGCAGTAGGACAAGGCTGGGGGTCAGTATGTGTGGGTCTATGGATATCAGTGCAGTGGGACAAGGCTGGGGGGTCAGTATGTGTGGTTCTATGGATATCAGTGCAGTAGGACAAGGCTGGGGGTCAGTATGTGTGGGTCTATGGATATCAGTGCAGTGGGACAAGGCTGGGGGTCAGTATGTGTAGTTCTATGGATATCAGTGCAGTAGGACAAGGCTGGGGGTCAGTATGTGTGGTTCTGTGGATATCAGTACAGTGGGACAAGGCTGGGGGTCAGTATGTGTGGGTCTATGGATATCAGTGCAGTAGGACAAGGCTGGGGGTCAGTATGTGTGGGTCTATGGATATCAGTACAGTGGGACAAGGCTGGGGGTCAGTATGTGTGGGTCTATGGATATCAGTGCAGTAGGACAAGGCTGGGGGTCAGTATGTGTGGGTCTATGGATATCAGTGCAGTGGGACAAGGCTGGGGGTCAGTATGTGTAGTTCTATGGATATCAGTGCAGTAGGACAAGGCTGGGGGTCAGTATGTGTGGTTCTGTGGATATCAGTACAGTGGGACAAGGCTGGGGGGTCAGTATGTGTGGTTCTATGGATATCAGTACAGTGGGACAAGGCTGGGGGTCAGTATGTGTGGTTCTGTGGATATCAGTACAGTAGGACAAGGCTGGGGGTCAGTATGTGTGGTTCTATGGATATCAGTACAGTAGGACAAGGCTGGGGGGTCAGTATGTGTGGTTCTGTGGATATCAGTACAGTGGGACAAGGCTGGGGGGTCAGTATGTGTGGTTCTATGGATATCAGTACAGTGGGACAAGGCTGGGGGGGTCAGTATGTGTGGTTCTATGGATATCAGTACAGTGGGACAAGGCTGGGGGGTCAGTATGTGTGGTTCTGTGGATATCAGTACAGTGGGACAAGGCTGGGGGGTCAGTATGTGTGGTTCTATGGATATCAGTACAGTGGGACAAGGCTGGGGGTCAGTATGTGTGGTTCTATGGATATCAGTACAGTGGGACAAGGCTGGGGGTCAGTATGTGTGGTTCTATGGATATCAGTACAGTGGGACAAGGCTGGGGGTCAGTATGTGTGGTTCTATGGATATCAGTACAGTGGGACAAGGCTGGGGGTCAGTATGTGTGGTTCTATGGATATCAGTACAGTGGGACAAGGCTGGGGGGTCAGTATGTGTAGTTGTATGGATATCAGTACAGTGGGACAAGGCTGGGGGTCAGTATGTGTGGTTCTATGGATATCAGTACAGTGGGACAAGGCTGGGGGTCAGTATGTGTGGTTCTATGGATATCAGTACAGTGGGACAAGGCTGGGGGTCAGTATGTGTGGTTCTATGGATATCAGTACAGTGGGACAAGGCTGGGGGGTCAGTATGTGTAGTTGTATGGATATCAGTGCAGTGGGACAAGGCTGGGGGTCAGTATGTGTGTTTCTATGGTACCAGTACAGTGGGACAAGGCTGGGGGTCAGTATGTGTGGTCTATGGATACCAGTGCAGTGGGACAAGGCTGGGGGGTCAGTATGTGTGGTTCTATGGATATCAGTACAGTGGGACAAGGCTGGGGGGTCAGTATGTGTGGGTCTATGGATACCAGTGCAGTGGGACAAGGCTGGGGGTCAGTATGTGTGATTCTATGGATATCAGTACAGTAGGACAAGGCTGGGGGTCAGTATGTGTGGTTCTGTGGATATCAGTACAGTAGGACAAGGCTGGAGGGGTCAGTATGTGTGGGTCTATGGATATCAGTGCAGTAGGACAAGGCTGGGGGTCAGTATGTGTGGTTCTATGGATATCAGTGCAGTAGGACAAGGCTGGGGGTCAGTATGTGTGGTTCTATGGATATCAGTGCAGTAGGACAAGGCTGGGGGTCAGTATGTGTGGGTCTATGGATATCAGTACAGTAGGACAAGGCTGGGGGGTCAGTATGTGTGGTTCTATGGATATCAGTACAGTGGGACAAGGCTGGGGGGTCAGTATGTGTGGTTCTATGGATATCAGTACAGTGGGACAAGGCTGGAGGGGTCAGTATGTGTGGTTCTATGGATATCAGTGCAGTAGGACAAGGCTGGGGGTCAGTATGTGTGGTTCTATGGATATCAGTACAGTGGGACAAGGCTGGAGGGGTCAGTATGTGTGGTTCTATGGATATCAGTACAGTGGGACAAGGCTGGGGGTCAGTATGTGTGGATCTATGGATATCAGTACAGTGGGACAAGGCTGGGGGGTCAGTATGTGTGGTTCTATGGATATCAGTACAGTAGGACAAGGCTGGGGGGGTCAGTATGTGTGGTTCTATGGATATCAGTACAGTGGGACAAGGCTGGGGGTCAGTATGTGTGGGTCTATGGATATCAGTACAGTAGGACAAGGCTGGGGGGTCAGTATGTGTGGTTCTATGGATATCAGTACAGTAGGACAAGGCTGGGGTCAGTATGTGTGGTTCTATGGATATCAGTACAGTGGGACAAGGCTGGAGGGGTCAGTATGTGTGGTTCTGTGGATATCAGTACAGTAGGACAAGGCTGGGGGGTCAGTATGTGTGGTTCTGTGGATATCAGTGCAATAGGACAAGGCTGGGGGTCAGTATGTGTGGTTCTATGGATATCAGTACAGTAGGACAAGGCTGGGGGGTCAGTATGTGTGGTTCTATGGATATCAGTACAGTAGGACAAGGCTGGAGGGGTCAGTATGTGTGGTTCTGTAGATATCAGTGCAGTAGGACAAGGCTGGGGGTCAGTATGTGTGGTTCTATGGATATCAGTACAGTAGGACAAGGCTGGGGGGTCAGTATGTGTGGTTCTATGGATATCAGTACAGTGGGACAAGGCTGGGGTCAGTATGTGTGGTTCTATGGATATCAGTACAGTGGGACAAGGCTGGAGGGGTCAGTATGTGTGGTTCTGTGGATATCAGTACAGTAGGACAAGGCTGGGGGGTCAGT
This sequence comes from Rhinophrynus dorsalis, assembly GCA_037306005.1. Classification (NCBI taxonomy): domain Eukaryota; kingdom Metazoa; phylum Chordata; class Amphibia; order Anura; family Rhinophrynidae; genus Rhinophrynus; species Rhinophrynus dorsalis. The sequence continues at coordinate 6,254,017 of CM074721.1, forward strand.
ATGTGTGGTTCTATGGATATCAGTACAGTAGGACAAGGCTGGGGGGTCAGTATGTGTGGTTCTATGGATATCAGTACAGTAGGACAAGGCTGGAGGGGTCAGTATGTGTGGTTCTGTGGATATCAGTGCAGTAGGACAAGGCTGGGGGTCAGTATGTGTGGTTCTATGGATATCAGTACAGTGGGACAAGGCTGGGGGGGTCAGTATGTGTGGTTCTATGGATATCAGTACAGTAGGACAAGGCTGGGGGTCAGTATGTGTAGTTCTATGGATATCAGTACAGTGGGACAAGGCTGGGGGTCAGTATGTATGGTTCTGTGGATATCAGTACAGTAGGACAAGGCTGGGGGGTCAGTATGTGTGGTTCTATGGATATCAGTACAGTAGGACAAGGCTGGGGGTCAGTATGTGTAGTTCTATGGATATCAGTACAGTAGGACAAGGCTGGGGGGTCAGTATGTGTGGTTCTATGGATATCAGTACAGTGGGACAAGGCTGGGGGGTCAGTATGTGTGGTTCTATGGATATCAGTGCAGTAGGACAAGGCTGAAGGGGTCAGTATGTGTGGTTCTATGGATATCAGTACAGTGGGACAAGGCTGGAGGGGTCAGTATGTGTGGTTCTGTGGATATCAGTACAGTAGGACAAGGCTGGGGGGTCAGTATGTGTGGTTCTATGGATATCAGTACAGTAGGACAAGGCTGGGGGGTCAGTATGTGTGGTTCTATGGATATCAGTACAGTAGGACAAGGCTGGGGGGTCAGTATGTGTGGTTCTATGGATATCAGTACAGTAGGACAAGGCTGGGGGTCAGTATGTGTGGTTCTATGGATATCAGTGCAGTGGTACAAGGCTGGGGGGGTCAGTATGTGTGGTTCTATGGATATCAGTACAGTGGGACAAGGCTGGGGGGGTCAGTATGTGTGGTTCTATGGATATCAGTGCAGTAGGACAAGGCTGGAGGGGTCAGTATGTGTGGTTCTGTGGATATCAGTACAGTAGGACAAGGCTGGGGGGTCAGTATGTGTGGTTCTATGGATATCAGTGCAGTGGTACAAGGCTGGGGGGGTCAGTATGTGTGGTTCTATGGATATCAGTACAGTGGGACAAGGCTGGGGGGGTCAGTATGTGTGGTTCTATGGATATCAGTGCAGTAGGACAAGGCTGGGGGGTCAGTATGTGTGGTTCTATGGATATCAGTGCAGTAGGACAAGGCTGGGGTCAGTATGTGTGGTTCTATGGATATCAGTACAGTAGGACAAGGCTGGGGGTCAGTATGTGTGGTTCTGTGGATATCAGTACAGTAGGACAAGGCTGGGATCAGTATATGAGGTCTATGGATATCAGTACAGTAGGACAAGGCTGGAGGGGTCAGTATGTGTGGTTCTATGGATACCAGTACAGTAGGACAAGGCTGGGGGGTCAGTATGTGTGGTTCTATGGATATCAGTGCAGTGGTACAAGGCTGGAGGGGTCAGTATGTGTGGGTATATGGATACCAGTGCAGTGGGGACAAGGCTGGGGGGTCAGTATGTGTGGTTCTATGGATATCAGTGCAGTAGGACAAGGCTGGGGGGTCAGTATGTGTGGTTCTATGGATATCAGTGCAGTGGGACAAGGCTGGGGGTCAGTATGTGTGGGTCTATGGATATCAGTGCAGTAGGACAAGGCTGGAGGGGTCAGTATGTGTGGTTCTATGGATATCAGTACAGTAGGACAAGGCTGGGGGTCAGTATGTGTGGTTCTGTGGATATCAGTACAGTAGGACAAGGCTGGGGGGTCAGTATGTGTGGTTCTATGGATATCAGTACAGTAGGACAAGGCTGGGGGGTCAGTATGTGTGGGTCTATGGTACCAGTACAGTGGGACAAGGCTGGGAGGTCAGTATGTGTGGTTCTATGGATATCAGTACAGTAGGACAAGGCTGGGGGTCAGTATGTGTGGTTCTATGGATATCAGTACAGTAGGACAAGGCTGGGGGTCAGTATGTGTGGTTCTATGGATATCAGTGCAGTGGGACAAGGCTGGGGGGTCAGTATGTGTGGTTCTATGGATATCAGTACAGTGGGACAAGGCTGGGGGGTCAGTATGAGTGGTTCTATGGATATCAGTACAGTAGGACAAGGCTGGGGGTCAGTATGTGTGGTTCTATGGATATCAGTACAGTGGGACAAGGCTGGGGGGTCAGTATGTGTGGATCTATGGATATCAGTACAGTAGGACAAGGCTGGGGGGTCAGTATGTGTGGTCTATGGATATCAGTACAGTAGGACAAGGCTGGAGGGGTCAGTATGTGTGGATCTATGGATATCAGTACAGTAGGACAAGGCTGGAGGGGTCAGTATGTGTGGGTCTATGGATATCAGTACAGTGGGACAAGGCTGGGGGTCAGTATGTGTGGGTCTATGGATATCAGTGCAGTAGGACAAGGCTGGAGGGGTCAGTATGTGTGGTTCTATGGATATCAGTGCAGTGGGACAAGGCTGGAGGGGTCAGTATGTGTGGGTCTATGGATATCAGTACAGTAGGACAAGGCTAGGGGGTCAGTATGTGTGGGTCTATGGATATCAGTACAGTGGGACAAGGCTGGGGGGTCAGTATGTGTGGGTCTATGGATACCAGTACAGTAGGACAAGGCTGGGGGTCAGTATGTGTAGTTCTATGGATATCAGTGCAGTAGGACAAGGCTGGGGGGTCAGTATGTGTGGGTCTATGGATATCAGTGCAGTAGGACAAGGCTGGGGGGGTCAGTATGTGTGGTTCTATGGATATCAGTACAGTGGGACAAGGCTGGGGGGTCAGTATGTGTAGTTCTATGGATATCAGTACAGTGGGACAAGGCTGGGGGGTCAGTATGTGTGGTTCTATGGATACCAGTGCAGTGGGACAAGGCTGGGGGTCAGTATGTGTGGGTCTATGGATATCAGTACAGTAGGACAAGGCTGGGGGGTCAGTATGTGTGGTTCTATGGATATCAGTACAGTAGGACAAGGCTGGGGGTCAGTATGTGTGGTTCTATGGATATCAGTGCAGTGGGACAAGGCTGGGGGGTCAGTATGTGTGGTTCTATGGATATCAGTACAGTGGGACAAGGCTGGGGGTCAGTATGTGTGGATCTATGGATATCAGTACAGTAGGACAAGGCTGGGGGGTCAGTATGTGTGGTTCTATGGATATCAGTACAGTAGGACAAGGCTGGGGGTCAGTATGTGTGGTTCTATGGATATCAGTGCAGTGGGACAAGGCTGGGGGGGTCAGTATGTGTGGATCTATGGATACCAGTGCAGTGGGACAAGGCTGGGGGTCAGTATGTGTGGTTCTATGGATATCAGTACAGTGGGACAAGGCTGGGGGTCAGTATGTGTGGATCTATGGATATCAGTGCAGTAGGACAAGGCTGGGGGGTCAGTATGTGTAGTTCTATGGATACCAGTGCAGTGGGACAAGGCTGGGGGGGCAGTATGTGTGGTTCTATGGATATCAGTGCAGTAGGACAAGGCTGGGGGGTCAGTATGTGTAGTTCTATGGATACCAGTGCAGTGGGACAAGGCTGGGGGGTCAGTATGTGTGGTTCTATGGATATCAGTACAGTAAGACAAGGCTGGAGGGGTCAGTATGTGTGGTTCTATGGATATCAGTACAGTGGGACAAGGCTGGGGTCAGTATGTGTGGGTATATGGATATCAGTACAGTAGGACAAGGCTGGGGGTCAGTATGTGTGGTTCTATGGATATCAGTACAGTAGGACAAGGCTGGGGGGTCAGTATGTGTGGTTCTATGGATATCAGTACAGTGGGACAAGGCTGGGGGTCAGTATGTGTGGTTCTATGGATATCAGTACAGTAGGACAAGGCTGGGGGGTCAGTATGTGTGGTTCTATGGATATCAGTACAGTGGGACAAGGCTGGGGGTCAGTATGTGTGGTTCTATGGATATCAGTACAGTAAGACAAGGCTGGAGGGGTCAGTATGTGTGGTTCTATGGATATCAGTGCAGTAGGACAAGGCTGGGGGGGTCAGTATGTGTGGTTCTATGGATATCAGTGCAGTAGGACAAGGCTGGGGGTCAGTATGTGTGGTTCTATGGATATCAGTGCAGTAGGACAAGGCTGGAGGGGTCAGTATGTGTGGTTCTATGGATATCAGTACAGTAGGACAAGGCTGGGGGTCAGTATGTGTGGTTCTATGGATATCAGTACAGTGGGACAAGGCTGGAGGGGTCAGTATGTGTGATTCTATGGATACCAGTACAGTAGGACAAGGCTGGAGGGGTCAGTATGTGTGGTTCTATGGCTACTGTGGGACAAGGCTGGGGGGGTCAGTATGTGTGGTTCTATGGCTACTGTAGGACAAGGCTGGGGGTCAGTATGTGTGGTTCTATGGCTACTGTGGGACAAGGCTGGGGGGTCAGTATGTGTGGTTCTATGGATATCAGTACAGTGGGACAAGGCTGGGGGGTCAGTATGTGTAGTTCTATGGATACCAGTGCAGTGGTACAAGGCTGGGGGTCAGTATGTGTGATTCTATGGATACCAGTACAGTAGGACAAGGCTGGAGGGGTCAGTATGTGTGATTCTATGGATACCAGTACAGTAGGACAAGGCTGGAGGGGTCAGTATGTGTGGTTCTATGGATATCAGTACAGTGGGACAAGGCTGGGGGGTCAGTATGTGTGGTTCTATGGATATCAGTACAGTAGGACAAGGCTGGGGGTCAGTATGTGTGGATCTATGGATATCAGTACAGTAGGACAAGGCTGGGGGTCAGTATGTGTGGTTCTATGGATATCAGTGCAGTAGGACAAGGCTGGGGGGTCAGTATGTGTGGTTCTATGGATATCAGTACAGTAGGACAAGGCTGGGGGGTCAGTATGTGTGGTTCTATGGATATCAGTGCAGTGGGACAAGGCTGGGGGGTCAGTATGTGTAGTTCTATGGATACCAGTGCAGTGGTACAAGGCTGGGGGTCAGTATGTGTGATTCTATGGATACCAGTACAGTAGGACAAGGCTGGAGGGGTCAGTATGTGTGATTCTATGGATACCAGTACAGTAGGACAAGGCTGGAGGGGTCAGTATGTGTGGTTCTATGGATATCAGTACAGTGGGACAAGGCTGGGGGGTCAGTATGTGTGGTTCTATGGATATCAGTACAGTGGGACAAGGCTGGAGGGGTCAGTATGTGTGATTCTATGGATACCAGTACAGTAGGACAAGGCTGGAGGGGTCAGTATGTGTGATTCTATGGATATCAGTGCAGTGGGACAAGGCTGGGGGTCAGTATGTGTGGGTCTATGGATATCAGTACAGTAGGACAAGGCTGGAGGGGTCAGTATGTGTGATTCTATGGATACCAGTACAGTAGGACAAGGCTGGGGGTCAGTTTGTGTGGTTCTATGGATATCAGTGCAGTAGGACAAGGCTGGGGGTCAGTATGTGTGGTTCTATGGCTACTGTAGGACAAGGCTGGGGGTCAGTATGTGTGGTCCTATGGCTACTGTGGGACAAGGCTGGGGGGGTCAGTATGTGTGGTTCCTTGGCTACTGAGGGACAAGGCTGGGGGTCAGTATGTGTTGTTCTATGGCTACTGTAGGACAAGTCTGGGGGTCAGTATGTGTGGGTCTATGGCTACCAGTGCAGTGGGACAAGGCTGGGGGGTCAGTATATGTGGTTCTATAACTACTGTGGGACAAGGCTGGGGGGGTCAGTATGTTGGTTCTGTGGCTGCTGTGGGACAAGGCTGGGGGTCAGTATGTGTGGTTCTGTGGATATCAGTACAGTGGGACAAGGCTGGAGGGGTCAGTATGTGTGGTTCTATGGATATCAGTACAGTGAGACAAGGCTTGGGGTCAGTATGTGTGGTTCTATGGATATCAGTGCAGTAGGACAAGGCTGGAGGGGTCAGTACGTGTGGTTTTATGGATATCAGTGCAGTGGGACAAGGCTGGGGGTCAGTATGTGTGGTTCTATGGATAACAGTACAGTTGGACAAGGCTGGGGGGTCAGTATATGAGGTTCTATGGATAACAGTGCCATGAAATCTTGGGGGTCAATATTTGTGAATAAAAGAAATACAATGACTTTTTATAGACATGCCCACAAGTGGAGAAAGTAACAGTTTTTGCACTTTCCTTATTTGAGGTGAACGTTTTTGCCCGCCCCACTGTCTTAAACCTTCTACTCAATATTTTACATATTTTCTGTAGATAATAAATTATCAGACCTTAATTTAATTCGAAATATTGTCTAATTCACTTCCCCGAACATATTCTGCTAATTAATACATGCAGGGGTCTCCATTCAATGGAATGCGCTAAATACCAGCATGAAAAACCTTACACTACCTTGGCTGTCTATATTGTGTGTGTATATAAATATATAGTTTATTTTGTGTGTGAGTGTATATGTATATATAGTTTTTATTGTGTGTGTGTGTGTGTGTGTTTGTGTATATCTATATATATAAAAGAAGATTTTATGCCTGCCAAAACACACCCAGGGGCAGCAGAAAGGAGGAGTTACTGCTCCCATTGGGTGATTCAATCATGCAGGGAGTTAGCCTGCCCCCACTATGCAGCCCGCCCACCACTATCAAAGTCAGGAAAAAACAAAATGGATGCCACTTTCGCCTACACCACAGACAAACACACATGCCCCATTCACACAGTACCAAACACACACACGCCCCACTCACACAGCACCAAACACACACATGCGCCCCATTCACACAGCACCAAACACACACACACCCACACACACAGCACCAAACACACACATGCGCCCCATTCACACAGCACCAAACACACACACACCCACACACAGCACCACATGAGGGTCTCCACAAGTAAAAGCTCCCAGGTATTACACACACATGCCCCACTCACACAGCACCAAACACACAAAAACCCAGACAGAAATATGGCTGACACACACGCAATCACTCACCGTGACTCCCAGTGGCCTCAGCAGGACCTGTAGTACAGCCACTGAAGGGAAGCTGCAGCACCAGGGAAACAAAATGGCACTCAAAGGGTTAAGGTAGGCCCTCATTGCTGAATTATTTCTTCACTGTCATCATCTGCCATGCAAGACACAGGACAGACAGCCATCAGGTACACACTTAACCCACTGACTGCTACAGGGTTGTGTATCGAGTTTTACCCCTCAGGTAGTGTGTTCAAACCCCTCACATTGTAAACTTGCATTTCCCTCCCACTTCTCCTCCTTCCCCAGCCTATAACTAACACTTTTTCACATTTATGTTAAGCCACACCCCTACTTGTGATTAAGCCATACCCACTTTTAACCCAGATTGCCCCATTTGTTTCTCCACATCAGAACGACAGAAGTCCCCTCCAGGGACTCCACAAGTCAAAGTTCCCAGGTATGAATACACTTCCCACTGCTATTTAACTCTGACATGCCTCTCTATACCTTAACCCTTTGAGAGCCAGAGGGGTGCACAACTCATGTACGCATGTGTTTCTGTGCATATATGTTGCGTGTGTGTACATCTCTGTTACATATGTGTGTCCATGTGTGCATCTCCGGTGTGTCTGTGTGTATGTACATGTCTTTTGCATGTCTCTGCCGCTCACTGTGTGTATGTGTCTGCCTGTGTGTTGCATATATCTGTGTTTATCAGTGTGTCTACATTTAACACACGTGCGCCCAACGGTCATAACATGATGGGCAACGCCATCCCACATTACTAGCAGTGTATAAGAAGTGATATCACAGAACTGTAGAATGTTATAGTGTATAAGAAGTGATATCACAGAACTGTATCATGTTATAGTGTATAAGAAGTGATATATCAGAACTGTAGAATATTATAGTGTATAAGAGGTGATATATCAGAACTGTAGAATGTTATAGTGTATAAGAAGTGATATATCAGAACTGTAGAATGTTATAGTGTATAAGAAGTGATATATCAGAACTGTAGAATATTATTGTGTATAAGAAGTGATATCACAGAACTGTAGAATGTTATAGTGTATAAAAAGTGATATATCAGAACTGTAGAATGTTATGGTGTATAAGAAGTGATATATCAGAACTGTATAATGTTATCGTGTATACGAAGTGATATATCAGAACTGTATCATGTTATAGTGTATAAGAAGTGATATCACAGGACTGTAGAATGTTATAGTGTATAAGAAGTGATATAACAGAACTGTAGAATATTATAGTGTATAAGAGGTGATATATCAGAACTGTATCATGTTATAGTGTATAAGAAGTGATATTACAGAACTGTAGAATGTTATAGTGTATAAGAAGTGATATATCAGAACTGTAGAATATTATAGTGTATAAGAAGTGATATATCAGAACTGTAGAATGTTATAGTGTATAAAAAGTGATATATCAGAACTGTAGAATGTTATAGTGTATAAGAAGTGATATCAGAACTGTATCATGTTATAGTGTATAAGAAGTGATATATCAGAACTGTAGAATGTTATAGTGTATAAAAAGTGATATATCAGAACTGTAGAATGTTATAGTGTATAAGAAGTGATATCAGAGCTGTATCATGTTATAGTGTATAAGATGTGATATATCAGGACCGTAGAATGTTATAGTGTATAAGAAGTGATATCAGAACTGTATCATGTTATAGTGTATAAGAAGTGATATATCAGATCTGTAGAATGTTATAGTGTATAAGAAGTGATATCACAGAACTGTAGAATGTTATAGTGTATAAGAAGTGATATATCAGATCTGTAGAATGTTATAGTGTATAAGAAGTGATATCACAGAACTGTAGCATGTTATAGTGTATAAGAAGTGATATCACAGATCTGTAGAATGTTATAGTGTATAAGAAGTGATATCACAGAACTGTAGAATGTTATAGTATATAAGAAGTGATATCAGAACTGTAGAACGTTATAATGTACTAGTTGAACAGCCCGTTACACGGGCCACAGTGCCTCTGGCAGCCGGTCGCGGGGCAGTCATGCGCAGTGGAGACTGCCGGCGCCACTGCTGATACAGAGCTGGACGCTCCTTTGGAGCGTCCAGCTCTGTATCAGCCGCGGCGCGGGCAGTCTGTACTGTGCATGAATGCCGCACGCGCAGCAGTGTCTACTGCGCATGTCGGGCGTTACACACAACTTAGCGAATTATTATATAGGATAAGAAGTGATATATCAGAACTGTATCATGTTATAGTGTATAAGAAGTGATATATCAGATCTGTAGAATGTTATAGTGTATAAGAAGTGATATCACAGAACTGTAGAATGTTATAATATATAAGAAGTGATATCACAGAACTGTAGAATGTTATAGTGTATAAGAAGTGATATATCAGAACTGTAGAATGTTATAGTGTATAAGAAGTGATATAACAGAACTTTAGAATATTATAGTGTATAAGAGGTGATATATCAGAACTGTAGAATGTTATAGTGTATAAGGAGTGATATCACAGAGCTGTAGAATGTTATAGTGTATAAGAAGTGATATATCAGAACTGTATCATGTTATAGTGTATAAGGAGTGATATCACAGAACTGTAGAATGTTATAGTGTATAAGAAGTGATATATCAGAACTGTAGAATGTTATAGTGTATAAGGAGTGATATCACAGAGCTGTAGAATGTTATAGTGTATAAGAAGTGATATCAGAACTGTAGAATGTTATAGTGTATAAGAAGTGATATATCAGAACTGTAGAATGTTATAGTGTATAAGGAGTGATATCACAGAGCTGTAGAATGTTATAGTGTATAAGAAGTGCTATATCAGAACTGTATCATGTTATAGTGTATAAGATGTGAAATATCAGAACTGTATCATGTTATAGTGTATAAGAAGTGATATATCAGATCTGTAGAATGTTATAGTGTATAAGAAGTGATATCACAGAACTGTAGAATGTTATAATATATAAGAAGTGATATATCAGAACTGTAGAATGTTATAGTGTATAAGGAGTGATATCACATAGCTGTAGAATGTTATAGTGTATAAGAAGTGATATCAGAACTGTAGAATGTTATAGTGTATAAGAAGTGATATCAGAACTGTATCATGTTATAGTGTATAAGAAGTGATATATCAGAACTGTAGAATGTTATAGTGTATAAGAAGTGATATCACAGAACTGTATCATGTTATAGTGTATAAGAAGTGATATATCAGAACTGTAGAATGTTATAGTGTATAAGAAGTGATATCACAGAGCTGTAGAATGTTATAGTGTGTAAGAAGTGATATCAGAACTGTATCATGTTATAGTGTATAAGATGTGATATATCAGAACTGTATCATGTTATAGTGTTTAAGAAGTGATATATCAGATCTGTAGAATGTTATAGTGTATAAGAAGTGATATATCAGAACTGTAGAATGTTATAGTGTATAAGAAGTGATATAACAGAACTTTAGAATATTATAGTGTATAAGAGGTGATATATCAGAACTGTAGAATGTTATAGTGTATAAGGAGTGATATCACAGAACTGTAGAATGTTATAGTGTATAAGAAGTGATATATCAGAACTGTAGAATGTTATAGTGTATAAGAAGTGATATATCAGATCTGTAGAATGTTATAGTGTATAAGAAGTGATATCACAGAACTGTAGAATGTTATAATATATAAGAAGTGATATATCAGAACTGTAGAATGTTATAGTGTATAAGGAGTGATATCACAGAGCTGTAGAATGTTATAGTGTATAAGAAGTGATATCAGAACTGTAGAATGTTATAGTGTATAAGAAGTGATATATCAGAACTGTAGAATGTTATAGTGTATAAGGAGTGATATCACAGAGCTGTAGAATGTTATAGTGTATAAGAAGTGATATATCAGAACTGTATCATGTTATAGTGTATAAGATGTGATATATCAGAACTGTATCATGTTATAGTGTATAAGAAGTGATATATCAGATCTGTAGAATGTTATAGTGTATAAGAAGTGATATATCAGAACTGTAGAATGTTATAGTGTATAAGAAGTGATATAACAGAACTTTAGAATATTATAGTGTATAAGAGGTGATATATCAGAACTGTAGAATGTTATAGTGTATAAGGAGTGATATCACAGAGCTGTAGAATGTTATAGTGTATAAGAAGTGATATATCAGAACTGTATCATGTTATAGTGTATAAGGAGTGATATCACAGAACTGTAGAATGATATAGTGTATAAGAAGTGATATATCAGAACTGTAGAATGTTATAGTGTATAAGAAGTGATATATCAGAACTGTAGAATGTTATAGTGTATAAGGAGTGATATCACAGAGCTGTAGAATGTTATAGTGTATAAGAAGTGATATCAGAACTGTAGAATGTTATAGTGTATAAGAAGTGATATATCAGAACTGTAGAATGTTATAGTGTATAAGGAGTGATATCACAGAGCTGTAGAATGTTATAGTGTATAAGAAGTGATATATCAGAACTGTATCATGTTATAGTGTATAAGATGTGATATATCAGGACTGTAGAATGGTAAAAGTTCCTTGAGGAGTGACTGGATCATTTCTGGATTAATCATTGACACAGCACCTAGAATCAACTTTCATGGGAGTGTTAAGGGTTAATATTTCAAAGATTTCTGGGTGAAGTAATTTCAGACTTTCGCATGAATGGAGATCTGTTTACCATTTAAGGAGTTAAAAGGAAATATGAAGAAATAGTAACTAGTATTTCTTCCTATAGAGAGGCTGGTTTGCCCTGGATTTTCTCCTCCTTCTTTTTGTGCATATGGCCCTTAATCTATTATATTGTTTTTTACTGGAGTCTCAAACAGAGAAACTTGTTATTATTTTATTTATTTCTGTTTGTTGTAGGCCACAGAGAAATCTTTCTAGAACGGCTGTAAGAAGTCAGTATATTATGAATGTGTACGTACGGGGGATGTGGTATTTGGAAGGGGGCCACACTGATAATATCAATCTGTTTCTGTGCTTGTGATGCAGTTGACTCCCTGTTCCCAGTGTCTGGTTCCTCTGAGCATTCAAATATGTTTGTGCAACATCTGGGCTGCGTTTAACCTTTCCTATGTCAATGACCTGAATTTGGGGTAATCGTGTGGGGAAGAGGGCCAAGAGGGACCACAAGCAACCCAGATTAACCCATTGGTTTCTTGAATGTTCTCCAATGAAATGCTCTGCAATGCATTTGAGACCTTTTTTGGTGTCTAAGAGGTTAAAGGAATGAAATGCGATTATATACATTTAAATATCTTTTTCTGCGAGCTAACATCTGTAATCATTATTTAGATCCCTAAAATCTAATCCTAAATTTACCATTCCTGGTAGAAAGCTGATTCCTGATCTTGATCGCCACTGTTTACCTATTGTTTTATGCGTCTTGTAATGAGTGACTTTAGTCATTGGGATTAGTACCCTCCCCTCTTACAGACATTACAGCACTATCACTTCTAATCCACCTGTCACACTTGCCAGTAATATATCATTCATTCATTATATTATTTCCTATCATTCAGTCACTGTATAGTAATGATTTTTATGGTGAGGAAAACAAGGTAACATGATGCTTTATTCTTTAGTTTTTCTTTTAATTAACCCTTTGAGTGCCAGGAAGGTGCGCAACGCTTTGCAAAGCACATAAAGGGTTATAGTACAAGTGTCACTGTACCTGCCTCTTACTATGGATAATCACACTATTAACTCAGTGTAAACAGAATTAACTCAAAATATCCTCCAACTTCAGTCTTATAGATAAACGGTGATACTCACAATAATTGTTTACTGACTTGTGACTGAAAGGAAACACATCTGTCCTGATTCTATAAACAATTTCATACACAAGCCGCCCAGTTCATGCTGTTAGTTGATTTGTTTCTACACCAGCCGGCCAACACTTACTGTGAGTATAATCGATAATCCATAAGTCTAATGTTGGAGGAAGTTCTGAGTTAATACGAAGAGAGCCCCCCAGTGTTTCTCGGTTGTTGTTTTGGGGTGCTGATCTACCTACTGCGTGGGGAGCAGTTGTGATGTACCGAGTAACTATGTGGAGGCCGAGCAATGTCCTCCACATTCGTGCTGCTGCTGTAGAGGCTTATTCAGAGGACAATATAAAACGTGAGTAGGATTCTTGTCTCCTGGATTAGGACATTATCGCCCTATGAGGGACCCCCTCTTTATACTTTCACTGTAAGATGATGGATCTCAACCCTCTATTCAAGGATCCTTAGCAGCAGAGTTGATTCAGGTCATGCAGGTCAGTGACTCCATGTCCTTTTTTTTTAGTGACCCATAACCGATTCTTCAGTGACTCATTCAATTGTTCATTTCTAACCCCTCACAGGGTAGGTATTTAGGATTTCGCTGCTTGTACAGAGAACACATTACCATGGGGATAGAGACGCACATCGTCATATGCACTAATAATAAGGGATGCAAGGGAAGGGAGGAGACTGTGATTGTTATCATATCATCCTGGTGTAAAGGTGTAGATGTGTAGGGGAGAGAGGAGACTGTGATCAGTATCATATCATCCTGGTGTAAAGATGTAGATGTGTAGGTAAGGGAGGAGACAGTGATTGTTATCATATCATCCTGGTGTAAAGGTGTAGATGTGTAGGGGAGGAGACTGTGATTGTTATTATATCATCCTGGTGTAAAGGTGTAGATGTGTAGGGGAGAGAGGAGACTGTGATCAGTATCATATCATCCTGGTGTAAAGGTGTAGATGTGTAGGGGGGAGACTGTGATCGTTATCATATCATCCTGGTGTAAAGGTGTAGCTGTGTAGGGTAGGAGACTGTGATCGTTATCATATCATCCTGGTGTAAAGGTGTAGCTGTGTAGGGGAGAGAGGAGACTGTGATCAGTATCATATCATCCTGGTGTAAAGGTGTAGATGTGTAGGGGGGAGACTGTGATCAGTATCATATCATCCTGGTGTAAAGGTGTAGCTGTGTAGGGGAGGAGACTGTGATCGTTATCATATCATCCTGGTGTAAAGGTGTAGCTGTGTAGGGGAGGAGACTGTGATCATTATCATATCCTGGTGTAAAGGTGTAGATGTGTAGGGGAGGAGACTGTGATCGTTATCATATCATCCTGGTGTAAAGGTGTAGATGTGTAGGGGAGGAGACTGTGATCATTATCATATCCTGGTGTAAAGGTGTAGATGTGTAGGGGAGGAGACTGTGATCGTTATCATATCATCCTGGTGTAAAGGTGTAGATGTGTAGGGGAGGAGACTGTGATCGTTATCATATCATCCTGGTGTAAAGATGTAGATGTGTAGGTAAGGGAGGAGACAGTGATTGTTATCATATCATCCTGGTGTAAAGGTGTAGATGTGTAGGGGAGGAGACTGTGATCGTTATCATATCATCCTGGTGTAAAGGTGTAGATGTGTAGGGGAGGGAGAAGACTGTGATCATTATCATATCATCCTGGTGTAAAGGTGTAGATGTGTAGGGGAGGAGACTGTCATCGTTATCATATCATCCTGGTGTAAAGGTGTAGATGTGTAGGGGAGGGAGAAGACTGTGATCGGTATCATATCATATTTTCAATGGAAACAATAGCCCTATAATACCTTGTACCTACACTGAGTGGCCTGTTTATTAAGTGCTCCCCTCTTCATCCACATAGCCGGTATCACAGGTCCATAGCAGGCTATATAAAGAAGCAGACAGGGACCGGGGGTTAATACTGAGGGTGTTATAGCAGTACTTACTAAACACTCCAATGCAGGTATATTATCACGGTGCCCGTGCTTCCTGTTCTGAATGGTGACATTGTTATCATTGCTGTTCTCTGATTGTCTGGACATAATTGCTTCTACTAGGGCTTGCCTTTATATACCCTGGGATGTCCTCCCTTAGGCACCCTTTCGTGGTGTACGAGTTCCTGAGTTTATTTTGTGCTATCGCTTATTCGTGTATGACCTGGCCTGCCTGACTACGTTCCTGAGTTCCTGCTGCTGCTGTTCCGTTGCTGACTGTATCCGGATGAGAACCCGCTCCGTTGCTGACCGTATCTGGCTGAGAACCCGCTCCGTTGCTGACCGTATCTGGCTGAGAACCCGCTCCGTAGCCAACCATATCTGGCTGAAGAACTTGCTCCACTGCTGACTATATCTGGCTGGAGAACCCGCTCCATTGCTGACCGTATCTGGCTGAAGAACCCGCTCTCTTGCTGACTGTGTCTGGCTGAAGAACCCACTCCATTGCTGACTTTGTCTGGCTGAAGAACCCGCTCCATTGCTGACTATATCTGGCTGAAGAACCCGCTCTCTTGCTGACTGTGTCTGGCTGAAGAACCCGCTCTCTTGCTGACTTTGTCTGGCTGTAGAACCCGCTCCGTTGCTGATCGTAGCTGGCTGAAGAACCCGCTCTCTTGCTGACTGTGTCTGGCTGAAGAACCCGCTCTCTTGCTGACTTTGTCTGGCTGTAGAAACCGCTCCGTTGCTGATCGTAGCTGGCTGAGAACCTGCTCTGTTGCTGTCTGCATCTGGCCATTGCACCGTTCCGTTGCTGACCATATTTGGCTGTCTACCGCTCTGTGGCTGTTGCTGACCGTGGATTCCTTTCCATGATATAACCGTGTGTGTCTGTGTCACTTGGTGACCCCGTGAGGTCACTGGTTTACAGGGCCTTGCATTTGATTCTCGGTGTGCGCCGCATAGAGCTGTTATCTGTCAGCCAAAGGCTGAGCCCTGTGCTCGAGCTGCTCTATTACTGCCTAATGCGGTGTGTACAATCGAAGTACCGGTACAGTGTTTTATCACACTGACTGAATTACTCTGATCACTCTCTGTGTCTGCCTCCCTAGTAGCGCTGGGATCACTCCCTCTGGGAGTTGCAGTTACTCTCTGGGCGTTGACCATTAACCCTGTATTTTCCTGGAGCTTCCAGGTAAGAGCACTACCATTCCTTACTGCAGAGCCTTGGGCTCAAGAGCCAGAGTTGCATATTCCACCTCGCAGGTTGAGGGGACACTGATTGCGTTCCTGTTACTTACCATATATCGATCCACCCCCGGCGTTCTAGGGTTATCCGTTAGCAGCTGCCTAGGTCTCCTGTAACCCATCCAGGGTTAGTCTGCATATACACGGTTGCCTCCTGCCAGTGGTCTAGGGCCTTGGTCAGTGTTGCCTCGCTCCTGTTGGGTCAGAACCCAGGCGTCTGGGTTGGGCCAGTCATCAACTAGTGGACTTCATGTCACTGTAGTCCTGTTGTCGTTACTGGGCTGTGTACCCTTTACTTTGCCAGTTCTGCCAGAGGCCTTCACTGTCAGTTGGTTCCCAGTCCATTCCGATTGCCCTTACGGGTTCCAGTACCCAGGCGCCTGGGTTGTTCATATCCTAATTAGTGGACCTCCTGCATTGGCGCCTAGCCGTCAGTTCTGGGACTGTGTACCTTCACTTCACTGGTTCTGCCAGATCCTGATATATATATTGTTACCAGTTCATCCTGATTACCTATTCTGGTCCTTATCACTGTAACCCATTGTATATATTTACCTGTTTTGTATTGTGGGTCTTAAGGCCTACCCTCGTGTATGCACTTTATTATAATAAAGTTATTTAACCTTACCGTTCTGTCTGAGTGTTCATCAAATAACTGTGATATATATATATAAGATACCGTTACTTTCTGGGTTGGTTATGCAGACACAGGATAATGATGTAATAACCAGTAAATATCTGTAGAGGCCTCATGTGACCAGTCACAGCCTGTGGATAGGAGGGTCCCGCAGAGAGTGCAAAGGATCCCGCAGTCTATCAGACAGGCCACCGTCAGGGGACACCAGGGTGATATACTTCTATACACACCACACAGTCTGATCTCCTAAACACAGGGACACCAGGGTGATACACTTCTATACACACCACACAGTCTGATCTCCTAAACACAGGGACACCAGGGTGATACACTTCCATACACACCACACAGTCTGATCTCCTAAACACAGGGACACCAGGGTGATACACTTCTATACACACCACGCAGTGTGATCTCCTAAACACAGGGACACCAGGGTGATACACTTATATACACACCACGCAGTGTGATCTCCTAAACACAGGGACACCGGAGTGATACACTTATATACACACCACACAGTCTGATCTCCTATACACAGGGACACCAGGGTGATACACTTATATACACACCACACAGTCTGATCTTCTACACACAGGGACACCAGGGTGATACACTTCTATACACACCACACAGTCTGATCTCCTAAACACAGGGACACCAGAGTGATACACTTATATACACACCACACAGTCTGATCTCCTAAACACAGGGACACCAGGGTGATAGACTTCTATACACACCACGCAGTGTGATCTCCTAAACACAGAGACACCAGGGTGATACACTTCTATACACACCACACAGTCTGATCTCCTAAACACAGGGACACCAGGGTGATAGACTTCTATTCACACCACGCAGTGTGATCTCCTAAACACAGGGACACCAGGGTGATACACTTATATACACACCACACAGTCTGATCTCCTAAACACAGGAACACCAGGGTGATACACTTATATACACACCACACAGTCTGATCTCCTAAACACAGGGACACCAGGGTGATACACTTATATACACACCACACAGTCTGATCTCCTAAACACAGGGACACCAGGGTGATACACTTCTATACACACCACACATTCTGATCTCCTAAACACAGGGACACCAGGGTGATACACTTATATACACACCACACAGTCTGATCTCCTAAACACAGGGACACCAGGGTGATACATTTATATACACACCACACAGTCTGATCTCCTAAACACAGGGACAGCAGGGTAATACACTTATATACACACCACACAGTCTGATCTCCTAAACACAGGGACACCAGGGTGATACACTTCTATACACACCACGCAGTGTGATCTCCTAAACACAGGGACACCAGGGTGATACACTTATATACACACCACACAGTCTGATCTCCTAAACACAGGGACACCAGGGTGATACACTTATATACACACCACACAGTCTGATCTCCTAAACATAGGGACACCAGGGTGATACACTTATATACACACCACACAGTCTGATCTCCTACACACAGGGACACCAGGGTGATACACTTATATACACACCACACAGTCTGATCTCCTAAACACAGGGACACCAGGGTGATACACTTATATACACACCACACAGTCTGATCTCCTATACACAGGGACACCAGGGTGATACACTTATATACACACCACGCAGTGTGATCTCCTAAACACAGGGACACCAGGGTAATACACTTATATACACACCACACAGTCTGATCTCCTAACCACAGGGACACCAGGCTGATACACTTATATACACACCACACAGTCTGATCTCCTAAACACAGGGACACCAGGGTGATACACTTATATACACACCACACAGTATGATCTCCTAAACACATGGACACCAGGGTGATACACTTATATACATACCACACAGTCTGATCTCCTAACCACAGGGACACCAGGGTGATACACTTATATACACACCACACAGTCTGATCTCCTAAACACAGGGACACCAGGGTGATACACTTATATACACACCACACAGTCTGATCTCCTAAACACAGGGACACCAGGGTGATACACTTATATACACACCGCACAGTCTGATCTCCTAAGCACAGGGACACCAGGGTGATACACTTATATACACACCACACAGTCTGATCTCCTAAACACAGGGACACCAGGGTGATACATTTATATACACACCACACAGTCTGATCTCCTACACACAGGGACACCAGGGTGATACACTTATATACACACCACACAGTCTGATCTCCTAAACACAGGGACACCAGGGTGGGAAAGAGAAACAGAGAGATTTGGGTCTTAAAGAGGGTCTGTCCTGACTAAAGAGGGACACTTGGGAGGTATGGACCCCTAATATCGCATTAAAAGGGACATGTGGGAGGTACGGATCCCTAATATCTTCTAAAGAGGGTCACTTGGGAGATGTGGACCCCTAATACATCCTAAAAAGGGGCACATGGGAGGTGTGGACCCCTACTATCTCCTAAAGAGGGACACAGGGGGTATGGACCCCTAATATCTCCTAAAGAGGGACACTTGTGATTGTAAAGAAGAAACATTGTTTGTTGGTGTTACTATTTTTGTAAATTAATTACTTCATAGTAGCCTTATTATTAAAGTATTAGTCCAAGATTTCCAAGGTCCGTCCTAGCTCGTTATCTGACTGGGAAGTCGCATTGTTGAACAGACTGTGTGTTGATTTGACTTTGTCTTTCAGTTTTGCTTGATCTGAGGAAGAGAGCTGATCTCTCACTGTTTGTCTTATACTATATATCTGTGGTGTGTGTATTGTGTCTATCTATGTGTGTGTCCATAATTACATTTCACTAAGTAGAACCATAAAAAAATAAAAAATAAAAGGCGGTCAGCGCTGTCCCACACTGCTAGTAAACTATATAACTGCTCAAATAAAAAGGTAAAAATCCAAAGTACACATTTCTGTAAATGCAAGGTGACAGATTTATGTTATCTGAGAGGTGATTTATTACTGGTGTTGGGAGCGTTTCGCTCGTATTGTGTGTCAGTTTGTTATTAATCAGATCTCATATATCGGGTTGTATAAACGGCAGTGATAAGGGTGATTCCCTGGGGGGGTTGTATAAACGGCAGTGATAAGGGCGACTCCGTGGGGGGGTGTATATATATAATTATATGTGCAGTCAGATTACTGTTTAATACTGGAGATCAGTTTTCATGGGAAGAGCAGTTTATGCCACAACTTTGTCGTTACCACCTGCATTGCTTCAACCCTTTGATTGCAATCTAACGTAATGCGTTAGATACCTCTCAGGCATTAAAAGGGTTAAACATAGTTTTTATTATTTTTATCTTGTATTTCTTATGACATTTACTACAACAGGGGACATAAAACTGTCTACACTTATTAACATACCTGGGAACCCGGAGAGGCCTCATGTGTACTGCACAGGGGAGGTCAATGAAGTGATTCACGTCATATAAAGGGTGGGGCTTAATAGGATGGGTGGGACTTACATGCTGGTGTGTCATAAAATGGGAGGGAAGTGGACAGGAAGTGGCCGGAACAGGGTGAGAAGGAGGAGAAGTGGAAGGAACAGGGTGAGAAGGAGGAGAAGTGGGAGGAACAGGGTGGGAAAGAGGAGAAGTGGTGGAAAGTGGTGGGAGTAACAAGGTGGGAATGAGGAGAAGTGGGAGGGAAGTGGGAGGAACAGGGTGGGAAGGAGGAGAAGTGGGAGGAACAGGGTGGGAAGGAGGAGAAGTGGGAGGAAAGTGGGAGGAACAGGGTGGTAATGAGGAGAAGTGGGAGGGAAGTGGGAGGAACGGGGTGGGGAGGAGGAGAAGTGGGAGGAACGGGGTGGGAAGGAGGAGAAGTGGGAGGAAAGTGGGAGGAACAGGGAGGTAATGAGGAGAAGTGGGAGGGAAGTGGGAGGAACGGGGTGGGGAGGAGGAGAAGTGGGAGGGAAGTGGGAGGAACGGGGTGGGAAGGAGGAGAAGTGGGAGGGAAGTGGGAGGAACGGGGTGGGGAGGAGGAGAAGTGGGAGGGAAGTGGGAGGAACGGGGTGGGGAGGAGGAGAAGTGGGAGGGAAGTGGGACTAACAAGGTGGGGAGGAGGAGAAGTGGCAGGAACAGGGTGGGAAGGAGGAGAAGAGGGCGGGGAGTGGGAGGAACAGGGTGGGAAGGAGGAGAAGAGAGCGGGGAGTGGGAGGAACAGGGTGGGAAGGAGAATAAGTGGGTGGAAAGTGGGAGGAAAAGGGTGAGAAGGAGGAGAAGTGGGCGGGAAGTGGGAGGAACGGGGTGGGGAGGAGGAGAAGTGGGAGGGAAGTGGGAGGAATGGGGTGGGGAGGAGGAGAAGTGGCAGGAACAGGGTGGGAAGGAGGAGAAGAGGGCGGGGAGTGGGAGGAACAGGGTGGGAAGGAGAATAAGTGGGTGGAAAGTGGGAGGAAAAGGTTGAGAAGGAGGAGAAGTGGGCGGGAAGTGGTGGGAGTAACAAGGTGGGAAGGAGGAGAACTGGAAGGAAAGTGGGAGGAACAGGGTGGGGAGGAGGAGAAGTGGAGGGAAGAGGGTGGGAAGGAGAAGAAGTGGGAGGGAAGTGGGAGGGAAGAGGGTGGGAAGGAGGAGAAGTGGGAGAGAAGTGGGAGGAAGAGGGTGGGAAGGAGGAGAAGTGGGAGAGAAGTGGGAGGAAGAGGGTGGGAAGGAGGAGAAGTGGGAGGGAAGTGGGAGGAACAGGGTGGGAAGGAGAAGAAACTAACCTTGTGATAGGGGTGAGAGGTCCGCTGGATTCCTCTCTGGTACTGAAATTGTTCATTAGAAATCTACATTGAGCCCAAAGCTTTTACTTTACCATCATGGAGACTTCTCTGCCTTTCAAGGGGTTAAACTAATCTAAAGCTGTGCGGCCTAGATGTGGATATGATTTCCTTAAAGGTCAACTAAATTAAAAGTATAAAAAAAACAGGTTAAATCTCAGTCTTTTCCTAGTTAATCACCTTTTTCCCCACTTCTGGGAACAGAAACATTGTACATTTACAGCCCTCAGCGCTCATATTGTCTCCTCGGCTTCTTGTCCCGCCCACTGCAAAGCTGTTCCTGTCAGACTCATTCCTATTGACTGTGCAAGTGGGTGTGGCATCGCAGAAGCCAATAGGATTCCACAGCTGCCTCTCTGGTGCTCACAGGACCAGCTCTGGGAAGGAGAATGAAGGTTTCAGTGACGTTTGACATACTGATGAATGTATCAGTGACATTTCAAATGCAAATGAAGCTCTGTGCAGTACCAGGAGATGCTCACTTTCACTTTCCCCAGAAACATAAGTGTGAATATCTCCTAACTAAACTGCTCGACGTTTGGTTAAAGTGACACACAGGCAGTTCTGAAAGAAGTTTTCAAATATATAAAAAATTAAAATCAAAGTGACAACCCCACTTTAAACTTATTTGACTTAACCCTTTAAAGTGTTAGTAATGTCTAAAAAAAACTTTTTTGCATTTAGAAGAGCTTAAAAAGCTGATCTAAATGCAAAAAAACGTATCTCTTAAACCGCTATGGTTTAAGAGATACAGGTGTTTAAAGTTCGCTGTTTCTTACTGACAGCTGTAAAGCTGTCAGCAGGAGATCCGTGTTGGTCGACACGGTGGTGTTTGAGAAGTGCCGGGATCTCGTTATTTACACGGAATCCCTTCATTGGAATGGTCTAAAATGTGTGCCTAGTGTTCAGGCCTAGTGTTCAGGCACACGTTTTAGACCATTCCAATGAAGGGATTCCGTGTAAGTAACGAGATCCCGGCACTTCTCAAGCGCCACCGTGTCGACCGACACGGATCTCCTGCTGACAGCTTTACAGCTGTCAGTAAGAAACAGCGAACTTTAAACACCTGTATCTCTTAAACCATAGCGGTTTAAGAGATACGTTTTTTTGCATTTAGATCAGCTTTTTAAGCTCTTCTAAATGCAAAAAAGTTTTTTTTAGACATTACTAACACTTTAAAGACCAGGGTGGTGTGCACCGTATTGGTAATGAAAGGGTTAAGGAGTCACACACGGGTGTCTGGCACGGACTAATCAGTGTTTCCTTGTGTTCTCTTCCAGTCATCGGGTACCAGCATCACTGTAGACATTGCTGTTATGGGAGAGGCTCACGGGCTTATAACGGATTTATTAGCCGACCCGTCCCTACCCCCCCACGTGTGCACGTCTCTACGAGCGGTCAGCAACCTGCTTAGTACCCAACTGACCTTCCAGCCCATCCACAAGCCCAGAGTCAACCCACTGGTCTCCTTCAATGAGAACTACACCTGTTCCGACTCAGAGGAAGGGTCAGACAAGGGGGACAAGATGACGATACCCAAGGTAACAGAGAAATGGAAACACTAAAGACCATTTGTCCTTCTATATGCTGTCCACTGACCTCTCAGTCCATGGCTGGAGGTCTGTAGCACTTACACCTTCAGTGTCCCACCTACCTTCATCTAGACTGACCGTTCTCACCAGCAGGGGGCCCTCTGATCCTTTTATATTCAAAGTTCCAAGAGTTTTGTCCTAAAGGTACACAGTCATCTAAATACAACTTTCATGATTTTGAAAGACATGTTCAAAACTGACTTCCTGTCTTATCCCTACATTACCTCCCCCCACTCACTGACACTGCTCAGTAATGCATTACCCACCTCCCCTAGTACTGACTTCCTGTCTTATCCCTACATTACCTCCCCCACTCACTGACACTGCTCAGTAATGCATTACCCACCTCCCCTAGTACTGACTTCCTATCTTATCCCTACATTACCTCCCCCACTCACTGACACTGCTCAGTAATGCATTACCCACCTCCCCTAGTACTGACTTCCTATCTTATCCCTACATTACCTCCCCACTCACTGACACTGCTCAGCAATGTATTACCCACCTCCCCTAGTACTGACTTCCTATCTTATCCCTACATTACCTCCCCACTCACTGACACTGCTCAGTAATGTATTACCCACCTCCCCTAGTACTGACTTCCTGTCTTATCCCTACATTACCTCCCCACTCACTGACACTGCTCAGTAATGCATTACCCACCTCCCCTAGTACTGACTTCCTATCTTATCCCTACATTACCTCCCCCACTCACTGACACTGCTCAGTAATGCATTACCCACCTCCCCTAGTACTGACTTCCTATCTTATCCCTACATTACCTCCCCACTCACTGACACTGCTCAGTAATGTATTACCCACCTCCCCTAGTACTGACTTCCTATCTTATCCCTACATTACCTCCCCACTCACTGACACTGCTCAGTAATGTATTACCCACCTCCCCTAGTACTGACTTTCTGTCTTATCCCTACATTACCTCCCCACTCACTGACACTGCTCAGTAATGTATTACCCACCTCCCCTAGTACTGACTTTCTGTCTTATCCCTCCATTACCTCCCCACTCACTGACACTGCTCAGTAATGCATTACCCACCTTCCCTAGCACTGACTTACTGTCTTATCCCTACATTACCTCCCCTCTCACTGACACTGCTCAGCAATGTATTACCCACCTCCACTAGTACTGACTTCCTGTCTTATCCCTACATTACCTCCCCACTCACTGACACTGCTCAGTAATACATTACACACCTCCCCTAGCACTGACTTCCTGTCTTATCCCTACATTACCTCCCCACTCACTGACACTGCTCAGTAATACATTACACACCTCCCCTAGCACTGACTTTCTGTCTTATCCCTACATTACCTCCCCACTCACTGACACTGCTCAGTAATACATTACACACCTCCCCTAGCACTGACTTCCTGTCTTATCCCTACATTACCTCCCCACTCACTGACACTGCTCAGTAATGTATTACCCACCTCCCCTAGCACTGACTTCCTGTCTTATCCCTACATTACCTCCTCCACTCACTGACACTGCTCAGCAATGCATTACCCACCTCCCCTAGCACTGACTTCCTGTCTTATCCCTCTATTACCTCCCCACTCACTGACACTGCTCAGTAATGCATTACCCACCTCCCCTAGTACTGACTTCCTGTCTTATCCCTACATTACCTCCCCCACTCACTGACACTGCTCAGCAATGAATTACCCACCTCCCCTAGCACTGACTTCCTGTCTTATCCCCACATTACCTCACCACTTACTGACACTGCTCAGTAATGCATTACCCACCTCCCCTAGCACTGACTTCCTGTCTTATTCCTACATTACCTCCCCCACTCACTGACACTGCTCAGTAATGCATTACCCACCTCCCCTAGCACTGACTTCCTGTCTTATCCCTACATTACATCCCACTCACTGACACTGCACAGTAATGCATTACCCACCTCCCTTAGCACTGACTTCCTGTCTTATCCCCACATTACCTCCTCCACTTACTGACACTGCTCAGCAATGCATTACCCACCTCCCCTAGCACTGACTTCCTGTCTTAAAGGGATAGTAATACTTCATTTTAACTTTATTTTATTTTATAGGCATTAAAAAACATGAAGAATGATATAAGTCTTATCTCTGAAACCTTTATGGTTTAAGAGATATTCACAAACAAAGTATCCCCCCCCCTGTTCAAGCAGATCAGAAGGGAGATACCCAGGTAGACTGCAGAGAGGGACAATCTTCAATTAAGATAATGGAAAAAGCTGAAAAACTTGTCAAGGGGGGAAGGGCTTTCATTGTTTTCATACAAAGAAAATTGTCCCCTTCTGTTATCTGTACTGTCATACAACCAGACTCACATCTGAGAAGAGATGGCTTACACTAGGTAAAAGGGGCGGGGAGGGGAACTTTGCTTGTGAATATCTCATAAACCATAAAGGTTTGAGAGATAAGACTTATATCATTCTTCATGTTTTTTTAATGCCTACAAAATAAAATAAAGTTAAAACGAAGTATTACTATCCCTTTAACTCTACATTATCTCCCTGTTCACTGACACTGCTCAGCAATTCATTACCCACCTCCCCTAGCAGTAACTTCCTGTCTTATCCCTACATTACCTTCCTCACTCACTGACACTGCTCAGCAATGCATTACCCACCTCCCCTAGCACTGACTTCCTGTCTTAACTCTAAATTATCTCCCTGCTCACTGACACTGCTCAGCAATGCATTACCCACCTCCCCTAGCAGTGGCTTCCTGTCTTATCCCTACATTATCTCCTCACTCACTGACAATGCTCAGCAATACATTACCCACCTCCCCTAGCATTGACTTCCTGTCTTATCCCCACATTACCTCCTCCACTTACTGACACTGCTCAGCAATGCATTACCCACCTCCCCTAGCACTGACTTCCTGTCTTAACTCTACATTATCTCCCTGTTCACTGACACTGCTCAGCAATTCATTACCCACCTCCCCTAGCAGTAACTTCCTGTCTTATCCCTACATTACCTTCCTCACTCACTGACACTGCTCAGCAATGCATTACCCACCTCCCCTAGCACTGACTTCCTGTCTTAACTCTAAATTATCTCCCTGCTCACTGACACTGCTCAGCAATGCATTACCCACCTCCCCTAGCAGTGACTTCCTGTCTTATCCCTACATTATCTCCTCACTCACTGACAATGCTCAGCAATACATTACCCACCTCCCCTAACATTGACTTCCTGTCTTATCCCTACATTACCTCCCACTCACTGACACTGCACAGCAATGCATTACCCACCTCCCTTAGCACTGACTTCCTGTCTTATCCCTACATTACCTCCCCCACTCACTGACACTGCACAGCAATGCATTACCCACCTCCCCTAGCATTGACTTCCTGTCTTATCCCTACATTACCTCCCCACTCACTGACACTGCTCAGCAATGCATTACCCACCTCCCCTGGCACTGACTTCCTGATTTATCCCTACATTTCTTCCTCCACTTACTGACACTGCTCAGCAATGCATTACACAGCTCCCCTAGCACTGACTTACTGTCTTAACCCTACATTATCTCCCTGCTCACTGACACTGCTCAGCAATGCATTAACCACCTGCCCTAGCACTGACTTCCTGTCTTATCCCTACATTACCTTCTCCACTCACTGACACTGCTCAGCAATGCATAACCCACCTCCCCTAGCACTGACTTCCTGTCTTATCCCTACATTACCTCCCCACTCACTGACACTGCTCAGCAATGCATTACCCACCTCCCCTAGCACTGACTTCCTATCTTATCCCTACATTACCTCCCCACTCACTGACACTGCTCAGCAATGCATTACCCACCTCCCCTAGTACTGACTTCCTGTCTTATCCCTAAATTACCTTCTCCACTCACTGACACTGCTCAGCAATGCATTACCCACCTCCCCTAGCACTGACTTCCTGCCTTATCCCTACATTACCTCCCCACTCACTGACACTGCTCAGCAATGCATTACCCACCTCCCCTAGTACTGACTTCCTGTATTATCCCTACATTACCACCCCCACTCACTAACACTGCTCAGCAATGCATTACCCACCTCCCCTAGCACTGACTTCCTGTATTATCCCTACATTACCTCCTCACTCACTGACACTGCTCAGGAACCAGTTGATGCTGTTGCTAACAGTTTTTAATACAATAACATTGAGTGGAAATCACTCTGCCAGCAGGGGGCACTGCCCTGTTTATCTTTGTAGGAGAAGCAGATGCTGCTGTTGTGTTGTTTTTTTTTTTCATTTAAAAACTATACTTCTCCTTTGAAGCCCCTGTTAACCCTTGAAGGCCCAGTAGGGTGTACAGTGCATTGTAAAACAATGGGTTGCGCACTTCTGTTGTCCTTTAAGGGTTAAAGTGAGATACAGCGTATGTCAGTTCTTTTGTATGAATCACTACAGGACAGTCACTGACATTAATTATCAGATTATTAATGTAATTAACGTTCATTTGGTGAAAAAGGAATGAGATATCCGCTTCCTGCCCTGGCGCAGAGTATAATGACGTCAGCGCCAAGGTCTGCTACCTAATGAGTTACTGCATGATTAACCCCTTCAGAGCAAAAGTAGTGTCCACTATCCTGCATTACAATGAACTGGACAGCCCTCTGGCGCTCAGGGGGGTGCTGTTTAACCTCTTGTTTGCTGGATACATCTCCAGTAAATACAGTATTGTCTCACCTGAGATAGTCACCAGTCTCCCCCTACGGAGCACTTGGTTCGCTCGGAATTTGCTTCTCGTTTGCTTTATACATTTGCCTCATTGCGCCTGTGTTTCCCATTGTATCTCCGCTTCACCAATGTATCACTTTAACCCTTTGCTTTCCAGTGGTGTGCTTGCTGCCGTGATCTGCACGTTCCTCTGACACTCATAGGGTTAGGATGGAAGGGAGAAGGAGACAGGACTGAAACCCTTAAATCTATTAACCCTTTGAGTGCCTGGGGGGTTCACAACACATTGTTCTGCATATCCCTCTGGCATGCAAAGGGTTAAGGGATTTCTTAATGGTCCAGAATAAAAGGAAACGTAGAACGGAAAGACGTGTCCTAAAACTGGAGGGTGTTAAAATAAGAAAAAAAACCTAGAGTACAGGGAGATAGATACACAGAACAGCCGCCCAGTGGAAGTGGTAAAGGCATTATCAGTAAGTGACAGTAGGAAATCATGAGGCATATTTATGCCTATTCTATGGACTAACGGGACAGTTCCATTTTATTCGGATGACATATTATGCAAGTACATACATAAAGTCAAATTGCCTAATCTTTTTTATTTATATATTGTTTTTTCCTCAGCTATTTTACTACACTTTAACCCTTTGAGTGCCAGAGTGAAATGCAACACATGGCTTTTGCACTCAAAAGGTTAATGTCCCTGCCAGTTACCTCTCTGAGTTGGTTTTCAGTTAGTTTTCTTCACGGGACAATGAAAGCAGAGAGAATTCATCCAGACTGCAAAACAATCCCCTGGAGATCTATCTAGCATGCAAACGGTTAAAAGCCCCAGTCATTTGGTTCACTATCAAAATGTCACCCTGAATTTGGCCACAAAGCCAGGGGCGCATTACATATACTGCCAGGTTGAAAATGGCGACATAAGAATCTCGCTCACGTGACAAGGGCGACATGCGCAAGAAAGAGAACGGGCAAAAAGTGTACCAAGCGGAGCCGAATTAGCCAATGAGATTTACAGGCAGCAGGTGTTACTGTGATACCCCATCAGTGTGACTGCAGACTGTGATACCCCATCAGTGTGACTACAGACTGTGATACCCCATCAGTGTGACTGCAGACTGTGATACCCCATCAGTGTGACTACAGACTGTGATACCCCATCAGTGTGACTGCAGACTGTGATACCCCATCAGTGTGACTACAGACTGTGATACCCCATCAGTGTGACTGCAGACTGTGATACCCCATCAGTGTGACTGCAGACTGTGATACCCCATCAGTGTGACTACAGACTGTGATACCCCATCAGTGTGACTGCAGACTGTGATACCCCATCAGTGTGACTGCAGACTGTGATACCCCATCAGTGTGACTGCAGACTGTGATACCCCATCAGTGTGACTACAGACTGTGATACCCCATCAGTGTGACTACAGACTGTGATACCCCATCAGTGTGACTACAGACTGTGATACCCCATCAGTGTGACTGTAGACTGTGATACCCCATCAGTGTGACTACAGACTATGATACCCCATCAGTGTGACTGCAGACTGTGATACCCCATCAGTGTGACTACAGACTGTGATACCCCATCAGTGTGACTGCAGACTGTGATACCCCATCAGTGTGACTGCAGACTGTGATACCCCATCAGTGTGACTACAGACTGTGATACCCCATCAGTGTGACTGTAAACTGTGATACCCCATCAGTGTGACTACAGACTGTGATACCCCATCAGTGTGACTGTAAACTGTGATACCCCATCAGTGTGACTGTAGACTGTGATACCCCATCAGTGTGACTGTAAACTGTGATACCCCATCAGTGTGACTGCAGACTGTGATACCCCATCAGTGTGACTGCAGACTGTGATACCCCATCAGTGTGACTGCAGACTGTGATACCCCATCAGTGTGACTACAGACTGTGATACCCCATCAGTGTGACTGCAGACTGTGATACCCCATCAGTGTGACTACAGACTGAGATACCCCATCAGTGTGACTGTAGACTGTGATACCCCATCAGTGTGACTGCAGACTGTGATACCCCATCAGTGTGACTACAGACTGTGATACCCCATCAGTGTGACTGCAGACTGTGATACCCCATCAGTGTGACTACAGACTGTGATACCCCATCAGTGTGACTACAGACTGTGATACCCCATCAGTGTGACTACAGACTGTGATACCCCATCAGTGTGACTGCAGACTGTGATACCCCATCAGTGTGACTGCAGACTGTGATACCCCATCAGTGTGACTACAGACTGTGATACCCCATCAGTGTGACTGCAGACTGTGATACCCCATCAGTGTGACTGCAGACTGTGATACCCCATCAGTGTGACTACAGACTGTGATACCCCATCAGTGTGACTACAGACTGTGATACCCCATCAGTGTGACTGTAGACTGTGATACCCCATCAGTGTGACTACAGACTGTGATACCCCATCAGTGTGACTACAGACTGTGATACCCCATCAGTGTGACTACAGACTGTGATACCCCATCAGTGTGACTACAGACTGTGATACCCCATCAGTGTGACTGTAGACTGTGATACCCCATCAGTGTGACTACAGACTGTGATACCCCATCAGTGTGACTGTAGACTGTGATACCCCATCAGTGTGACTACAGACTGTGATACCCCATCAGTGTGACTGTAGACTGTGATACCCCATCAGTGTGACTACAGACTGTGATACCCCATCAGTGTGACTACAGACTGTGATACCCCATCAGTGTGACTACAGACTGTGATACCCCATCAGTGTGACTGTAGACTGTGATACCCCATCAGTGTGACTACAGACTGTGATACCCCATCAGTGTGACTGCAGACTGTGATACCCCATCAGTGTGACTGCAGACTGTGATACCCCATCAGTGTGACTTCAGACTGTGATACCCCATCAGTGTGACTGTAGACTGTGATACCCCATCAGTGTGACTACAGACTGTGATACCCCATCAGTGTGACTACAGACTGTGATACCCCATCAGTGTGACTGTAGACTGTGATACCCCATCAGTGTGACTACAGACTGTGATACCCCATCAGTGTGACTGTAGACTGTGATACCCCATCAGTGTGACTGCAGACTGTGATACCCCATCAGTGTGACTGCAGACTGTGATACCCCATCAGTGTGACTGCAGACTGTGATACCCCATCAGTGTGACTGCAGACTGTGATACCCCATCAGTGTGACTACAGACTGTGATACCCCATCAGTGTGACTGCAGACTGTGATACCCCATCAGTGTGACTGCAGACTGTGATACCCCATCAGTGTGACTGCAGACTGTGATACCCCATCAGTGTGACTACAGACTGTGATACCCCATCAGTGTGACTACAGACTGTGATACCCCATCAGTGTGACTGCAGACTGTGATACCCCATCAGTGTGACTACAGACTGTGATACCCCATCAGTGTGACTGTAGACTGTGATACCCCATCAGTGTGACTGCAGACTGTGATACCCCATCAGTGTGACTTCAGACTGTGATACCCCATCAGTGTGACTGTAGACTGTGATACCCCATCAGTGTGACTTCAGACTGTGATACCCCATCAGTGTGACTACAGACTGTGATACCCCATCAGTGTGACTACAGACTGTGATACCCCATCAGTGTGACTGTAGACTGTGATACCCCATCAGTGTGACTACAGACTGTGATACCCCATCAGTGTGACTGTAGACTGTGATACCCCATCAGTGTGACTACAGACTGTGATACCCCATCAGTGTGACTGTAGACTGTGATACCCCATCAGTGTGACTACAGACTGTGATACCCCATCAGTGTGACTACAGACTGTGATACCCCATCAGTGTGACTACAGACTGTGATACCCCATCAGTGTGACTGTAGACTGTGATACCCCATCAGTGTGACTACAGACTGTGATACCCCATCAGTGTGACTGCAGACTGTGATACCCCATCAGTGTGACTGCAGACTGTGATACCCCATCAGTGTGACTTCAGACTGTGATACCCCATCAGTGTGACTGTAGACTGTGATACCCCATCAGTGTGACTACAGACTGTGATACCCCATCAGTGTGACTACAGACTGTGATACCCCATCAGTGTGACTGTAGACTGTGATACCCCATCAGTGTGACTACAGACTGTGATACCCCATCAGTGTGACTGTAGACTGTGATACCCCATCAGTGTGACTGCAGACTGTGATACCCCATCAGTGTGACTGCAGACTGTGATACCCCATCAGTGTGACTGCAGACTGTGATACCCCATCAGTGTGACTGCAGACTGTGATACCCCATCAGTGTGACTGCAGACTGTGATACCCCATCAGTGTGACTGCAGACTGTGATACCCCATCAGTGTGACTACAGACTGTGATACCCCATCAGTGTGACTACAGACTGTGATACCCCATCAGTGTGACTGCAGACTGTGATACCCCATCAGTGTGACTACAGACTGTGATACCCCATCAGTGTGACTGTAGACTGTGATACCCCATCAGTGTGACTGCAGACTGTGATACCCCATCAGTGTGACTGTAGACTGTGATACCCCATCAGTGTGACTGTAGACTGTGATACCCCATCAGTGTGACTTCAGACTGTGATACCCCATCAGTGTGACTGCAGACTGTGATACCCCATCAGTGTGACTACAGACTGTGATACCCCATCAGTGTGACTACAGACTGTGATACCCCATCAGTGTGACTGTAGACTGTGATACCCCATCAGTGTGACTACAGACTGTGATACCCCATCAGTGTGACTGTAGACTGTGATACCCCATCAGTGTGACTGCAGACTGTGATACCCCATCAGTGTGACTGCAGACTGTGATACCCCATCAGTGTGACTGTAGACTGTGATACCCCATCAGTGTGACTACAGACTGTGATACCCCATCAGTGTGACTACAGACTGTGATACCCCATCAGTGTGACTGCAGACTGTGATACCCCATCAGTGTGACTACAGACTGTGATACCCCATCAGTGTGACTACAGACTGTGATACCCCATCAGTGTGACTACAGACTGTGATACCCCATCAGTGTGACTACAGACTGTGATACCCCATCAGTGTGACTACAGACTGTGATACCCCATCAGTGTGACTACAGACTGTGATACCCCATCAGTGTGACTGCAGACGCTGCAATGCGGCACACAAGGGGTAATGGACAGAATGGAATGCGCACCATCCATTAAAGGGATAGGAATGTCCGTGAAAAATTATTTTGCATTGTGTAGAGTTTAACCCCTTAACGACCGGCCGCGGAGGCACACGGCAGTCACTAAAGGACCACGGAGCATTTTTTTTTTTTTCTTGACGATCCAAATCAGGGCTCCCCGAACAACGTGCAGCCGCGCGGGGAGCCCTGAAATCCATGACGGTCATAGTACGTCATGGGTCGTTCAGGCACTTTTTACCCATGACATACCATGACCATCAAGGGTCGTTAAGGGGTTAAAAAATGGAATTAAATACAAAAAACAGTATCTCTCAAACCGTTATGGTGTGAGAGATATCTGCATTCAAAGTTTGATGTTTGCTGCTGTCAGCAGGAGATCCCCGTCGGCTGACACGGAGGTTCTGCAGCAGAGCCGCAACCGCGTTATTTAAAATGAATGACTGCATTGGAATGGTTTGCAAGCACACATTTTAGACCATGCCAGTGCGGTTTGAGAGATATGTTTTTTGCATTCAATTCAACTTTTTAGTGCAAAATATTTTTACTGGGACATTACTAACACTTTAACCCTTTGAGTGCCACATCACAACACCTGCAATCACACTGATAGGGCTTCACAGTCACGCCTGCTCCTCCGCATCTGCTGCGTGTAAACCTCATTCACTAATTCAGCTAAATCAGCTCAGTATGCCTTTTGTCTGTTTTCTTTCTTGCCAACGTCACCCTTGTCATGCGGGCGAGATTCGTATGTCGCCATTTTCAACCTGCAGACATATTTAATGCGCCCCTGGTTTGGTCACCAAATTCAGGGCGACATTTTGATGGGATACCATTCATTTACCCTCTGTGGTGCAGTTGGGTTGCTTGAGAATTGCTCCTCTTTGTGATACTGAATTTGTCCCTCTGTGATGAAGTTCCTCTGTGTCTGTAGCGCAGGTAAATATTTACTCTATTCCTCCATCTCCCCAGCGCTTAAGAAGAAGTCTTCCTCCGGCTCTGCTGCGGCGCGTCTCCTCTACGTGGACTACAACCACGTCCGCCACTGGTTTACCGACTCTAGAACCCGCCTCGGTGAGGAGAGACCGCAGCGGCAGCATCAAACCCCTCGACACGTCGTCCTCTAGGTACCGGCCTGACTGCCAGTCCTGTTTACTGCTGGTAACACATGCATTTCAGGGGTACTAACAGGACCAGCGACACACTGGGACTTACTGGTGGCGGGGAATTTGGGGAATCAGAACAAAAATAATGTTAAATGTATGAACGACAGAAGATGTGATAAAGTAACACTAACCCCTTCGAGTAATGACCCAATCCTACCTTAACCCTTTAAGGGCCAGGCGTGTGTGTAACACATTGCAGAGTACACATTGCTTCTCAATGCATGACGTACCCCTTTGGTCCTTAAAGGGTTAATATGGACAGAAACAGCCTCTAGTCATGATGAATCCATTCTCTGTGGGTTGGTTCTCCAAAACGGATCTTTAGTTTGTTGTAGATACTATGTCGATGGAGGCAGACATGTTTCTTTTCATCACATTCCGGGACTCCAGTCTCCTCCCACTAGTGTCCATGGAATGGAAGGAAGCTTCTGTGGGAGTGGAGTTTGGGGTCCTGCAGTCAGGGACGGATTTCCCGATAAGCAGAGTAGGCAACAGCATAGAGCACCAAATGTGAGGGGCATTGCATCAGTTTTGCTGGACACCTACATTCTAAGCAAATAAATGCGTTCCGTACCCCTCTGGCACTGAATGGGTTAAAGCATTTTTTGTCCTGGCTTGTTATAGACTAAGGGTATTTTCTGTGCCGGGATGTGATTGGCTGGAGGGGTCATATAAGGGGTGGGGGTGTGGCCATGTTTGGGGCTAAAGGCTCCTAGAGGGCGTTCCTAGATCTGCCTGGTATGTAAACCCAGCCCCGCCTACCGTCCTGCAACACTGACCCAGGTCTGATCTTAGTGATGTGGAACCAATCAGAACAGAATTGACTCATAGGGGACATTAGGATTTTCTGCCCAGATGAAGGTAAGAGTGAAGTTTATTAGGAAATGTTAGCATCCTCAGACCACAGGGAGAAGTGTGGGAGCAGTGGGGGGGTGAAAGACATGGGGGAGAAGTGGGGGGTGAAAGACATGGGGGGAGAAGTGGGGGAGCAGTGTGGGGGGTGAAAGACATGGGGGAGAAGTGTGGGAGCAGTGGGGGGTGGAAGACATGGGGGAGAAGTGGGGGAGCAGTTGGGGGTGAAAGACATGGGGAGAAGTGGGAGCAGTGTGGGGGGGTGAAAGACATGGGGGAGAAGTGTGGGAGCAGTGGGGGGTGGAAGACATGGGGGAGAAGTGGGGGAGCAGTTGGGGGTGAAAGACATGGGGAGAAGTGTGGGAGCAGTGGGGGGGGTGAAAGACATTGGGGAGAAGTGTGGGAGCAGTGGGGGGTGAAAGACATGGGGGAGAAGTGGGGGAGCAGTGGGGGGTGAAAGACTTGGGGGAGAAGTGGGGGAGCAGTGGGGGGTGAAAGACTTGGGGGAGAAGTGGGGGAGCAGTGGGGGGTGAAAGACTTGGGGGAGAAGTGGGGGAGCAGTGGGGGGTGAAAGACATGGGGGAGAAGTGGGGGAGCAGTGGAGGGTGAAAGACATGGGGGAGAAGTGGGGGAGCAGTGGGGGGTGAAAGACATGGGGGAGAAGTGGGGGAGCAGTGGAGGGTGAAAGACATGGGGAGAAGTGGGGGAGCAGTGGGGGGTGAAAGACATGGGGGAGAAGTGGGAGCAGTGGGGGGTGAAAGACATGGGGGAGAAGTGGGAGCAGTGGGGGGTGAAAGACATGGGGGAGAAGTGGGGGAGCAGTGTGGGGTGAAAGACATGGGGGAGAAGTGTGGGAGCAGTGGGGGGGTGAAAGACATGGGGGAGAAGTGGGGGAGCAGTGGGGGGTGAAAGACATGGGGGAGAAGTGGGGGAGCAGTGGGGGGTGAAAGACATGGGGGAGAAGTGGGGGAGCAGTGGAGGGTGAAAGACATGGGGAGAAGTGGGGGAGCAGTGGGGGGTGAAAGACATGGGGGAGAAGTGGGAGCAGTGGGGGGTGAAAGACATGGGGGAGAAGTGGGAGCAGTGGGGGGTGAAAGACATTGGGGGAGAAGTGGGGGAGCAGTGTGGGGTGAAAGACATGGGGGAGAAGTGTGGGAGCAGTGGGGGGGTGAAAGACATGGGGGAGAAGTGGGGGAGCAGTG
Organism: Rhinophrynus dorsalis; assembly: GCA_037306005.1. Lineage (NCBI taxonomy): Eukaryota > Metazoa > Chordata > Amphibia > Anura > Rhinophrynidae > Rhinophrynus > Rhinophrynus dorsalis. The sequence continues at coordinate 6,290,096 of CM074721.1, forward strand.
GGGGGTGAAAGACTTGGGGGAGAAGTGGGGGAGCAGTGGGGGGTGAAAGACATGGGGGAGAAGTGGGAGCAGTGGGGGTGAAAGACATGGGGAGAAGTGGGGGAGCAGTGGGGGGTGAAAGACATGGGGGAGAAGTGGGGGAGCAGTGGGGGGTGAAAGATATTGAGGACAAGTGGGGGAGCAGTGGGGGGTGAAAGACATGGGGGAGAAGTGGGAGCAGTGGGGGGTGAAAGACATGGGGAGAAGTGGGGAGCAGTGGGGAGGGTGGAAGACACAGGGGAGAAGTGGGGGAGCAGTGGGGGAGAAGGGGGAGCAGTGGGGGTGAAAGACATTGGGGAGAAGTGGGGGGCAGTGGGGGGTGAAAGACATGGGGGAGCAGTGGGGGAGCAGTGGGGGAGAAGGGGGAGCAGAGAGGGGGTGGAAGACACAGGGGAGAAGTGGGGGAGCAGTGGGGGTGAAAGACATTGGGGAGAAGTGGGGGGCAGTGGGGGTGAAAGACATGGGGAGAAGTGGGGGAGCAGTGTGGGGTGAAAGACATGGGGGAGAAGTGTGGGAGCAGTGGGGGGGTGAAAGACATGGGGGAGAAGTGGGGGAGCAGTGGGGGGTGAAAGACATGGGGGAGAAGTGGGAGCAGTGGGGGTGAAAGACATGGGGAGAAGTGGGGGAGCAGTGGGGGAGAAGTGGGGGAGAAGTGGGGGGGGTGGAAGACACAGGGGAGACGGAATAGGATCAGAAATATGTGACAGGCAGAAGACATGGGGAGATGTGGGGTACAGACAGTGCAGAGATCGGGGTGATACATTGAAGTAAAGGGAAGAAAGAAGTATGTTATTCCTGGTGCAATCTAATAAAATATATCGTTTACTCCCCCCCCCCCCCCCATTAATAAGTCAGAATAGGGGAAGGTAGCGCAGGGTCTCTCTGGTCTCCAGAGATGGGTGAGACAATGGAACAGGGATGGGGAGGGAGGAATTGGGGGAATAAAAAGGAAAGGGCATCACAGGCAAAGGGAGGAAATAGGTAGGAGGTTGGGCAGATACATGGGGGGCAGTGTACTGGGGATAAAACAGTAAACAAAGCATCATTTTATACTTCGGGTGGAGAAGTCAGATATTGTACCCATTGTCAGGACTCATGGTAAAAAAAACCCATCTAATTAAGAAGGCTGGTCTGTTGCCCTATCAGAATTCCCATGAAATAGCTGGGGGATGCTGTACCACTTTGATTGGGTGGTGGTGTGGACAGTGCATTCTGATTGGTTGACGGAGTCCAGTGTCTTGATTTAGGGGCCTCCTGTGATCTCACCCAACTCCTTTACCAGTCAATTCAAAGTACTAGTTACTAATACAGAAATGAACCCTTCGCTTTGTATCACATACCCACTTGTACTCAAGGGGTTAATCCTAAAGTCAAGTGTATAGTTATCTGGAGAGAATTAGTCAGTTAGTTGTCTAGCTGGTTGGTTAGTGAGATCTGTAGGTTGGTGTTTACTGGGATGATTAGTTGGTTTAGGTGATTAGGGGATTGGTAGGCGGCTACTGAATGATCAGTGTATTTGTTATATCATTAATCATTTGGATAATTAGTTGATTATTCAGCTAGTTTGGTTACATTGATAGTGAACTGGTTAGTTAGGTATTTATTGACTTATTAGATGATTAGCGAGGTGTATAGTAATATGTGATGAGGACTATGTAATATGAACTGGTTTGGTTTTTGATTAGAGAGACTACTAGATAACTAGTGAGTTGATTAGTTAGCAGGTTAGTGATAATGGGAGGGGAGCTACGTCTGGAAAGGGAATTAACCCACATTTTCTCTCTTTACAGCAGCAGTAGTTCAGATACATGGAACAATTCTATTTTACTGAATTTAAGCAAAAACCGCTCCTTCTCTCCGTCCTTTGTCGTATCAAATGCAAATCACCTGAATTCAAAGCGAAGGCAAGGTAAGAGGGTATCCCTATCTATCATCATTACTGCTGCACAGTGCCAGGGTGCCAGGTCTCCTACCGCTCACCTACTGTCCTGACAGGTATTCTGTGGCATTCTATGGGAGAGCTGATCCTACAGTTCTCCATGCATTCTGAGAGTAACAGCTTCATCAGTTCCTGTCACTTTGAGCTGTTATAACTTTTGAATAAACATCTCCTGCCAGTGAGTTTGCCCTTGTTTTACTCAGCTGGAAAAGCTCTCTAATACATGGTTTTATTTTAATAAAGGTTTACTACTCCTTTAACCCACTGAGTGCCAGAAGGGTATGCAACACATTGAAAAGTAATGTATTGCATACCCCATTGGAACTCAGATGGTTAAGCAGCGTTATGATGTAGGACAGATCTGTCTTCTGTTTTTGTGTTTAATTTCAGGATTTATGGCGCGTCCCCTCATTCCTCACTGCACTAATGTCACTAACCTGAACTTATATATTATGGCGTGTTTCCCTACAAACCTATTAACCCTCTGTGAACCAGAGGGGTTTGCTATGTGTTTCCACCCCCCTGCTCCATAAAGGGTTAATGTGTCTGCCCTCGCTCATTCTGTAGGAGTTTGCGGATCCAAGTTCATTGACAAAAGGGCAATTTACTGCCCGGGAACATTTCTGGCCCTTACCCCTGCTCCTTTTCTATTTCTGTCTTTCAAGACAAGATGATTATTCGGATCCTTCCTTTGGGTTTTGTTTTTCTTGTGTTGCCCCAGAACAACATTGCGCAAGAGTAGAAATCTGAACAAAATAATAGTATTTTCACAGAAATATCCGGGTCATCGACCTTTCCCGTTTTTATTTTGTACGAAGACTTTGCTGTTCAGGCTTGTGAAACAACATTTAACCCTTTCTTCAAATAACAGCTAGCGGTTGTGCAAACACTGGATTAACCCTTTGAGTGCCAAAGAGATATACAATGCATTACATCACAATGGCACTCAGAGGGTTAAAGTGGGGGAAGGTGTTCAGACTGTGCACGTCTGAGGGGAAGGGACGTATCCAGACAACCCACCAGCATTCAGAGGGTTAAACGAGGTTTGTCGTTAACCTCTTGTATGCCGAAGAGATCTTTCAGTGCACTGGCACTGTCTCTAAGATTTCATTCATTAACCCTTTGAGTGCCAGAGGGGTATGCAACGCATTGTAATGTTGATTCTGGAGGAAACCATCTGAATTACAGGGGAAAAATAAAAAAAAAATGATATTCATGTAAATGGGGATTTTAACCCCTTGAATGCTAGCGAGGTCTCCAGTTCAGTGCTTTGCGATGCATTGGACACTTCTTTACATTCAAGGGGTTAAAAGGAATAGGAATTTGTGACATTTTCATCGGCGACCCCTACAGTGTAGTTATTTTCCTCCAGAACTGATTCACTTTTCATAGATAAAGCCCAGAGGGGTACACGATGCATTGCAGAGCGCACCCCTCTGGCACTCAAAGGGTTAATGGATGATGAAGAGGTAAAACACTTTAATATGAATGAATACCGATCTGTGTTCTTCTTCCCATTAGAATCAGTTCTGGGAGATGCACAGGAGATTAAAGGGGCAACGAATAACTATTAACACCCCCCCCCCATTTACCTTAAAGTGTTAGTAATGTCCCAAAAATATTTATCATTTTGTAGTGCTTAAAACAAATCCTATGTCTCAATCCGTTATGGTTTGAGAGAAATTCCCTTTCAAAGTTTGCGGTTTCCTGCTGTCAGCGGTAAAGATGGAGACAAATACAGTCAATTTGATACCTTTATTGGATAACTAAGCAGATTTAAATGCAAACTTTCAACACCTCTCAGGTCTCTTCCTCAGACATGTTATACAGATAAACATGAAAACATCTCTCAGATACAAGTACACATTACACTGTTTAACCTGCTGTTCTATGTGTCCAGTGTAGGATTTTTCGGCATGAGACCTCTAGGTATTTAATTTTCCTTTGTGCACTTAGTCAGGAAGATGTCACTATCCAGTTAGGAGGTTTTCCATATTCATTGTGTGCGGTACATTACAGGTATCTTCCATTATCCAATAAAGGTATCAGCAACTATATTTGCCTCCTGTATTTCGCTAACACTGTACCGACTCTCATCTGTTATCAGCATGGAAGATACCTCTAATGTACCGCACACAATGAATATGAAAAACCTCCTAACTGGATAGTGACATCTTCCTGACTACGTGCACAAAGGAAAGATAAATACCTAGAGGTTTCATAATGAAAAATCCTACACTGGACACATCAGAGGCGTAACTAGAAGCCTCCGGGCCCTGGTTCAAGAAGTGCTACGGGCTCCCCCACCACATTGACCCCCTCTACCACATTGACCCCCTCCACAATGCCCCTCAATCTTCACAATGCCCCCATCTCTTACCTCCCTGGAGCTCCTGCATGGTCCTCTTAGTAATGCAGAGCGCTGGGAGATGATGTCATCACCCTGCATTACTAGAGCGCCGGAGGGAGATTGTGGGCTCCAGGCAGAGGTGCCACTGGGACACATACAACAGCAGGTTAACCCCTTAATGACCATGCTGGGACCACTGGATTTTATGATGTGCCAGGACCCTCACTGGTCCTTAAGTGAAGGACTGCTGTGAAGGTCCTGGCATGTCATTGGTCCTTAAGGAGTTAAACAATGCAATGTATACTTGTATTTGAGAGATGTTTTCATGTTTATCTGTATAACAAGCCTGAGGAAGAGACCTGAGAGGTCTTGGAATCTTGCATTTTAAATCTGTTTAGTTACCCAATAAAGGTATCAACTAGTGTTGAGCGAGCGTGCTCGGCCGATGCTCGGATCGGCTCGAGCATCGCTCTGCTCGGCACATGGCGGTACTCGTACGAGTACCGCCATGTGCTCGCCCGACATGTTCGGGTGAAGGGGATCTGTGCCGGAAGAGGCACAGATCCGAAGACTCCGCTGGACCACCAGGGACTGGAGGTACGGGGGCATTGCGGAGATGAAGGGGGCATTGCGGAGATGAAGGGGGACATTGTGGAAGAGGGGCATAGACTCTATGCCCCTCTTCCACAATGTCCCCCTTCATCTCCGCTATGCCCCTCTTCCACAATGTCCCCCTTCATCTCCGCTATGCCCCTCTTCCACAATGTCCCCCTTCATCTCCTATGCCATAGAGGAGATGAAGGGGGACATTGTGGAAGAGGGGCATAGCGGAGATGAAGGGGGACATTGTGGAAGAGGGGCATAGAGTCTATGCCCCTCTTCCACAATGTCCCCCTTCATCTCCGCTATGCCCCTCTTCCACAATGTCCCCCTTCATCTCCTCTATGGCATAGGAGATGAAGGGGGACATTGTGGAAGAGGGGCATAGCGGAGATGAAGGGGGACATTGACCAGGCACCCTCCGCTCATCAGAGCAGGGGGTGCCTGGTTTAATGCTCGAGTGCTCCCATGCTTTTCAATGGGGCTCGGGTGCTCGGCCGAGCACTCGAGCCTCAGGGGGTGCTCGGTCAGAGCACCCGAGCATCGGGGTGCTCGCTCATCATTAGTATCAACTACTATATTTGCCTCCTGTATTTCGGCTAACACGGTACAACTCTCATCTGTTATCAGATGTAAACCTGACAGCAGGAAATCCGTGTCGGCCAACACGAGGAGGCTCTTCAGCTGAGCTGCAATTGCATTATTTAAAATGAATTATGTCACTGGAACGGTCTACAAAGTGTGCTTGCAACCAGTAACACTTTATAGACCTTACCAATGAAGTCATTCTTTTTAAATAACTGCTGCAGAGCCACCGGCTGGTCCCCAGACAGGATTCCCCTGCAGTCAGCACAACGCGGACGTCACGGAAAGGGGAGGGAGGGGGAACATTGAATAGGAATATCTCTCATACCATAGCGGTGCGAGAGATAGGGTTTGTTGCATATAGCTGAAATTTTTAAGCACTATAAAACGATGAATATTTTTTCTGGAACATTACTGTCCCTTTAATCTGGGCAGATAAATCCTAATGGCCACTATGAATTGATTCTGCATGGATCGGTTCCCCAGAATGAATCTTTTATTAGTCCTGGACATCAGGTTCGCAGAGCAGAACATGATTCCTGATGGACTCCAGGACCCGAAACCCCTCCCACAAAAATCTTTTTTGGAAGGAAGAAAAATGAACTATCTAGTATTCAGGGGGTTAAAAGACTCATTTAAAGATGTTAAGTTTGTTTTTTGTTTATAACGGAATTGTGTTACTTTAGGGTCGTATCTTCAAAAGAAATATCCAACAGTTCTGGAGCAAACCAAGTACATCACGGGGGCAGATCAAAACTCCCTCAAATTTCCTTTGCTTTAACCAGGTATTTTAACTCTTTGAATGCTACAGAGGTTTTGCAAGGCATTGCGAAGCATCCAAGGTGTTAAAAGCTCAGCATAAATCAAAATAATTTTTGATTTGTCCCCTAAAGTGCAATTAGTTTGCCCCATAACCGTTCTTCTTTTTCCTTTATGCATAAGACTCTGTGTTAGCGAACCCGATATTCACGCACTGAAGACGCTGTGATAAAGTCGCTCTCACGGTGAAAGGTCCACATTACTGTAAATGATGACCAGTTTGCTCTTGTATCCTCCATTGATACTGGGGACACGGTATAATCTGTGCTTCCTTTTGTTTTAGGTATCCCCCCCAACATCTCCCCTCTCACGTCTCCATGCCATTCCCCCGTCTACGGGACGCCGGCCCCCAGTCCGACCATTAAATCTCTCCCCGTGCAGTTCTCCGAGTCTACTGATCTGAGCAGGTTGGGCGTCACTCACCACAAGGCGCTAACATCCTCAAGGAGCGCGCCAGACGTCCCGGAGCCGTTCCAAGAACCACCCATCGTTTGTAGTAGGTAAGATTTTTATTGTATTAACTAGGTTAAAGGCTATCGGGTCTAAGAGCTGGCACCCAGGTAGATGCAGCCTGACAGAGCTTCTGTTCCTCCGCATGGTGGCGGGGAGGGGGACAGAGGCGGTATTGCTGTGATCCCCGGAGCACGTCGCTCTACCGCTGCTTTTCCCTCCACCGCCGCAGTGCCATGGAGCCATGTGCAATTTGCTAGGAGGCATCGCTCTCTGTGTCCGTGCGCGTTATGCACTCAGAGAGTGACGCATCCTAGCAAATTATAATAATAGATTATATAACTATTACACACAAAAATATATAAATATTACACACAAAAATATATAACTATTACACACAAAAATATATAACTATTACACACAATAAATATATAACTATTACACACAACAAATACATAACTATTACACACAAAAATATATAACTATTACACACAATAAATATATAACTATTACACATAATAAATACATAACTATTACACACAAAAATATATAACTATTACACACAATAAATACATAACTATTACACACAAAAATATATAACTATTACACACAATAAATACATAACTATTACACACAATAAATATATAACTATTACACACAAAAATATATAAATATTACACACAATAAATATATAACTATTACACACAATAAATACATAACTATTACACACAAAAATATATAACTATTACACACAATAAATATATAACTATTACACACAATAAATACATAACTATTACACACAAAAATATATAACTATTACACACAATAAATATATAACTATTACACACAAAAATATATAACTATTACACACAATAAATACATAACTATTACACACAATAAATACATAACTATTACACACAATAAATATATAACTATTACACACAAAAATATATAAATATTACACACAATAAATATATAACTATTACACACAATAAATACATAACTAAAAGTAAAGAGAAAGAAGCAAAAGGAAATGCTATTAAATTAATTGGATGCAGGAGCGGTTTACAATGGATCATTGTAATGGATCAAGCTATCGCTATCATGTAACCCATTAAAGGGGGATGGTATTCTATTTATGTTTAAGGAGGGGTTATTGGAGAAGTACCATGTCTTACTAATAATCCACACTTGCCTTACTATATGACCAGAAAATCCTAATGAATCCTCTGAATTTTGACCATGTGTCTTTGTACAAAAGATAACTTCTTCCGTCACAGTTCTGGATGTTCTGCGCAGGTGGCTGCCATGACAGTTTTTAGTAGGAACAAAGAACCTGCAAACAGCAGTTTAAAAATGCAAAACTTCATAGGTTCAACCAAGATTCTTAATTTTAAAAAACGTAACTTCAAAATTGTAATAGCATCAATGTAACACATAAACTGGGATGAATGATTGAGATGAAAAAATACTGAGGAAAAATGGTCAGAATTCAGACCTAGGTTGGAGAAATATATTCAGAAATATATACCCTTGGGGAACAAATGTAAAAAGGTAGATCTCAGCCTATGTGCTTAAATGCAAATTTAAAGAAATGGCAAGGAAAACAGGCATTTAGATTTTTTTTTAACTCTACAGGCAATTATGTTAGCAAAAACATAAAATGTATCTCAAGTTGAGAAGACCAAGATTAATCAAAGACTTATCCAAAACAAGATTTTTAATGCATAAACATACCTGGGAACTCTCTGGATTTGAGGTTGCATTACCAGGTCTCCGGGGCAGAGGCTGATTTTCCAGATGTAGGGTGTTTTCTTTAAAACTCTGCCCACTTCTGTTCCTTCCCACCCAGTTCCTCCCACTTCTCCTCCTTCCTCACCCAGTTCTTCCTGCTTCACACCCACTTGTTTGATGTCCTGCCCCCACTTGCAGGTAGGCCCGCCTCCTTTTCACAGCAATTTGCGGCAATTATACTCCACAGCAGCATCAGAGTAGGCCCCTATGATAACTCCATAAAATGAACGTTCCCTGGTATGTACATAAACAGCAAAAAAACATTAAAAAGAAGGAACAAGACCTTTCAAAAATATGATACGTAAGTTGATCAGTGATGATAGGAAGGTGATGTTCTGAACACTTTCTTTTCATATGGATATACCCAGGAACGAGAAATGGTAAAAAGCCCCAACAAATAAAGAGCACAACTCTACCGTTATCAGGCTTAACACAAGAAGAGGTAAGGGTGACTGGACAGATAAAGGCTGTCAAATCACATGGTCCTCCTGTCGGTACACATCCAAGGGATCTACAGTGTTAGCATGACACTCTCTTTAGTCTTTATAGACACTCTCTTTAGTCTTTATAGACTCAATATCCACAGATTCAGCGCAACTAGATTGTCATGAAGCCAAGGTTGTGCCTTTATTTAAAGGGATAGTAATACTTCGTTTTATCTTTATTTTATTTTGTAGGCAATAAAAAAAACATGAAGAACGATATAAGTATTATCTCTCAAACCTTTATGATTTGAGAGATATTCACAAGTAAAGTTTCCCCTCCCGCCCCTTTTACCTAGTGTAAGCCATCTCTTCTCAGATGTGGAATCCAGTCCATAGACCAGACAGATAACAGCAGGGGACAATCTTCTTCCTATGAGAACAATGAAAGCCCTAACCCCCTTGACAAGTTTTTCAGGTTTTTCCCTTATCTTAATTGAAGATTGTCCCTCTCTGCAGTCTACCTGGGCACCTCCCTTCTGCTCTGGCTGAGCAGTGTTACATCAGTAAAAGGGGTGGGAGGGGGATACTTTGTCATTGAATTACTCTTGTACTACAACTCTGACAGTATTGATATAACACTCTCCATGGCCAAATACTATGAAGATTAATTAGAGCTGATTTTATTATGAAACATTACTATCCCTTTAAGTAGGATGATCATGCACCCTGCCTGTCCTCTCCATGGGCCTCACATCCAGGACCGATTGAAGATATTCTCTCTTGAACAAAGTCACAAGATCAGAGTTCATGGGGGCCATTAGGATTTTATGGCCCTTATAAGATAAACAGGGGGATAGTATTATGAGGGTGACTATTCCTTTAAGAAAAGTTTAAGAGGCATAAAGCATTCCAACCACCCCCATTGACCAAGCATCCTGCCAGTAACTGTCATGTCCGCCTCCATGGACCTGACATCCTGCCAGTAACGGTCATGTCTGCCTCCATAGACCTGACATCCTGCCAGTAACGGTCATGTCCGCCTCCATGGACCTGACATCCTGCCAGTTACTGTCATGTCCTCCTCCATGGACCTGACATCCTGCCAGTAACTGTCATGTCTGCCTCCATGGACCTGACATTCAGCCATTAACTGTCATGTCCTCCTCCATGGACCTGACATCCTGCCAGTAACTGTCATGTCCGCCTCCATGGACCTGATATCCTGCCAGTAACTGTCATGTCCTCCTCCATGGACCTGACATCCTGCCAGTAACTGTCATGTCCTCCTCCATGGACCTGATATCCTACCAGTAACTGTCATGTCCTCCTCCATGGACCTGACATCCTACCAGTAACTGTCATGTCCTCCTCCATGGACCTGACATCCTGCCAGTAACTGTCATGTCCGCCTCCATGGACCTGACATCCTGCCAGTAACTGTCATGTCCGCCTCCATGGACCTGACATCCTACCAGTAACTGTCATGTCCTCCTCCATGGACCTGACCTCAGGACTGATTGGTGATGTTATCTCTTAAACAATGGCACAAGGGCAAAATTAATGGGGGCCATTAGCATTTTCTGTTCATAGTAAGGCAAGTGGGGGTTATTATTAGGAAGTGTTACTTTTTGTTTACCCTTCTGCATGCCACAGGGCTATGTAATGTATTGCACAGGCCTATGGCACTGAAAGGGTTAATCGACATTTACTTCCTCGTCTCTAGTCGACCATTTAATTTGTGGTTTTCAAAAAAGGAAAAAAAAAACGTGGATTCAGCAGTTCTGTCTTTTAATGGTGGATGAGCGATCGCCAGTTACCGTAAGGCCGCAATAAAGGGGGATGTCACGCTGGGTATATTGGGTTAATGGCACGGCCTTGGGATGATCCTGTCTGCTTTCCTCAGTCTCTGAATGTAATGTTGTGTTAGTTTAACCCTATGAATTCCAGGGAGGTGTGCAACACATTCCATTTTGTACTTCCCTGGCATCCAAAGGGTTACATTTATGTCCAATGATGACCCCCCCCAGTAATGAAGTCAGTAAATAGGAGGAGTGGCTCAGCTGGGTAACTGACTGGCCCCAAAGCTGTGAAATTCTGACTCACTTCCCAGTGTCCGCTCCTCCTGACCTTAAGCAAGTCACTTTAGTTCCCTGTGCCTCAGACACCAAACTTAGATTGCAAGCTCTGTGGGGCAGGCACTCACTGACCCGGTACCCTTTATCTGTGACCTGGTACATTTTTCCGTAACTGTTCATTTTTTGGATTTTGTTAGAAAATCATCCCTCTGCACAATATTTATAAAATTAACCCCTTTTATGCAGAGAGACTTTGCAGAGACTTCGTCAATGCTTTTTGTACAATGCAGCAGAGACCTAGCATTCAAGGGGTTAATTTATCCATTTAAAACAATGCAGTGGTAATTTGGTGCAGTTGTTTAGTCCCAGAACTTGCGCCACGTTTGGGATTGTACACAAGACCCGCTCTGGAGCAAACCAACTCCGCTACGCGAGGCTGATGTTCCCATTTACATCGATGTGGAGTTTCATCAGCCCCTACAGTGTAGATGGTTTGATCTAGACCCATGCCCCATGGTGATACTTGTATGTAATGTTTCTTTGGGGGGGGGGAGCGATAAATAAATAAAGTGCCTGTATGATTGTCACAAGGAGACGTAAGGACAAATCTCATCATTTACCCACAATTCCACTCTGTTCTTACACCAACAGGCCGACTTATTGGCAGTACAAATGGGAGGAAATAAACAGGAATTTAATTGCATCATACATTACCAGTGAGGACTCCAGCACATTGCACAGCAATATGTCCGAGACCTCTCCAGCTACCCTTGTTTAGAGTATTTAACCCTTTGAGGGCCAGAGGGGTTTGCAGCGCATTGTAAAAGCAATGTGTTTCATAGCCTTCTTGCACTCGGAGGGTTAACCATGAAGTGTGGCCCTTTAGGATGGATCTGGTTGCCTGTCACTGCATTAACCCACTTGTAACCAGCGCCCTGTTCTGTGTTCCAGCTGCGGTAGGCCGTACAGTCTTCTAAATGTTAATGACCAACCCGTGGACCCCAACGAGACCCCGAACCCCCCGAGCAGAACAGGTATTTGCTTTCTACTGCAGCGCCGTAAATACCAGCGAGAAATACTAACAGCCCCAAATAATACCCCCTCCCCACACTTACCATAATGGTGCACTAACCTCCCAATAACCCTCACTTACCTTGCTAAGGGCAGAAAATCCTAATGGCCCTTATGAATTTCCCTTTGCTTAATGGTTCAATAGATAACACCATCAGTCAGTCCTGGATGGCACATCCATGGGGGCCGACATGACAGTTACTGGCAGGACCACAGGTGCCTCTGCACATGGTTATCTTAACCTTTTAAGAACCAGAGGGGTACAGAAACCATTATTTTTGCAATGCGGTGCCACCCGTCTCAATCTTAAAGGGTTAAGTAAGCACATGCACTCTGCCTCCTTCATTTTGAAGACATTGCCAGTAACTGTCATGTCCTCCTCCATGGAGCTGACATCCTACCAGTAACTGTCATGTTCTCCCCCATGGACCTGACATCCTACCAGTAACTGTCATGTCTTCCTCCATAGACCTGACATCCTACCAGTAACTGTCATGTCCGCCCCCATTTACCTGACCTCCTACTCCCCCACTGATCTGACATGAAGGACTGACTGAAGGTGGTATCTCGTGAACAGAATCACAAGGGAAAATTCATAGGGGCCATTAGGATTTTCTGGCCATAATAAAGTAAGTAAGGGGGTATTGGTAGGAGGTGTTACTTCTCTTTTAATCTGGGCAGAAACTCCTAATGATCATTATGTATCAATTCTGTATGAATCGGTTCCTCATGATTATCTGTTGTGGATTCTGTGTCCGTGGAGTCATGAATCCTCCTGCTGGACTCCGGGACTCCTCCCATTTGTCTTCCTTCCTTCTGAGGGAGAATTCAGTGGGAGGAGTCTGGGCTCCTGGAGTCCAGCAGTAATGAATCCTTGATATCCAGTACTAATTAAATGTTTATTTTGGGGACCCAGTTCATGTTGAATTGATTCATAGGGGCCATTGGATTTTCTTCCCAGGTTAAAGTTAGAATTAAGAGATCTCAGTGCATGAACACATTGAAGACAAACATGACTTCCTCCTGGGTCCGTCAGTGACAAACATGACTTCCTCCTGGGTCCGTCAGTGACAAACATGACTTCCTCCTGGGTCCGTCAGTGACAAACATGACTTCCTTCCTCCTGGGCCCGTCCATGACAAACATGACTTCCTCCTGGGTCCGTCAGTGACAAACATGACTTCCTCCTGGCCCCGTCAGTGACAAACATGACTTCCTTCCTCCTGGGTCCGTCAGTGACAAACATGACTTCCTCCTGGGCCCGTCAGTGACAAACATGACTTCCTCCTGGGCCCATCAGTGACAAACATGACTTCCTTCCTCCTGGGCCCGTCAGTGACAAACATGACTTCCTTCCTCCTGGGTCTGTCAGTGACAAACATGACTTCCTTCCTCCTGGGTCCGTCAGTGACAAACATGACTTCCTTCCTCCTGGGTCCGTCAGTGACAAACATGACTTCCTTCCTCCTGGGTCCGTCAGTGACAAACATGACTTCCTCCTGGGCCCGTCAGTGACAAACATGACTTCCTCCTGGGCCCGTCAGTGACAAACATGACTTCCTCCTGGGCCCGTCAGTGACAAACATGACTTCCTCCTGGCTCCGTCAGTGACAAACATGACTTCCTCCTGGCTCCGTCAGTGACAAACATGACTTCCTTCCTCCTGGGTCCGTCAGTGACAAACATGACTTCCTCCTGGGTCCGTCAGTGGCAAACATGACTTCCTCCTGGGCCCGTCCGTGACAAACATGACTTCCTCCTGGGTCCGTCAGTGACAAACATGACTTCCTCCTAGGGGCCCACCCGTGACAAACATGACTTCCTCCTGGGCCCGTCAGTGACAAACATGACTTCCTCCTTGGCCCGTCAGTGACAAACATGACTTCCTCCTGGGCCCGTCAGTGACAAACATGACTTCCTTCCTCCTGGGTCCGTCCGTGACAAACATGACTTCCTCCTGGGTCCGTCAGTGACAAACATGACTTCCTCCTGGGTCCGTCTGTGACAAACATGACTTCCTCCTGGGTCCGTCTGTGACAAACAGAGCCCGTTTAGTAGATAAAGAAGCAATAAGTTGGTGCAGATCATGTATTAGGTCATTGTGGACTCTACTCACCCTGAGATTTGGGCCCTTTGCCCTGACATTTGGGTCAAAACCCTGAGTCTCGGCCTCAAATCCTGAGAGATCCCCAACAGGCCTATGCATGCATTAAAGGGGAACTATGGCCCCTATACAAGTTTGCCTCATTGTAATCTACAGATAGCATGCTATGGTGAAATTTACATTATTACAAATTATCTGTGACAGACTGTGGGTCCAGCTGTGCACCTCAACCTGTCAGTCTTCTGATCATCGAATTCCAACCTGCTTACATGGAGAAATCCTCCGTCATCAGAGGAGGTTGGAACGCGACAAGATTTGGGGAGAGAACAGAAGAAGATTGACAGACTGTGGTGCAGAGCTGGACCCGCGGATTGTCCTGACGTAAGGCCCCGGCTCATTTGTAATAATGTAAAGTTTGCAAGAGCACGCATTTTATAGCAAAAAAAAAAAACGATGAAAGTCTATCGCTATATGTAGATTACAATGACGCAGACTTGTATAGGGGTGATATCTCCCCTTTAAAACGGTTTACTATTGAAATGTCACCCTCTACTGGGCAACCAACAAAACGCTGCATCAAAAATGTCGACTGCATGAAAAGGCGACTTTCTGATGTCGCAGACACAAGTGTCAGGTAGCCTCCATCTGTGCCTTAACACTTTCAGTGCCAGAGGGGTCCGCATCCGCAACACATTACAATGCACAGATGCACGTGGTTCACAATAAAGTCTCCAACATGGAGTTCTAGAAGTTCATCTCTATGCGCCACCTGGCGCTGAACGTCCTGTATCTGTGATGGAGATGGGAGGACGATCCACGGCTCTCACAGGGGCCCTTCCAGCCTGATCACAGTACAGTGTGACTTGGGTTAACCTGTTCCCTCCCTGGAGCTGGTTCTCAATAACCCTTTAAGTGCATTGCAGACCCCTCTGGCTCTCACAGGTTTAAGACACGGATGGAGGCAACTCAACACTTAAGCCTGCGACATCAGAATGGCGCCCTTTTGATGCAGGCAGAATTTTTAATGCAGCTTTTTGTTGGTTGAGAAACAGAGGGTGTCATTTCAGTAGGATACCCATTAAAATAAGAACAGTAACATTCTAATTGATTTTAGTTGTATGAGTAGAAAAAAACAAGACTTTATTTGAGCAAAGTTACAAATTCTATATAATAAAATGCTAGAATGTTTGTCCGATGCAGTCATGTGCTGTAGAGACAGTCTGAACGCACAGAATGCTGGGACGTGTAGGAATGCTGGGAGGTGTAGGAATGCTAGGACGTGTAGGAATGCTGGGAGTTCTGTGCTGGAAGGTTTAGGAATGCTGGGAGTTCTGTGCTGGGAGGTGTAGGAATGTTGGGAGGTGTAGGAATGCTGGGAGGTGTAGGAATGTTGGGACGTGTAGGAATGTTGGGAGGTGTAGGAATGTTGGGAGGTGTAGGAATGCTGGGAGTTCTGTGCTGGGAAGTGTAGGAATGCGGGGAGTTCTGTGCTGGGAGCATTCTGTGCGTTCAGGCAGTCTCTACAGCGCATGACTTCATCGCGTGCTCCACAAGTGAGGCGTTGCAGTACACAGAGCAGGACCGGCCTCTTTACCTCACTGGACCTTGGCCGTGTACACGGCTTTTACACTACTTGTGATATAAAAGCGAGATGTGGTTACTGCTCTTGGTCCCAATACGTGTGTAATATTTGCTCTATTTCTCCTGCTCAGATACACATCACACAGAATCCACACAGATTCCCATAGCTCTCAAAATTAGTAGTTGGGTTTGTGTTCTAGATGATCCAACTCACACCACTTCTGACTACGACAGCACACATGAAACCAACAACAGCGACAGCAGCGACATCCTCCAGAACGATGACGAGGTGGAAAGTGCTAAAGATCTGTCCCAGTCCAGGAAAGGTTCCGACTGTCGGACGTACCGATCGGACTCCATAGTTCTGCACCCGCTAATACCAGCAGAGGCAAGTTACCCTTTACTCACTGTTTATCCTTAACAAATAACTAGCATTTCCTAGTATTAACCCTTTCTGTGCCAAAGGGGTACGCAATGCATTACAAAGCAATGCGTTGCATACCCCTCTGGCACAGAAAGGGTTAACCCCACCTGTCTTACTATGGACATATCATCCTAATGGCCGATATAAATTTTTTGCTCTTGTGCCTTTGTTCAAGACATAACATTTTCAATCAGTCCTGAGTGTCAGGTCCACGGGGGCGGACATTACGGTTTTCTGGCAGGATGTCAGGTCCTTGGGGGAGGACATGACAGTTTATTTGCAGGATGTCAGGTCAGTGGGGGTGGACATGACAGTTACTGGCAGGATGTCAGGTCCATGGAGGAGGACATGACAGTTACTGGCAGGATGTCAGGTCCATGGAGGAGGACATGACAGTTACTGGCAGGATGTCAGGTCCATGGAGGAGGACATGACAGTTACTGGCAGGATGTCAGGTCCATGGAGGAGACATGACAGTTACAGGCAGGATATCAGGTCCATGGAGGCGGACATGACAGTTACTGGCAGGATGTCAGGTCCATGGAGGAGACATGACAGTTACTGGTAGGATGTCAGGTCCATGGAGGAGGACATGACAGTTACTGGCAGGATGTCAGGTCCATGGAGGAGACATGACAGTTACTGGTAGGATG
Organism: Rhinophrynus dorsalis; assembly: GCA_037306005.1. Taxonomy (NCBI): domain Eukaryota; kingdom Metazoa; phylum Chordata; class Amphibia; order Anura; family Rhinophrynidae; genus Rhinophrynus; species Rhinophrynus dorsalis. Next base: position 6,307,005 of record CM074721.1, read on the forward strand.
TCAGGTCCATGGAGGCGGACATGACAGTTACTGGTAGGATGTCAGGTCCATGGAGGAGGACATGACAGTTACTGGTAGGATATCAGGTCCATGGAGGAGGACATGACAGTTACTGGCAGGATGTCAGGTCCATGGAGACGACATGACAGTTACTGGCAGGATGTCAGGTCTATAGAGGAGGACATGACAGTTACTGGCAGGATATTGGGTCCATGGAGGAGGACATGACAGTTATTGGCAGGATCTCAGGTCTATGGAGGCGGACATTATGGTTACTGGCAGAATGGCAGGTCCATGGAGAAGTACATGACAGTTACTGGCAGGATAGCAGGTAATTGAAAGAGGACATGACAGTTACTGGCAGGATAGCAGGTAATTGAAAGAGGACATGACAGTTACTGGCAGGATGTTGGGTCTATGGAGGTAGACATGACAGTTACTGGCAGGATGTCAGGTACATGGAGGAGGACATGACAATTACTGGCAGGATATCAGGTCCATGGGGACAGACATGACAGTTACTGGTGGTTTTACTCAAACTGAAGCACTCAGAGTGCAGGAGCCAACTTAACCCCTTATGGACTAGGGGAAAGTGCAAAGCATTGCATACCTCTCTGGTCTATAATGGGTTAAGATGACCATGTACAGTGAACAGAGTTTGAGGTCCTTCCATTACCTGTCATGGCCGCCCCGTTGGGTCTATCATCCAGGACTGATATCTCTAAAAACAAAATTCATAGGGGCCATTAGGATTTTCTGGACACAGCACTGTAAGTGAAGGTTCGTTATTAGGTGGTGTTAGATATCCTTTAATGTAAAACTAACATCTCCTAATAATAACCCAAACACAGCTGCATTATTTTTCACAGAAATTCCTAATAGCCCCTATGAAACAAATTTGTGTTTATTCAGTCTCCCAGACTTTAATCAGGATAAGGTGCCCTGTCCATGGAGGTCGTTCGTCACTCATCCTCCCTTCTGATAAGAAAGCCAGTCCTGACGGATTGTACTGTGTCCGTAGGAGGAAAACCCGGTCACACAGACAATATCCACTCTGTCTGGTCAAACGTCCGGCGTTCAGATCTGAAGGGAAGAAGAGTGACAGGGAAAAGGGTGGGAGGAGAAATAAAATTATAATCGAACTGCACAGATATGGACGACTTGAATGGGACAGAGCATTATAAACAGATATAATGACTCCGATACGCCTCTGTATCGTTACATTACCATCGCTTTAAATCTTGTAGATGTTATTGTAGATAAAATTCAGTTTGAGGGAATACAGGTAATGGCGGGAAGGATGAGTATTATTATTTTACATTATCCACGTACGTTTATCAGACACTCGTGGACTTGATTCCTTTGCAGTTGATAACTGGGTTTTAGCAACAAAGTTCTCTGTTGACATTAAAATAAATCTGTTATATTGAACTACTTATCAACATCAGTCTAATCTAGTGCAATGTGTGATGAAGTGATGTTATGTTGCAGCTCTGTAGACATTTCAGTGGTCTCATCGTATCCCCATTTCTGTCTCTTTTATCGGATTATGACGGAGGACAATCCCATACATTTACTTGGGCAGGGGAGTGTAACGGAGAGATAGAGACAGACTGGATAACGAGATAAGAGAGAGGCGAGGAAAGTGTGATAATCCAGTGATATTAATAAGATCCCAACACCCACAGGAGTCAGTGTGCGTATTTCAGGGCCTTTTCAATACCTGAGTACATTTACTAAAGTTGTCATTACACTACTCACTGTTAAATAAAAAGTTATACATTTATACACATAGACCAAGAAACAAACCATAACACCTGTCCATACCACTGTCCCCACCACCCAAAAAAGAAGTGATTTCTCAAACTGTAGACAGAGAAAATGTTGGTGACCCAATAATACAGTTTATCTATTAAATCCAATTGACTAGTTCAGCCTAGAGCAGCTATTACCTACTTGTAAAACATATTTTACCTTTTAGTCTATTTATCTATCTCATATCTATCTATCTATCTATCTATCTATCTATCTATCTATCTATCTATTTATCTATCTATCTCATATCTATCTATCTATCTATCTATCTATCTATCTATCTATCTATCTCATATCTATCTATCTATCTATCTATCTATCTATCTATCTATCTATCTCTCTGGACTAGGTAAAGAAGGAAGACACTCTCCATACAGTAAGATGCAGGGTGAAGGACTAATGTAGTGAGATTGACATCCTCTGACAGACATGGGATTAAAGAGTTAAGGGGGGGGTTATTCACTAAGGTGTGATAAAGAGGTGATAACTTCTCCATTGATGTCACTTCTCCAGTTCCCATGTTATTATATGGATCCAAGGTACTAAGATCCAAAGTTGAAGAAAGTGTATTGGGGGAGATGCACTAAGTGGTGATAAAGTGAAAATAAAGAGGTAATAAAGTGAAAATAAAGAGGTGATAAAGTGAAGATGACTTCTCCATTGATACCACTTCTCTAGTTCCTATGTTATTCTATAGTCTATACAATAAGATTTCTTCACCTTTGGAGATCTTAGTGCATAGTCTCCATAGAATAACATAGGAATTGGAGAAGTGATATCACTGGAAAAACTATCTCCTCTTTATCACCTCTTTATTATGATTTAGTGCATCTTCTCCCAATATCTATTAAAGTGTTAATAATCTGAATTAATGATCTTTGATTTGCAACTGTAAAAGGGAAAAGTTACATTAATTGAATCATATTTTCTGCTTTTGATGACACGATAGTTTTCAGCGATTTATAGTATCTCGTCCCCTAAAAATGTCCCCTTGTCCACTGCACACAGGAGAAAGCGATTGTGGCTCCGGAGCCCTTAGTCATAGACAACATAGAGAATCTGATGGGGGAGATCAACAACTGGAACTTCCCCATATTCGACTTGATGGAGAAGACGGGACAGAAGAGCGGACGCATTCTGAGCCAGGTCAGGAGAAACGTTTTGTCTGGTCTGGATTTTATTCACTTAACCCTTTGAGTGCCAGAGGGTTATGCAACACAATGCAGTGCATAGCCCTCTGGCACGCACAGGGTTAAATAAATGCGAGTGGCCTGTGCAGTTTTAGTGATCAGTGAGATCTGACCTACTGATCATTCCTCTTTGTATTTATGACATTGTGCCCCCCATTACCAGAGCCTGGGGCCAGGGAACGTCACTGAGGAGAAGGACAATCACACTAATCTTCTCATTATGGGATCCTGACAAAAGGGAGATGCCTGAATCCAAAGTGATTGTTACTCATTTTCTTTATTTCTTTAAATTGTGGCTTTCTATTGGGCTCTCCAGTCAGCACCCATAGGACTTAATTGTTCTGAATCAAGTGATACTTTACTGGACCCTGATTGCACCTTTATCCAAAGTAAATCTCAGAACAGGAACATAGTTTCAGGTCTGGGGGCAAACCAAGAACTGTGGGTGAAATTCTGTTTAAAACGTCAAAAATAGTAAGAGGTTAAATACAGCTTTTTTGTCAACGATGCACTATGTGTTATATATACAGATGTGTCCATCCCTATAGTCACGTGTTCTGAGTTAATTCATCTCATGCACTGTCTTGTATGATGCACAGAGGTCTTCTATCAGCCTCATCAGTTATGTTACAATGTTAGTATGTTACTACTGTGTTCTACTATGTTACCTCGTTCTGTTACTACAAAATGTTTACTATGTTTCTATGTACTGTGTTACTACAAAATGTTTACTATGTTTCTATGTACTGTGTTACTACAAAATGTTTACTATGTTTCTATGTACTGTGTTACTACAAACTGTTTACTATGTTTCTATGTACTGTGTTACTACAAACTGTTTACTATGTTTCTATGTACTGTGTTACTCTGTTACTATGTTTCAACTATGTTACTATGTTTCTATTTTATTATGTTACTGTGTTATTATGTTACTGTGTTACTAAGTAACTACACACTGTGTTACTATATTACTGTGTTAGTAACTTACTATGTACTGTGTTACTACAAACTGTTTTACTATGTTTCTATGTACTGTGTTACTCTGTTACTAAGTTACTATGTTTCAACTATGTTACTATGTTTCTATTTTATTATGTTACTGTGTTACTAAGTTACTACACACTGTGTTACTATATTACTGTGTTACTAACTTACTATGTACTGTGTTACTATGTTACTGTGTTACTATGTCACTGTATTACTGTGTTACTATGTTACTGTGTTACTATGTCACTGTATTACTGTGTTACTATGTTACTGTATTACTATGTACTGTGTTACTATGTTACTATGTTACTGTGTTACTATGTTACTGTATTACTGCGTTACTATGTTACTGTGTTACTATGTTACTGTGTTACTATGTCACTGTATTACTGTGTTACTATGTTACTGTATTACTGTGTTACTGTGTCACTGTATTACTGTGTTACTATGTTACTGTGTTACTATGTTAATGTTAGTTTGTTACTGTGTTACTATTTTACTGTATCATTTTGTTACTAAGTTACTACAGACTGTTAACATGTTTCTGTTGCTATGTTTTCCATGTTACTATGTCACTATGTTTCTTTGTTACTATGTTTCTGTGTTACTATGTTACCATGTTACTGTTTTACTATGTTAATATGTCACTCTGTTGCTGTGTTATTGTTACTATTTTACTGTGTCACTGTGTGACTATATTACTGTGTTACTGTTACTATGTTAAAGTGTTATTGTTACTGTGTTACTATTTTACTATATTACTGTTTTAATTTGTTACTATGTTACTACATACTGTGCTACTATGTTACTGTGTTGCTATATTAGTGTTACTATGTTACTGTTGTGTTACTGTGTTACTGTGTTACTATGTTACTGTGTTATTGTTTTATTTTTACAATGTTACTATGTTGCTGTTTTGTTACTGTGTTATTGTTACTATGTTACTGTTATTGTTACTATGTTACTGTTATGTTATTAAGTTACTGTGTTACTATGATACTGTTGTGTTACTATGTTTCTACTATGTTACTATGTACTGTGTTATTATGTTTCTACTATGTAACTACATACTGTTACTATGTTTCTATGTACTGTTAATTTATTACTGTGTTACTATGTTTCTTCTGTATTATGTTACTGTGTTACCATATTACTGTGCTACTATGTTACCAAGTTACTATGTTATCATGTTACCGTGTTACGAGGTTACTGTTGTGTTACTGTGTTACTGTTAATGTGTTATTGTTACTGTGTTACTATGTCACTGTGTTACTATGTTGCTGTTGTGTTACTATGTTAGTTATGTTATTAAGTTACTGTGTTACTATGTTACTGTTATGTTATTGTGTTACTGTTACTATGTTACCATGTTACTAAGTTACTATGTTACTGTGCTATCATGTTAGTGTTACTAAGTTACTATGTTACTATGCTATCGTGTTACTATGGTTCTGTGTTACCATGTTACTAAGTTACTATGTACTGTGTTACTATGGTTCTGTGTTACTATTGTGTTACCATGTTGCTATGTTGCTGTGTTACTGTTACCATGTTCCTCTGTTACTGTGTTATTATGTTACCATGTTACTAAGTTACTACATACTATGTTACTATGGCACTGTTGTACTTTGTTACTGTGTTACTGTATTACCATGTTACTAAGTTACTGTGTACTGTGTTATACTGTTACTATGTTACTGTATCACTATGTCACTGTTACTGTTATTGTTACTACATGATGTACTGTGTTACTATGTACTATGTTACTGTTGTGTTACTATGTTTCTATTACGTTACCCTGTACTGTGTTTCTATGTACTATGTTACTGTGTTACTGTTGTGTTATTATGTTTCTACTATATTTCTATGTACTGTTAATATGTTACTGTGTTACTATGTTTCTACTATGTTACGTTACTATGTATTATGTTACTGTGTTACTATATTTCTATGTACTGTTAATATGTTACTATGTTTCTTCCATGTTACTATATTATGTTACTATGTATTGTGTTCCTATGTTACCGTTTTACTATGTTTCTATGTACTGTTAATATGTTACTATGTTACATTGTTACTATGTTACTGTATTACTGTTGTACTATGTTACATTGTTACTGTGTTACTATGTTACTGTTTTACTGTGTTACACTGTTACCGTTTTATTGTGTTACTGTATTATTTTACTGTGTTACTATGTTAGTGTTACCGTTTTATTGTGTTACTATGTTACTGTATTATTTTACTGTGTTACTATATTACTATGTTACCGTTTTATTGTGTTACTATGTTACATTGTTACTATGTTATTGTGTTTCTGTATTATGTTACTTTGTTACTATGTTACTGTTTTACTGTGTTCCTGTTACTATGTATTGTGTTACAGTGTTACTGTTTTATTGTGTTACTATGTTACTACGTACTGTGTTACAGTGTTACCGGTTTATTGTGTTGCTATGTTACTGTGTTATTGTGTTACTATGTTACTGTTGTGTTACTTTGTTACAGTGGTGCTATTTTCTACTATGTTACTGAGTTACCATGGTAATATATTACTACTATGTTACTGAGTTACCATGGTAATATATTACTACTATGTTACTGAGTTACCATGGTAATATATTACTACTATGTTACTGAGTTACCATGGTAATATATTACTACTATGTTACTGAGTTACCATGGTAATATATTACTACTATGTTACTGTTAACATGATCTTTGTTTACTTGGTCTTTGAATGCCAGAGAGGTACGCAAGGCATTACAAAGCAATGCGCTGCATACCCCTCTGGTGGTTAATACAGAAAGTTACAGATAGTAAAGGAAATTCCATGTAATGAGTAGGGCTACACCTGTCTATTCATACGAGGGATCACGTTGTAATTCTTTCTCCCTGGGGTAATTATCAGATAGCACCATGTCGGTATTGTGAGTCCTGATGAACCAATGGGGGAGAGGTTAGAATTGAGGCCTAGAAGAGGATGTCCCCCGGTGTATCTGCGCTGCGTCATGCAGACCGTTTCCCGCCCTAGTCACAATGCAGGTCCCCATAGGCCACGGTGAGCAATCTGAGGCTCTCCAGCTGGACTACAGATACTACCCCCCTGAGATTTGTACTCCTCAACAACAGGAGGGGTGCAGGTGTCCCACCCCTCCACAGACCTGCTATATCAGGCCTCAAAGCGCGACACAGTGTGTCTATGGGACTGTACACACAAATCCTGTGAGTCACAGACTTCCGTGGTGCATTTCTGTTGAGGGGTTCAGTTTCCTGTCCCCCTAACGGCTGATCAAAGCTGTTTTGGGGTTTCACAGAGCTGCTATGGGCTTTTAACTATGTATGCCCCCACAGGAACAGCCTTAGTACTGCTTGGTAACTGTCCTTTTAATGCTACTCATTTTTAACCCTCTGTGGTCCAGAAAGGTATCCAACACATTCACTTGCAATGCGCTGCATACCTCTCTGGCATTCAAAGGGTTAAGCCCTTGGATGTTTTGCAGTCAGTGATCCCTCTAAGGTGAGAAAAGGGATAATTCAGCATTAACACTAGTTACCAGAGTAACGAGATCAGGGCTGGGATGGAGGGCGCAACGCTTAATCCAGCGCGACTCTGCCAGGGCTCACCGTACAGGGAACGCTGTTTACTATGGAGATGCACCCGAAATCCAAGGGGCTGACATTCTGAATAACACCCCCCCGAATGTTAATGATTAGTAACAAACTTTCCTTCCACAGTTAAATCAGACTAATTAGCACCAACAGAATCTTCCAGAATTAGCTGTATCCATCACGTCTCAGTCTGGCATCTCTGCCCTTTATTTACCTCATTCATCTACTTATCAGACCTGATTTTATATTATCTTTATTTCCTTTTATCCCTTGCAGATGTCCTATCGTCTGTTTGATGACATGGGTTTGTTGGAAACGTTTAAAATCCCGTTAAAGGAATTCATGAACTATTTCCACGCACTAGAGAACGGATACAGAGATATTCCCTGTGAGTTTTACCTATTTCATTATTCCGCTCTGCTATAGGAATGGGAGATGTAGCGTCTTAGAGGCTGGAGAGGCGTTGTATCCTATATAATAATTTGCTAAAACGTGTGTAACGCCGCAGTCATGCGCAGTACAGACTGCTCGCTCCGCAGCTGATACAGAGCTGGACGCTCAGTCCAGCTCTGTATCAGACTCGGAGCGGGCAGTCTCTACTGTGCATTACTGCCCTGTAACCAGCTGGCAGTGACACTGTGGCCTGTGTAACGAGCTCTTCAACTAGTTGTATATAAAGTACAACTCTAAAGGCCAAACACGTTCAGATCTGGAACCAGACGGCAGAGGGACAAATACAATTTCCTAATGAGTTAATCAACTCGCTGGCATTCAAAGGCTTAAAAAAAAACTAAAATCAATGGGAAATTTCACTTGTATATATATATGTATGTATGTATATCTTTATTTATATGGAGCCCCACAGTGTACGCATCGCCTTACAATAGAAGTAAGTTACATTAAATAAGAGGGAATAAAATAAGTGCAACATTCATAGAAACATTAGGAGAGAGGTCCCTGCCCCAAGGAGCTTACAGTCTAAATGGGCAATAGGGGCAATAGGAGACAGGGAACAGGGTTAGAGGGTGTTAAGTGCTGAGATTACAAGTGCTGGCTATGGCAAAAGGTAGTGCAGGTCCTAGTGCGCCAGAAGATATCAGGGTAGACTTAAAGACAGAGGGGATTGTTCTAGACGTAGGGAGAGGGGTATGGAGTTCCATAGGTAGGGAGAGAGGTATGGAGTTCCTTAGGTAGGGAGAGAGGTATGGAGTTCCATAGGTAGGGAGAGAGGTATGGAGTTCCATAGGTAAGGAGAGAGGTATGGAGTTCCATAAGTAAGGAGAGGGGTTTGGAGTTCCATAGGTAAGGAGAGAGGTATGGAGTTCCATAGGTAGGGAGAGGGGTATGGAGTTCCATAGGTAAGGAGAGAGGTATGGAGTTCCATAGGTAAGGAGAGGGGTATGGAGTTCCATAAGTAAGGAGAGGGGTTTGGAGTTCCATAGGCAGGGAGAGAGGTATGGAATTCCATAAGTAAGGAGAGAGGTATGGAGTTCCATAGGTAAGGAGAGGGGTATGGAGTTCCATAAGTAAGGAGAGGGGTATGGAGTTCCATAGGTAAGGAGAGAGGTATGGAGTTCCATAGGTAAGGAGAGGGGTATGGAGTTCCATAGGTAAGGAGAGGGGTATGGAGTTCCATAGGTAAGGAGAGGGGTATGGAGTTCCATAAGTAAGGAGAGAGGTATGGAGTTCCATAAGTAAGGAGAGGGGTTTGGAGTTCCATAGGTAGGGAGAGGGGTATGGAGTTCCATAGGCAGGGAGAGGGGTATGGAGTTCCATAGGCAGGGAGAGAGGTATGGAGTTCCATAGGTAAGGAGAGAGGTATGGAGTTCCATAGGTAAGGAGAGGGGTATGGAGTTCCATAGGTAAGGAGAGAGGTATGGAGTTCCATAGGTAGGGAGAGGGGTATGGAGTTCCATAGGCAGGGAAAGGGGTATGGAGTTCCATAGGCAGGGAGAGAGGTATGGAGTTCCATAGGTAGGGAGAGGGGTATGGAGTTCCATAGGTAGGGAGAGAGGTATGGAGTTCCATAGGTAAGGAGAGGGGTATGGAGTTCCATAGGCAGGGAGAGGGGTATGGAGTTCCATAGGCAGGGAGAGAGGTATGGAGTTCTATAGGTAAGGAGAGGGTTATGGAGTTCCATAGGTAGGGAGAGGGGTATGGAGTTCCATAGGTAAGGAGAGGGTTATGGAGTTCCATAGGTAGGGAGAGAGGTATGGAGTTCCATAGGTAGGGAGAGGGGTATGGAGTTCCATAGGTAAGGAGAGAGGTATGGAGTTCCATAGGTAGGGAGAGAGGTATGGAGTTCCATAGGTAAGGAGAGGGTTATGGAGTTCCATAGGTAGGGAGAGAGGTATGGAGTTCCATAGGTAGGGAGAGAGGTATGGAGTTCCATAGGTAGGGAGAGAGGTATGGAGTTCCATAGGTAGGGAGAGAGGTATGGAGTTCCATAGGTAGGGAGAGAGGTATGGAATTCCATAGGTAGGGAGAGGGGGTATGGAGTTCCATAGGCAGGGAGAGAGGTATGGAGTTCCATAGGTAGGGAGAGAGGTATGGAGTTCCATAGGTAGGGAGAGAGGTATGGAGTTCCATAGGTAGGGAGAGAGGTATGGAGTTCCATAGGTAAGGAGAGAGGTATGGAGTTCCATAGGTAGGGAGAGGGGTATGGAGTTCCATAGGTAAGGAGAGAGGTATGGAGTTCCATAGGTAGGGAGAGAGGTATGAAGTTCCATAGGCAGGGAGAGAGGTATGGAGTTCCATAGGTAGGGAGAGAGGTATGGAGTTCCATAGGTAAGGAGAGAGGTATGGAGTTCCATAGGTAGGGAGAGAGGTATGGAGTTCCATAGGTAAGGAGAGAGGTATGGAGTTCCATAGGTAGGGAGAGAGATATGGATTTCCATAGGTAGGGAGAGAGGTATGGAGTTCCATAGGCAGGGAGAGAGGTATGGAGTTCCATAGGCAGGGAGAGAGGTATGGAGTTCCATAGGTAAGGAGAGAGGTATGGAGTTCCATAGGTAAGGAGAGAGGTATGGAGTTCCATAGGCAGGGAGAGGGGTATGGAGTTCCATAGGCAGGGAGAGGGGTATGGAGTTCCATAGGTAGGGAGAGGGGTATGGAGTTCCATAGGTAGGGAGAGAGGTATGAAGTTCCATAAGTAAGGAGAGAGGTATGGAGTTCCATAGGTAGGGAGAGGGGTATGGAGTTCCATAGGTAGGGAGAGGGGTATGGAGTTCCATAGGTAAGGAGAGGGGTATGGAGTTCTATAGGTAAGGAGAGAGGTATGGAGTTCCATAGGTAAGGAGAGAGGTATGGAGTTCCATAGGCAGGGAGAGGGGTATGGAGTTCCATAAGTAAGGAGAGAGGTATGGAGTTCCATAGGTAAGGAGAGGGGTATGGAGTTCCATAGGTAGGGAGAGAGGTATGGAGTTCAATAGGTAGAGAGAGGGGTATGGAGTTCTATAGGTAGGGAGAGAGGTATGGAGTTCCATAGGTAAGGAGAGGGGTATGGAGTTCCATAGGTAGGGAGAGAGGTATGGAGTTCCATAGGTAAGGAGAGGGGTATGGAGTTCCATAGGTAGGGAGAGAGGTATGGAGTTCCATAGGTAAGGAGAGAGGTATGGAGTTCCATAGGTAGGGAGAGGGGTATGGAGTTCCATAGGTAGGGAGAGAGGTATGGAGTTCCATAGGTAGGGAGAGAGGTATGGAGTTCCATAGGTAAGGAGAGAGGTATGGAGTTCCATAGGCAGGGAGAGGGGTATGGAGTTCCATAGGCAGGGAGAGAGGTATGGAGTTCCATAGGTAGGGAGAGGGGTATGGAGTTCCATAGGTAGGGAGAGAGGTATGGAGTTCCATAGGTAAGGAGAGGGGTATGGAGTTCCATAGGTAGGGAGAGGGGTATGGAGTTCCATAGGCAGGGAGAGGGGTATGGAGTTCCATAGGCAGGGAGAGAGGTATGGAGTTCCATAGGTAGGGAGAGGGGTATGGAGTTCCATAGGTAGGGAGAGGGGTATGGAGTTCCATAGGCAGGGAGAGGGGTATGGAGTTCCATAGGCAGGGAGAGAGGTATGGAGTTCCATAGGTAGGGAGAGGGGTATGGAGTTCCATAGGTAAGGAGAGAGGTATGGAGTTCCATAGGTAGGGAGAGAGGTATGGAGTTCCATAGGTAGGGAGAGAGGTATGGAGTTCCATAGGCAGGGAGAGGGGTATGGAGTTCCATAGGCAGGGAGAGAGGTATGCAGTTCCATAGGCAGGGAGAGGGGTATGGAGTTCCATAGGTAAGGAGAGAGGTATGGAGTTCCATAGGTAGGGAGAGAGGTATGGAGTTCCATAGGTAGAGAGAGGGGTATGGAGTTCCATAAGTAAGGAGAGAGGTATGGAGTTCCATAGGTAAGGAGAGGGGTATGGAGTTCCATAGGTAGGGAGAGGGGTATGGAGTTCCATAGGTAGGGAGAGAGGTATGGAGTTCTATAGGTAGGGAGAGAGGTATGGAGTTCCATAGGTAAGGAGAGGGGTATGGAGTTCCATAGGTAAGGAGAGAGGTATGGAGTTCCATAGGTAAGGAGAGGGGTATGGAGTTCCATAGGTAAGGAGAGAGGTATGGAGTTCCATAGGTAGGGAGAGGGGTATGGAGTTCCATAGGTAAGGAGAGAGGTATGGAGTTCCATAGGTAAGGAGAGAGGTATGGAGTTCCATAGGTAGGGAGAGGGGTATGGAGTTCCATAGGTAAGGAGAGAGGTATGGAGTTCTATAGGCAGGGAGAGAGGTATGGAGTTCCATAGGTAAGGAGAGGGGTATGGAGTTCCATAGGTAAGGAGAGAGGTATGGAGTTCCATAGGTAAGGAGAGGGGTATGGAGTTCCATAGGTAAGGAGAGAGGTATGGAGTTCCATAGGTAGGGAGAGGGGTATGGAGTTCCATAGGTAAGGAGAGAGGTATGGAGTTCCATAGGTAAGGAGAGAGGTATGGAGTTCCATAGGTAGGGAGAGGGGTATGGAGTTCCATAGGTAAGGAGAGAGGTATGGAGTTCCATAGGTAAGGATAGGGGTATGGAGTTCCATAGGTAGAGAGCAGAAAGTGAGAAAGGTTTGAGACGGGAGAGGGCAGAGGGTGTGGATGGTGCAACAAGAAGGGCGTTGTGTGCTGAGTGAAGGAGACGGACAGGAACATAATAGGAGATGAGGGAAGAGATGTAAGGAGGGGTAGCAGTGCTGAGAGCATTAAAGGTCAGAAGAAGGACTTTGTAATTGATGCTCTGCTGAATCGGGAGCCATGACAGATGTCTGAGAATTATGTGGGCAGGTTCAGTTTTTGGGGAGAGTGTGGTGATTTGTGCAGCTGAGTTTAAAACAGATTGCATAGTTGAAAGATGAGTAACAGGGAGGCCAGTTAGTAGGACATTGCAATAGTCTAAGCGGGACAGAATGAGGGCACGTATAAGAGTTTTAGTAGTTTGTTGGGAGAGGAACTTTCCCTCATGGTGCAGTTAGATAGCTCCAGAATTGCACCTTTAGAGTTTACAGCATTGCACCTCTCCCAGAATTGTAAGAAATCAGATTCACAGAAATAAGTAATTCACCATTAGGGGTTTGTTTATCAAACTGTGACATGGGAAGGGATATAGACACGGAAATAGTTATTACAAGAACTTAGACGTCCCAGCTCATTAAAGGGATAGTAATACTTCATTTTAACTTTATTTTATTCTGTAGGCATTAAAAAAACATGAAGAATGATATAAGTCTTATCTCTCAAACATTTATGGTTTATGAGATATTCACAAGCAAAGTTTCCCCTCCCGCTCCTTTTTCCTAGTGTAAGCAATCTCTTCTCAGATGTGAGTCTGGTTGTATGACAGTACAGATAACAGCAGGGGACAGTCTTCTTCCTATGAGAACAATGAAAGCCCTGCCCCTTTTACCTAGTGTAAGCCATCTCTTCTCAGATGTGGAATCCAGTCCATAGACCAGACAGATAACAGCAGGGGACAATCTTCTTCCTATGAGAACAATGAAAGCCCTGCCCCCCTTAACAAGTTTTTCAGCTTTTTCCCTTATCTTAATTGAAGATTGTCCCTCTCTGCAGTGTACCTGGGCACCTCCCTTCTGATCTGGTTGAACAGGGGGGGATACTTTGTTTGTGAATATCTCTTAAACCATAAAGGTTTGAGAGATAAGACCTATATCATTCTTCATGTTTTTTTAATGCCTACAAAATAAAATAAAGTTAAAACGAAGTATTACTATCCCTTTGAGGACTGGATTCTATTGCTGGTGCTCAATGTTAACACCTGTTTTATCAAGCATTTTCCTATTGAAGTCTATGGAGGGAAGTGGAGATAAAAGTGGAGATAAAATTGGCTCCTGTAATACAATCCAGGCCCTTGTGAGGATAAGACTTACTAGATTCACGCAGTCCAGACTGTAGTTGTGTGTGTCAGTGTCTGGAGGGAGCGGTTGGATGTGAATGTATAAATGTCACAATTACAGCAGGGCAGGGTTTTCTATAAACGAGAATTATTTTCACTAACTTTCCACATATTTTTGTGGCTAACATTTATTTGATTTTTGACCATTATCCAAAGATTTCTACCAATGATCACATCAAACGGGAACTGCATATCAGATACGCATTTCCTACTGTGCTTAATGGAACTTTGTTTTATATAGATATATAGATATAAATAGATATAGATATATAGATATAAATAGATATAGATATATAGATATAAATAGATATAGATATATAGATATAAATAGATATAGATATATAGATATAAATAGATATAGATATATAGATATAAATAGATATAGATATATAGATATAAATAGATATAGATATATAGATATAAATAGATATAGATATATAGATATAAAATAAAATTGCTGGGAAACAGCTCATTTAAAAGGTATTATAACTGAGCAACAGTGCAATGTGGTGTATTTCACTGACCGTGTACAATAGACTGTGCATAATATAATAATAATAATATGATAATAATAATAAGATAATAATAATAATAATAATATGATAATAATAATATGATAATAATATGATAATAATAATAATAATAATAATAATAATAATGATATAATAACATAATAATAATAATAATAATATAACAAAATGATAATAATATAATAATAAAAGTTTATGAATTGGAATAACATGCAGCACTGTGAAGTGATAATAAAGTTGTGTTATTGAGATGTAAGGGTCATACGTACAACTCTAATGTGGAGCAATTCTGGGACAATTCAACTGCTCTACGGGGACAAAAAAATTCCATTGAGTTATAAGGGAAGTTTAACCCTTTGAGTGCCAGAGGGGTACGCAATGCATTGCTTGTATGGCAGTGAGGTCCCAACACATAGCAAAGCAAAACATTGTAGATCTGTCTAGCACTGAAGGGGTTAAATATTAAATTAAATGGGCATCTAGGGATATATATATATATAAATGCGCTAGTATAAAATCCCGTGTACACGGGCCAAGGTCCGGGCGATGTTAACCCTTTGAGTGCCAGAGGGGTAGGCAGCACGTTGCTTTGCAATGAATTGCGTACCCCTCTGGCACTCAAAGGGTTAAGAGGCCGGTCCTGCTCTGTGTCCTGCCACCGACGCAGTCATGCACTGTAGAGACTGTCCGAAAGCACAGAATGGTCCCAGCACAGACCTCCCAGCATTCCTACACCTCCCAGCACAGAACTCCCAGCATTCCATGCTCCCAACACAGAACTCCCAGCATTCCTTCACCTCCCAGCACAGAACTCCCAGCATTCCATGCTCCCAACACAGAACTCCCAGCATTCCTTCACCTCCCAGCACAGAACTCCCAGCATTCCGTGCTCCCAGCACAGAACTCCCAGCATTCCTTCACCTCCCAACACAGAACTCCCAGCATTCTGTGCTTTCGGGCAGTCTCTACTGCGCATGACGGCTTCTGACAAACATCCTAGCTAATTATTATTTAGGAGGATATGTATATATATATAGGATATGTGTGTGTGTATGTGTGTATATATATATATATATATATATATATATATATATATATATATATATATATATATATATATCAAGTACACTGTAAACATCATTATCTAATGAATGTAACCCTTTGTTGTATTTGGGTAATGTGTGATGCATAGCCCTGCAGAGCGTTACTCCCCTCCTGGCGCTTACAGGGTGAATGAGTATGAAATAAGGTCACAGTGACGCACGGGGAGCAGCTTGCTCATTAAGCTGACATGCCGGAGGCCTGGAAACATACAGATAATTACAGCTCAATCCACTCCCAGATCCCCCCCGGCTCGTTATGTTATCCACTTGTCAAGCTGATGTAATTAAAGTGAACGTCACCCCAGCATGGGTTTAGTTACGTTTAAAGAAAAGTAGAAACTTCCTGTATGCAGTACTCACCATTTTATTGTAATATAAATAGTTTATGGATAATGAACTTTTATTTGTTCATTTGACACGGTCGGCACTTTATGTTAATTAGTCTCTGTGCTGGACTATATCTGTACACCCTGTGACTCGGATTAATCCAGAGCGAGGCCGCACTCTGGGGAAATCTCTAATAGAGAGCGAGGGGGAAGTCTGGCCTGGAACTGAACAAATTAGCGTACTTACAGATAATTAGCCGGATTGTTCCACTGAAGTACAAAGGTCCATTGGTCAAAAACTATTTTACAGAAAAAAATATCTACTTCAACGTATAGGCATATTTTACTTTTCTGTAAGACAAACTATACTGGTGTCAGCTGCACTTTGAAGACCAGTGGCCAGCTGTCAGTATCCAGTGACCAGTAGTCAGTGCCCAGTAGTCAGTGACCTGTACCCAGTGCCCAGTAATCAGTGACTTGTACCCAGTGTCAAGTAGTCAGTGACATGTACCCAGTACCCAGTTGTCATTGACCTGTAACCAGTGCCTGGTAATAAGTGACTGTACCCAGTTCCAAGTAGTCAGTGACTTGTACCCAGTGCCAGGTAGTCAGTGACCAGTAGCCAGTGACCTGTACCCAGTGCCCAGTAATAAGTGACCTTTGCCCAGTAATAAGTGACCTGTGCCCAGTAATCAGTGACTTGTACCCAGTGCCAAGTAGTCAGTGACCTGTACCCAATGCCCAGTAGTCAGTGACCAGTGCCCAGTAATCAGTGACCTGTACACAGTGCCCAGTAGTCAGTGACCAGTACCCAGTAGTCAGTGGCCTGTACCCAGTGCCCAGTAATCAGTGACCAGTACCCAGTGCCCAGTAATCAGTGACATGTACCCAGTGCCCAGTAATCAGTGACCAGTGCCCAGTAGTCAGTGACTTGTACCCAGTGCCCAGTAATCAGTGACCTGTACCCAGTGCCCAGTAGTCAGTGACCAGTACTGTGACCAGTTATCAGTGACCTGTACCCAGTGCCCAGTAATCAGTGACCCGTACCAGTGTCCAGTTATCAGTGACCTGTACCCAGTGCCCAGTAGTCATTGACCAGTACCCAGTGCCCAGTAGTCAGCAGATTCCTCTTCATGTTTTCTGTGTTGAACAGATCACAACAGGATCCACGCCACTGACGTCCTCCATGCTGTGTGGTACCTCAGCACGCAGGCCATTCCTGGACTCCAGAACGCGATAAATGACCAGGGCTCGGCCAGTGATTCAGGTACCTTGTAGAGATTTTTAATATAAGTGTTTCTGAGAGGTCTCCCGTACGGGGGTATATAGAAAAGGAGAAATGGGCAAATTTAACCCTTACATGCTACAGCCCTAAACTGCTGAACCAATCTCTCTCTCTCCCTCTCTCTCTCTGTCTCTCCCTCTCTCTATATATATATATATATACTGTATTGTACTGTGCAAAATATATATATAGAGAGAGTAATGTGCAAAAGTTTTCGTCAGGTGGGAAAAAATGCTGTAAAGTAAGAATGCTTTTAAAAATAGACATGTTAATAGTTTATTTTTATCAATTAACAAAATGTAAAGTGAGCGAACAGATGAAAACTCTAGATCAAATCAACATTTGGCGTAACCACCCTTTGCCTTCAAAACAGCATCAGTTCTAGGTCACTTGCACAACGTTTGTAAGGTACTTACATATCTATATATATGTAGAGATGTCTATTTTTGAAAGTACTAATTTTTTCACAATTGCCTAAAACTTTTGCACAGTACTGTACATTAGATACATAGATCACATACATAGATTAGATGCATAGATTAGATACATAGATCAGATACATAGATTAGATACATAGATTAGATACATACATTAGATACATACATTAGATACATAGATTAGATACATAGATCAGATGCATAGATTAGATACATAGATCAGATACATAGATCAGATACATAGATTAGATACATAGATTAGATACATAGATTAGATACATAGATCAGATACACAGATTAGATACATAGATTAGATACATAGATCAGATACACAGATTAGATACATAGATTAGATACATAGATCAGATACATATATTAGATACATAGATCAGATACATAGATTAGATACATAGATTAGATACATAGATCACATACATAGATTAGATACATAGATTAGATACATAGATTAGATACATAGATCAGATACATATATCAGATACATAGATTAGATACATAGATCAGATACATAGATCAGATACACAGATTAGATACATAGATTAGATACATAGATCAGATACATAGATCAGATACACAGATTAGATACATAGATTAGATACATAGATCAGATACATAGATCAGATACATAGATCAGATACATAGATCAGATACATAGATTAGATACATAGATCAGATACATAGATCAGATACATAGATTAGATACATAGATTAGATACATAGATTAGATACATAGATCAGATACACAGATTAGATACATAGATTAGATACATAGATCAGATACATAGATTAGATACATAGATCAGATACATAGATCAGATACATAGATTAGATACATAGATTAGATACATAGATCACATACATAGATTAGATACATAGATTAGATACATAGATCAGATACACAGATTAGATACACAGATTAGATACATAGATTAGATACATAGATTAGATACATAGATCAGATACATAGATTAGATACATAGATTAGATACATAGATTAGATACATAGATCAGATACACAGATTAGATACATAGATCAGATACATAGATCAGATACATAGATCAGATACTTGGATTAGATACATAGATTAGATACATAGATCACATACATAGATTAGATACATAGATTAGATACATAGATTAGATACATAGATCAGATACATAGATCAGATACATAGATTAGATACATAGATCAGATACATAGATCAGATACATAGATTAGATACATAGGTCAGATACATAGATTAGATACATAGATTAGATACATAGATCAGATACATAGATCAGATACATAGATTAGATACATAGATTAGATACATAGATTAGATACATAGATCAGATACATAGATCAGATATATAGATCAGATACATAGATTAGATACATAGATTAGATACACAGATCAGATACATAGATCAGATACATAGATTAGATACATAGATCAGATACATAGATTAGATACATAGATTAGATACATAGATCACATACATAGATTAGATACACAGATTAGATACATAGATCAGATACATAGATCAGATACATAGATCAGATACACAGGACAGATACATAGATCAGATACATAGATCAGATACATAGATCAGATACATAGATTAGATACATAGATTAGATACATAGATAAGATACATAGATTAGATACATAGATCAGATACATAGATCAGATACATAGATTAGATACATAGATTAGATACATAGATCAGATACATAGATCAGATACATAGATCAGATACACAGATTAGATACATAGATTAGATACATAGATCAGATACATAGATTAGATACATAGATCAGATACATAGATTAGATACATAGATTAGATACATAGATCACATACATAGATTAGATACATAGATTAGATACATAGATCAGATACACAGATTAGATACATAGATTAGATACATAGATTAGATACATAGATTAGATACACAGATCAGATACATAGATCAGATACACAGGACAGATACATAGATCAGATACATAGATCAGATACATAGATTAGATACATAGATTAGATACATAGATCAGATACACAGATCAGATACACAGATTAGATACATAGATTAGATACATAGATTAGATACATAGATCAGATACATAGATCAGATACATAGATCAGATACACAGATCAGATACACATATCAGATACACAGATCAGATACATAGATTAGATACATAGATTAGATACATAGATTAGGGCCAAATGCATTCGGTCCAACTGAGATCATCGGGTCAACCCTTTGAGTGCCAGGGAGCTAGGTAATCTATTATGGCGGATGTGGAAATGCATTGAAACAGAACATGATATCACATTATGCTTCTTTTTATTTATTTTTTTAAACTTGCACTGAAATGATTATTATGCTTATTTATTGAGCGCCAGCCTGTTCCATGGTGCAGTACAAAGTGGGGGGAGAACATACAGTGACACACAGAACCTGACCCCATGTTACAGTAATTATAATCAGATCCTTATTACCGAGAAAAGGTAAAAGTCTCTCCAGCGCCCTCTACATGTCACACCTTGCTATTTCATTCCATATCCCCCAGAAAATGGTACAATTAACCCTATGAGTGCCAGAGAGGTAGCTAAAGCAATGTGTTGGAGACCCCTCTGGCAGAGAAAGAGTTAAAGGAATACCCACAGCTCCTAATAACATCCCCCACTTAACTTCATCAGAGTAGAAAATCCAAATGGCCCTGTGAGCCAGTTCTACATGCACTTGTTCTCCAAATGAAATAGGTCCTTAGTACTGGATATCAGGTCTATGGAGGCGGACATTTTTACATTTGCCTGCCTCCAGGACCCTTCCTGCGGAGGTCTTGTAATAAGCCGTTTGTGGGAGGAGTTTGAGGTTCTAGAGTCCTGTAATAAATCATGTTTGCCACCATGTATATGATCCCCAGAAATTCATTCTCAGAGCTGCACACAGGATTCTTCAGGCACAACAAGTTACTGCCCCATAGAGCTGACAATCTACGTTTTGGTGCCTGAGGCAGAAAGAGCCGGGAATTGCCTCTTCTCCCAGTGTGTGTTAACCCCTTCAGTTCTACAGACTGCTTCCCAATGCAGTGGTAACATCTCTTGTATCCAAGGGATTAACCCTTTTAGTGCCAGGAATTTATTGCAACGCAAATCATTGGATATATCTCTGGCAGTCAAAGAGTTAAAGCAGCCATAAATCTGTATTATAAAAACAAGCATGTTGTAGGGCTTATCCTACTGAATAAAATCAGTGTCTTCCCATTGCTGTTCCAAAGTCATTAGAGTCCAAACTCTTGTTGTACTTTTATAAACTATTAGTGACAGCGCCACCTGCTGTCCAGGCGGTTATTTATTTCATTCCATGGGAGTGGGAAGCCGCTGGCAGCAGGTCCCCGCAGACAGTAACAGCTCTTTGACTGCAAGTTACAAACTGAACTGTTATAACTTATGAATGAAGCATCTGCCAGCGGGGAAGTCTTTGTATACTCTGCATGAAAAGCCCTGCCATATAAATTGTATTTACAATAAAACTTTGACTATCCTTTAACCGTTTGAATGCCAGCAGGATGCCCAGTGTATTGCTGATCAATGCATTGAATAGACCCTCTGGCAATCAAAGGGTCAGGAATCCCATAGATAGAGGTCGGTCTGTTTCTCCCTCCCAGATTCGGACAGCGGGATCACGCACGGACACATGGGATATGTATTTTCCAAGACGTACAATTCTTCAGATGAGAAGTATGGGTGTTTGTCAGGAAACATCCCATCTCTAGAACTAATGGCCCTCTATGTGGCCGCAGCGATGCACGACTATGATCATCCGGGAAGGACCAACGCGTTTCTTGTTGCAACCAGTGCACCACAGGTAACGGATGGATTTAATTAAATGTTAATAAAATGAATGAATTTATCAGCGCCCTCTGCATACTCCTGTGTTTTATCTCAGATATCCTCCCCCTCCTCCCAGAAAGACTCTGCTTGTTGTACTGATAACCAACAGACAAGACAAAGGCCAGAAGTGAGGAGCGGATACAGTGCAGGAGCATAAAATCAGTCATACACGGGGGGGGACATGGGACCTTCCTCTTACCTTGTTCAGAGTGCCTAGTTGGTGTCCTGGTTACCGTTATCACAAGCAGAGCCCTAGTGGGAGGAGGAGGAGGTGTTAGATAAACAATGCTAATTACATGGTTATTAGAACCCACCTGGTTCAGCCGTTATCTCCTGTATAAACACAGAGGGGTCCGAATATCCTGCACAGTGGTCTCCAGATGAATAGAAAACGCAGGTTTGTGATAGAATTTGGGGTTTATGCACCTAAGATATATATATATTTTTTTTTTTTTTTTTTTGTATTTACAAATATTGGCTGGGAGTACATGATATTTAAAGCAGGGCTTATAATTTTCAGTCCTTTGCTACTAGTCAGACCTGAAAAGCTACTCGCCACTGCAATACCTAACATACCCACCAGGGCTGAATTTCTACTCGCCAGGGCTGAATCTTCACTCGTCATTGGCTAGTGGCGAGTGGAAATTTTGAGCCCTGTTTAAAGGGGTATGATCCCTATTCATATTAAGTGATAATGTCCCTTTAATAATTTAGGCAATATCTAGGTGTACTGGGTATATAAAAGCTATAAATTAATTCATAAAAAGTAATTCTATTAAAGGGATAGTAATACTTCATTTTAACTTTATTTTATTTTGTAGGCATTAAAAAAACATGAAGAATGATATAAGTCTTATCTCTGAAACCTTTATGGTTTAAGAGATATTCACAAACAAAGTATCCCCCCCCTGTTCAACCAGATAAGAAGGGAGATGCCCAGGTAGACTGCAGAGAGGGACAATCTTCAATTAAGATAATGGAAAAAGCTGAAAAACTTTTCAAGGGGGGCAGGGCTTTCATTGTTTTCATACAAAGAAAATTGTCCCCTTCTGTTATCTGTACTGTCATACAACCTGATCCACATCTGAGAAGAGATGGCTTACACTAGGAAAAAGGGGCGGGGAGGGGAACTTTGCTTGTGAATATCTCATAAACCATAAAGGTTTGAGAGATAAGACTTATATCATTCTTCATGTTTTTTTAATGCCTACAAAATAAAATAAAGTTAAAACGAAGTGTTACTATCCCTTTAACATGATAACGTTAACCCTTTGAGCATCTGAGCCTACCCCTCTGGCACTCAAAGGGTTAAAACAATAATTTGTGGTTCAGAGTGGAATAGACTTGGTAAAAGAGATTTGTTCCCATTCGCTCAGCACAGAGGGACATGAATGTGTTGGTTGTCCAGTTAGTGACCAGGGTGTGAATTTGTGTAAAGCTGCAGGTTGATTCTGTATTACTGTTAGGGTGACCCCACGTCCCGGAGTGCCCAGGACTGTCCCTTATTGTAGGTCTGTGTCCGGCGTCCCGGGTCACCCCCCACCGGGACAACAAAGAGTCTTGGAATGGAGCAACAAAGCCGGCACCCACAGCCTACCTACATAGCGCAGCACGCACCAGTCCAGCCAGCCAATGAAATGTATTTGCTATTTGGTCCTCATTGGCTGGCTGGACTGGTGCATGCGAGACAGTTGGGATGGAGCAGGTATGCTGGTGCTGTGAGTGAGGCTCGCGGCTGAGGCTCCCGCCAGCGCTGACCATCTTTCTGAAGCTGTTCCCACTGGGAACTCTTACTATGTGTCAGCCCCAGAAAGATAGTCAGCGCTGGACGGAGCCTCAGCCGCGGGACTCACTAGGGTGACCACGTCCCAGAATGGCAGAACAGATATGTGGTCACCCTAATTACCGTGTGATCCATAGTGTCTGTAGGACTTAACAATCATGAATGTTCTGCAGTCTGCAGCACATTGCACTCATCCTTTGTAAAAGGAGAGAAGAAGTGATTTAGCGTGCTGTAAAACGCTGCCTGCCCCTCTGTGTTACATCTCTAATCTTATTTGGGTAATGAATTCTATTTCTGGGAATACAGACTGTATTTAAAATGGCAAACGTGATTTAATGTCAGACCGGACAAGACAGTACATGTATATTATACTAAAGTGACTGCATTGCCAGTAAGATAAACTATATCTGTGGGTTTATGAAGTATTAATATGTACCATAAATAACTGAAATCAAATAACGTGGGTATAAAGTGCCTTCTGCATACCTCCCAACATCTGAAATGGCCAAGGAGGGACATGTTTCTTTTAGATGGTGTTGCAGTGGGCGTGGCTGGTGGGCGGGGCATTACTGAGAATTTTTAGTTTATTTCATGACCTATTGACATCTGTTTGTGTAAATGATTTAGAATAAGACCAAAGTATTTTATTTACACAGACTAATGTATAAACACATATACTGACATTTACACAAGCATTAACCCCTTAAGGACCCTTGACGTACCAGGACCGTCACGGTCCTTGAACTACTCAAGGACCGATGACAGTCATAGTACGTCACGTACTTTTTACTTACAGCGTTCTACCGGGAGCGCTGTAAGTAAAAATAGGGCCTGAAATAGACAGCTCCAAGATCAGAGCAATCTCTTTCAAGCCCCATAATGACGCGCCGATACACGCAACAGGTCACGTGTACCGGCGCGTCAAAGTGCGCCTATGCAGTCATTATGGGACGGAAATGTCCCATGACCGCCGGTCCTTAAGGGGTTAAAGGGATAGTAATGTTTACATTTAACAGTCTTTAATATTGTAGGTATAAAAAAAATATTTACATTGATCTACGTCCTGTCTCTGAAACCTGTATGGATTATGAGATGTTACCGGCTAAAGTTCCCCCTCCCTGACATTTCAGAGAAGTCTGCCCTCTAGCTGACAGCAGGAGATTCCGGTCATTTGACTTCCTAAGAACGCCAGTAGGAGGAGTCTGGAGTCCTAGAGAAATGGAAGAATAATTATGTCTGTCTCCATAGTCATTATGTGCAGCACTAAATTAAAGAATAATTTTTGAAGAACCAATCAACATAGAATTTAATGATAGGGGTCATTATGGTTTTCTACTTTGTATATCAGGCTACAACATAGTCACATATTTCTTCCCAGAAGCAGATACTGGGGGGTAGCAGTGTGTAAACAACACTAGGTGGTCTGTAACGCAGGTTATGTCAAGAAATAAACACAAAGACAGAATTCGTTTCATGTTGTTAGAGAAATGATGGTTCAAGTAAGGCCGGACCTGTAAATGTTTTCCCTGTTGCGCGACCTCTGGGCTGATGGACAGTTTAAGTGAGAAGACTAATTGCCGGCCCATCTGGATTGCAGATAAACTATTTGCACTAAACTGGCACATTCCAGAATATTCCTCTCTAGAGAGGGTGATCCTAACAGGGCTGCCGTCTATAGCATCACTTAGTCACTAAATTAAAACCATCATTCTGAGAGTCAGAAAGCTGAAAATGTGTTATATATTTCCCAGCAGGGGACGGTCTTTACACCAGATTTACCAGTTATTACTGTATGTAAACGTTACTGCTCGGTGTTTACTGTGTAGTTATTTTTACCTTCTATCTATCTATCTATCTATCAATCACATATCTATCTATCTATCTATCTACATATCTCATATCTATCTATCTATCTATCTATCTATCTATCTATCTATCTATCTATCTCTATCTATCTCATATCTATCTATCTATCTATCTATCTATCTATCTATCTATCTATCTATCTATCTATCTATCTCATATATCTATCTATCTATCTATCTATCTATCTATCTATCTATCTATCTATCTCATATCTATCTATCTATCTATCTATCTCATATCATCTATCTATCTATCTATCTTATATCTATCTATCTTCTATCTATCTATCTATCTATCTATCTATCTATCTATATATCCTATATATCTCATATCATCTATCTATCTATCTATCTATCTATCTATCTATCTCATATCTGTCTGTCTGTCTATCTATCTGTCTATCTATCTATCTATCTCATATCTATCTATCTATCTCATATCTGTCTGTCTGTCTATCTATCTATCTATCTATCTATCTATCTATCTATCTCATATCTATCTATCTATCTATCTATCTATCTATCTATCTATCTATCTATCTATCAATCTCATATATCTATCTATCTATCTATCTATCTATCTCATATCTATCTATCTATCTATCTATCTATCTATCTATCTATCTATCTCATATCATCTATCTATCTATCTATCTATCTATCTATCTATCTTATATCTATCTATCTTCTATCTATCTATCTATCTATCTATCTATCTATCTATCTATATATCTCATATCATCTATCTATCTATCTATCTATCTATCTATCTTATATCTATCTATCTTCTATCTATCTATCTATCTATCTATCTATCTATCTATCTATATATCTCATATCATCTATCTATCTATCTATCTATCTATCTATCTATCTCATATCTGTCTGTCTGTCTATCTATCTATCTATCTATCTATCTCATATCTATCTATCTATCTATCTATCTATCTATCTCATATCTGTCTGTCTGTCTATCTATCTATCTATCTATCTATCTATCTATCATCTCTCTCTCATATATATCATCGATCTGTTTATCTATTGCATGTCTATCTATCTATCTATCTATCTATCTATCTATAATCTATCTCATATCTATCTATCTATCTATCTATATCATATCTATCTATCTATCTATCTATCTATCTATCTATCTATCTATCTATCTCATATCATCTATCTCTCTATTTATCTTATATCTATCTATCTTCTATCTATCTATCTATCTATCTATCTATCTATCTATCTCATATCTATCTATCTATCTATCTATCTCATATCATCTATCTATCTATCTATCTATCTTATATCTATCTATCTTCTATCTATCTATCTATCTATCTATCTATCTATCTATCTATATATCTCATATCATCTATCTATCTATCTATCTATCTATCTATCTATCTCATATCTGTCTGTCTGTCTATCTATCTGTCTATCTATCTATCTATCTATCTATCTCATATCTATCTATCTATCTATCTATCTATCTATCTATCTATCTCATATCTGTCTGTCTGTCTATCTATCTATCTATCTATCTATCTATCTATCTATCTATCTATCATCTCTCTCTCTCATATATATCATCGATCTGTTTATCTATTGCATGTCTATCTATCTATCTATCTATCTATCTATCTATCTATAATCTATCTCATATCTATCTATCTATCTATCTATCTATCTATCTATCTATCTATCTATCTATATCATATCTATCTATCTATCTATCTATCTCATATCATCTATCTCTCTATTTATCTTATATCTATCTATCTTCTATCTATCTATCTATCTATCTATCTATCTATCTATATCATATATATCTATAATCTATCTGTCTCATATCTATCTATCTATCTATCTATCTATCTATCTATCTATCTATGTATCTACACAATGCATTTCTTATAACTGCAGTTTACACAACAGATAGAAGCAGTGTAACCCCCATGTGTATGTATTTGCAGGCGGTACTATACAATGACCGGTCTGTTTTGGAGAATCACCATGCGGCCGCTGCGTGGAATCTCTTCCTCTCAAGACCAGAATACAATTTCTTAGTAAACTTAGACCACATGGAGTTCAAAAGGTTCCGGTTCCTTGTCATTGAAGCAATATTGGCCACTGACCTAAAAAAGCACTTTGATTTCTTGGCTGAATTCAATGCGAAGGTAAGAAGGTCTTTGTGTTGTAAAGGGAATTTGATTTCGGGACTGTTATTCCTTCCAAATATCCATCTGTACATCTAGAAGATGCTCTACTCCCCCTCGCTACTCAGTGGAGACCCCTCCAGTTCCCCTAATCAGGAGAGGAGGGAGCTTCACCCCCCCTTACACCCCTTCATACGTATTAATATTCCAGTGGGTCCATCCAAAAGTGGGACAACGTCCAATTCCTCCTGAAACCTCTTATTTGTCCCACAAGTCACTAAAGATAAAGCCAGGAGGACATGTTTCCTATAAGTAAGACTGCTGCCAGTCCCTATAGACGTGTCAGTGGCCTTTTATGTTATGGGCAAGATGCCCTTTCATATGGTGGTCGTGCCAACCTGTCATCTGGTGCACCCCCCCAGAGACCCACTGCACCCCAAAACGTACTTCACTCTCCCACCTTTGGGGGATGTGGAGGAGACTTGATATCACTGGACGCAGCCCTACAGGTCTCCTCCCAATCTCATATCTCGTATTCTGTATTTGTATATACACTGTAATGTGTTATTTGTATTTATTATTTGTCTGTATATGGATATATGTAATATATGTATTTGTTTCTCTTGGAGTAAATGTGTAACGTTGTACAGTAACGCACTTGGTTATGTCAGTTATATGTGTTATGCTGGTTCCAGTACGCTGGTTATGTCACTATGCTGGTTCTAGTGTATGGGCTATGTCGGTGTGTTGGTTCCAGTATGCTGGTTATGTCGTTATGCTGGTTCCGGTACGCTGGTTATGTTGGTATGCTGGTTCTAGTGTATGGATTATGTTGGTATGCTGATTTCAGTGTATGCGTTATGTTGTAATGTTGGTTCCAGTGTATGGGTTATGTCATTGTGTTGGTTCCAGTGTATGGGTTAAGTCATTGTGTTGGTTACAGTTTATGGGTTATGTCGTTATGCTGGTTCCAGTATACAGGATATATCGTTATGCTAATTCAAGTATACGGGTTATATCGTTATGCTAATTCAAGTATACGGGTTATGTCGTTATGCTGGTTCAAGTATCCAGGTCATGTCGGTATGCTGGTTCCAGTATATAGGTTATGTCAGTATGCTGGTTCACGTATACAGGTTATGTCATTATGCTGGGTCAAGTATACAGGTTATGTCGGTATGCTGGTTCCAGTATATAGGTTATGTCAGTATGCTGGTTCCAGTATACAGGTTATGTTGTTATGCTGGTTCACATATACAGGTTATGTCGTTATGCTGGTTCAAGTATACGGGTCATGTCGGTATGCTGGTTCAAGTATACGGGTCATGTCGGTATGCTGGTTCCAGTATATAGGTTATGTCAGCATGCTGGTTCCAGTATACAGGTTATGTCGTTATGCTGGTTCACGTATACAGGTTATGTCATTATGCTGGTTCCAGTATACTTGTTATGTAAGTGTGCTGGTTCCAGTATGCTGTTTATGCCAGTATACTGGGTCCAATATGTTGGTTAGGTTGGTTTGCTGGTTGTAGTACACTGGTTATGTTGGTATGCTGGTTCCAGTACTCTGGTTTTGTCAGTATGCTGGTTCCATTATACTTTTTATGTTGGTATGCTGGTTCCAGTACATTGGTTAGGTTGGTATGCTGGTTCCAGTACGTTGGTTAGGTTGGTATGCTGGTTCCAGTACGCTGTTTATGTCAGTATGCTGGTTCCAGTATGCTGGTAAGGTTGGTATGCTGGTTCCAGTACGCTGGTTATGTCGGTATGCTGGTTTCAGTATGCTGGTTAGGTTGGTATGCTGGTTCCAGTACGCTGGTTGTGTTGGTATGCTGGTTCCAGTACTATGGTTATGTCGGTATGCTGGTTCCAGTACGCTGGTTAGGTTGGTATGCTGGTTCCAGTACGCTGGTTATGTCGGTATGTTGGTTCCAGTACGCTGGTTATGTCGGTATGTTGGTTCCAGTACGCTGGTTGTGTTGGTATGCTGGTTCCAGTACGCTGGTTATGTCGGTATGCTGTTTCCAGTATGCTGGTTAGGTTGGTATGCTGGTTTCAGTACGCTGGTTATGTTGGTATGCTGGTTTCAGTATGCTGGTTAGGTTGGTATGCTGGTTCCAGTACGCTGGTTATGTTGATATGCTGGTTTCAGTGTACCTGTTGTCTTGTAATCACGTAACCTGTAGCCCATCACCAATCATATTTAACATCAACATTCCACATTAATGCTGCTTCTCTCTCTCCCACGTCAGGTGAATGAGGAGGTGGGGCCTGGAATTGATTGGTCCAATGAAAATGACCGATTGCTGGTTTGCCAAATGTGCATTAAGCTGGCGGATATCAACGGACCTGCCAAAAGCAAAGAATTACATTTAAAGTGGACGGAAGGAATTGTCAATGAGTTCTATGAACAGGTAATGGATAACGTGTGTAACTATTTATACTGACAACATCTAATCTCTCATGGGATAACTGTACAAGAGGAGAGGGTAACATGTGGCTCTCAAGCTGTTGTTGGACTACAGCCGCCATCAAGCTCAGCCTGCAACTGGCTAACTCAGGATCAGAAGTATTTAAACAACAGTTGGAAAGTACAGGGTCCCCTCCACTGCCCTAGACTAATGAGGAGTATACTGGATAATGATTACACAACGCGTTGGGGATCTGTCTTGCATTAAAGGGGTTAAAAGCCAATGGGAATTTCTAGTTGTCCCTTAGTGTACTTGGTTTTCCCCAGAATTACACCATTTACTTAGTTTGTATGGCCCTGCAGGGAAGGCTTAGTTATACAGAAGCAGTAAACTTTTTTTATGTAGACAAATGTATTGTAATAATGTTCCTGCTGAACAAGGGCTGTGGGAGAGCTTACAACTAAAGATTATTTCAGCTCAAATGTGGGGATTTGTTTTAAAATAAACATCAATTTTCTACTATTGTCACTAGGTGGTGCTGTCCTGTCCCATACTACAGAGAGCCTTAGTCTACGACTAAAGTCACTGAGCGCATTAAATATATATATTATGTGTTTCAGACATGTTTGCTTTGTTGTTAACAGTTTTATTAAAAATACATAAGTCTGATCATTTATACAGTTTGAATGAAAAGTCTAATCTCATTTTACTCTGTAGGAAAAAAGTCTATCACATTTTTTCCTCGTAAAAAGTGTACTGCTCCTTTAAAGGGATACTAAGACTTAAAGGGATAGTAATGTCAGAAAAAAGTATTAACTATATGGTATATACAATTAAAAGAGAGTACTTGCACTTATTTGTATCTCTCAGACCGTTATGGTTTGAGAGATATACGAAAATAAAGTTCTCCGCTCCCTCCCCTTTCTGCTTGACAATCTGTAAAGATGTCAGAAGCAGATTCTGGTCGCTTGATCAGATGTGGCTCTTCAGCAGCGTCGATATAACGATATCCAAAGACAAATACTTTATTTAGAACGGTCTACAAAGTGTTCCTGGTTTGCAAGCACACTTTGTAGACCGTTCCAATGAAGTATTTATTTCTAAATAGCGTGATTTCAGCTCTGCTGAAGAGCCTCTGTCTGGTCAAATGACTGGAATCTGCAGCTGTCAGCTAGATGGCAGACTTGAGTAAAACAGACAGGAAAAGGTAACTTTAGCAAGTTATATCTCTCAAACCATAAAGATTTGAGAGATAAGACTTATATAGATGTTAACCTTTTTCAATGTCTACAATATTAAATCAACTTAAAATTAACCATTATTATCCCTTTAAAGAGATAGAAATGTCTGAAAATAAATTAAAGTGATAGTAATGTATCACAATAAAAGCTGCTCCAATTAATCTTCATAGTATTTGGCCCATGGAGAGTGTTATATCAATACTGTCAGAGTTGTAGTACAAGAGTAATTGAATGATAAAGTATCCCCCTCCCGCCCCTTTTACCTAGTGTAAGCCTCCTCCCCTCAGATGTGGAATCTGGTCACATGACTGGACAGATCACAGCAAGTGACAATCTTCTTACTGTGATCATAAGGAAACCCTGCCCCCCTTGACAGGTTTTTCAAGTTTTTCCTTATAATCACTGAAGATTGTCCCTCTCTGTGATCCATCCAGACAGTCTTGCTGCTCTGAGGTGATCAGTGTTACATCAGTAAAAGGGGTG
Source organism: Rhinophrynus dorsalis (assembly GCA_037306005.1). NCBI lineage: Eukaryota > Metazoa > Chordata > Amphibia > Anura > Rhinophrynidae > Rhinophrynus > Rhinophrynus dorsalis. Next base: position 6,338,557 of record CM074721.1, read on the forward strand.
GGAGGGGGATACTTTATCATTCAATTACTATTGTACAACTCTGACAGTATTGATATAACATTCTGTGCTGCGATAACTTTTGAATAAAACACATCTCAGCAGTGGGAGTTGCCTCATTTTACTCAGGAAGATAAACTCTATAATATCTATCTTTTTATATATCTGTAAGTATTCCTATCTCTTTAAGACTTGTTATTTTGCTGTGATGTGTAGGGGGATGAAGAGGCCAGCCTCGGCCTCCCTATAAGTCCGTTTATGGACCGCTCAGCGCCTCAGCTGGCCAAACTTCAGGAATCCTTTATAAGTCACATTGTGGGACCACTATGTCACTCCTACGACTCGGCGGGACTGATGCCAGGGAAATGGTTAGAGGAAGGAGACGATTCGGGGGACACGGAGGAAGAGGAGGACCCCGACACGGCTGAGGAGGAGGCCGCAGAAGCCTCCGAGACTTTAACAAGTATGTCCTCTCAGATCTTCTGTTGTTTCAAAGATGCCTTGTGGGGATTAAATTCAGGGAAGGGTAAGAAGACACATTACTATCTCCACTTTTACCTTGTGTGACTGTATACCGCTTTATTATTAATTATTATTACTACTATTATTATTATTATTATTACTATTATTATTATCATTATTATTATTACTATTACTATTATTACTATCTCCACTTTTACATTGTTTGACTGTATACCGATTTATTATTAATTATTATTACTATTATTATTATTATTATTATTATTATTATTATTACTATTATTATTACTATCTCCACTTTTACCTTGTGTGACTGTATACCGCTTTATTATTAATTATTATTATTATTACTATTATTATTATTACTATTATTATTATTATTATTACTTATTATTATTATTACTATTATTATTACTATCTCCACTTTTACCTTGTGTGACTGTATACCGATTTATTATTAATTATTATTATTACTATTAATATTATTATTATTATTATTATTACTATTATTATTATTATTATTATTACTCTGATGATTATTATTATTATTATTATTATTATAGCTCTATTATTATTAATATTATTATTATTACTCTACTATTATTATTATTATTATTATTATTATAGCTCTATTATTATTAATATTATTATTATTATCATTACTCTACTATTATTATTATTATTATTAATAATTAATATTATTATGACTCTATTATCTTCACCTTTCTTTAACCCTTGGAATACTAGAGGCCTATACAATGAACAGTGGCGTAACTATAGGGGTGCACTCCAGGGGCCCGGCCGCCCCCTGCGACCCCTCTGCCTGTCGCCCGTAATCTCCCTCCAGCACTCTAGTAATGCAGAGTGATGACATCATCTCCCAGCGCCCTGCATTACTAAGAGGACCGCACGGGGGCTCCTGGGAGGAGATGGGGGCATTGTGGAGGGGGGCCAATGTGGTGGTGGGGGCCCGAGGCACTTTTTCCACCAGGGCCCAGAGGCTTCTACTTACTCCTCTGACACCGAATTGTGACCACTCTGGAATTCAAGGGGTTGAACATTTTTATAGGTGACAGACCGCTCCCTGACTTCATTTTCTGTCAGGGACTGTGAAATCAGGAGTATTGATACAACGTAACGCTATCCCTGCAGCACTGAGTTCTCTATATGCGGAAGAAGAGACAGGCTTCTCTGCTGCAGGGACGGTGTTACATTGTGTCACTATCCCTGCAGCACTGCGTGCTCTGTATGGTGTAGTGGAAGCAGTGCTTCTCTGCTGCATGGACGGTGTTACGTTGTATCACTATCCCTGCAGCACTGCGTGCTCTGTATACTGTAGTGGAGGCAGTACTTCTCTGCAGCAAGTATAATGTTACATTGTATCACTATCCCTGCAGCACTGTGTGCTCTGTATGCTGCAATAAAGATAAGCTTTTCTGCTGCTGGGACAATGTTACATTGTATCACTATCCCTGCAGGACTGCATGCTCTGTATGTTGCAGTGGACACTGTTACATTGTATCACTATCCCTGCAGCACTGTGTGCTCTATATGTTATAGTGGAAGCAGTGCTTCTCTGCTGCAGGGACAGTGTTACATTGTATCGCTATGATTGCAGCACTGCCTACTGTATATGTTGAAATGGAAGCAGTGCTTCTCTGCTGCAGGGATGCTGTTACATTGTATCACTATCTCTGCATAACTGAGTGCTCTGTATTTTGTAGCGGAGACAGACTTCTTTGCTGCAGAAATAGTGTTACATTGTATTATTATATCTGCTTTCACAGTCCCTGACAGAAAGCTCTCTGGATACATAGGTCCTAGGAGTTCAGTGTCAGGGGTATAAAAGTATAATATAATAGAATGAAAATGGATAATAAACTGTCAGGTAATTTGACTTTATTTATTATAACATTTGCAGATAATGTAAAGTAAAGAAGAGGTGACTGTTGCTGTCACTTTATCTATATGTTTATGCTTTGGATGTCAGTGGGGGTGGAGCTACATCCCCGGCACCCAAACAGATCAGATCCTATGTCATTCCATTTATATCCAAATAATATTATTATTACCACTAACACAGATACTTCATATAAAGTAACACCTTGTAATGATACCCCCGATTACCTTACCAGGGCCAGGAAATCCCCATGACCCTTCGTTCAATAAATTGCAACATTCAGTCCTGGATGTGATTTCCATAGAAGCCATTAAGATTTTTTTTACTATTACAGTTTAAGCAGGGTGTAATTGTTATGAGGTGTCACGTCTCCTTTAAGGGGAACTAACCCAAAAGAAGGGGGCGGCTTGGGGACGTATTGGGGACCATATTCTGCTATCTGAAGTGGTGCAATTCTGGAGCAAACCAACTGCACATAAAGGACACGTAAAAAGTGTATTTAAATGATGATTTTAACCCCTTCATTGCCATACAGGATTCAGAGCATGTCTTCCAGGCCTCAGGAGCATTCATGAGTTTAAAAGAGTGTCTCACTTCCATAAATGTTTGGCTGTGCCACAACCCTGCCCGCAGCCTGTCAATCTCGGTCTGTTCCCCTCCCCTTGTAGAGCCTCGTTCCAGTCTCCTCCAATGACTGAGCATTTCTCCATGTGATATGGAGCTCTCTGGCCAATCAGACCATTCCAGCTCCCCTGGAGCAATACTCAGTCATTGGAGGAGGTTGGAAAGAGACACTACGTGGGGTGGGGAGCAGACAAAGATTGACAGGCAGCGGGCAGAGTTGTGCCGCGGTCTGTCCTGAAGTTACGTCACCGGCTCACTTTAAAAACTGTAAATTTCACTAAATCCTTTGTTAAATAAAAAAACATTACAGATTACAGGTTAACGTTATAAGAAGATTACATAGAGGCAGAGTTTTATAGAGGGGAGAGATCTATTTTAAAGAGATAATAATGTTTCACAAAAACAGCAGCTCCAATTAATCATCATAGTATTTGGACTTTGGAAAGTGTTATATCAATACTGTCAGAGTTGTAGTACAAGAGTAATTGAATGATAAAGTATCCCCCTCTCGCCCCTTTTACCTAGTGTAAGCCGCCTCCCCTCAGATGTGGAATCTGGTCTCTTGACCGGAGAGGTCGCAGCAAGGGACAATCTTCTTACTGTGAGAACAATGAAAACTCTGCTCCCTTGACAGGTTTTTCAGGTTTGTCCTTAGATTGTCCCTCTCTGTGATCCATCCGGACAGTCTTGCTGCTCTGGGCTGAGCAGTGTTACACTAGGTAAACGGGACGGGAGGGGGATACTTTATCATTGAATTAGTCTTGAACTACAACTCTGACAGAACTGAAATAACACTCTCCAAAGTCCAAATACTATGATGATTAATTAGAGCTGCTTTTATTATGAAACATTACTATCCCTTTAAAAGACAAATTTAAATCCATGGAGATTTGGGTGTGTCCCCCTATGGTGTGCAGTTGGTTTGGCCCTGAATTACACGGGTGTTGGTAGTTACATTGGCGCGTTTCTTTACAATGGGACAGTGAGTCCGGACTGAACAGAGTGCTGCCTCAGACAGACTCACAGACACTTGTCTGAACGGGTGCACTTCTGTAAATTTATATATAAACACAAAAATGCATGTTACAATTAACCCGGATATCTTAACCCTTTGATTAAAGGAACATTAACCTCTGATATAATAACTCCCTCTTACCTTAACCTCAACATAAAATCCTAATGACCACTATGAATCATTTCTTTATAAATGTGCAGTTAGTCCTGTGTATCAGTCCATGGAGACACAATTCTTCCTGCAGGACCCAGTCTGCTCCCAATGAACGGTTCTTCCCTTCTTAACAAGACGGCGGAGATAGACGTTTGGGGTCCCGGAGTCCTGGTGTACAGAATGATGTCTGCCTCCATGGATAGGATACCCAGTAGTAATTAAATGTCCCTTATGGAGAAATAATCCATGATTCCTAGGGACCCTTATGTTATTGTTCCCAGATTAATGCAGTTGGGGGAGTTATTAATACGAGGTGCCACGGTCCCTTTATTTTAGGAAAATCCATACTGTCTGTATAGTGATATAATTATATTGGATTATATTGGATACATGTTGTTTAGAGAGTTTGTGGAATTGTGTAGAATTCTCGCTTGACGTTGGTTCATAGATCTTATTGTGGGTTTGTGTTTCATTATTCTTTAGTGATGTGAACTCATTAAGCCTCTAAGGAACAGAAAGGTGTGCAATGCATTGGTCTGGTCATTAAAGGGTTAATGTAGGATGTGCATTACCTGGGAATGTTCAAAAGGACCTGATCCTGAGGCGTCTGAGTTATTAATCCCTCAACATGTCTAGTTCTCATTGATGTGACCTAGAGATGGTGCAGCTGGGCCTCAGTTAATTTATATCATGTTATAATGTAGATATATTACTGTCTGAACACAAAATAAAAAGGAATTCACCCTTTGTCTTTCTGGATGAAACTGAACCAATTTAGAGGCCATAAATCAGTTAATTGGTGCAGATCATGTAGTGCAACTGGATTCTACTCTCACTGAGATGTGGGTCCAACCCTCAGCTTTCCTAGGTATGAGGCTGTACAGAGGCAGTAACAAATAGCTCCCAAGTGTCCCTCTTTAGGAGATACTAGGGATCCATACCTCCCAAGTGTCCCTCATTAGGAGATACTAGGGATCCGTACCTCCCAAGTGTCCCTCTTTAGGAGATATTAGGGGTCCATACCTCCCAAGTGTCCCTCATTAGGAGATACTAGGGGTCCGTACCTCCCAAGTGTCCCTCATTAGGAGATATTAGGGGTCCATACCTCCCAAGTGTCCCTCATTAGGAGATACTAGGGGTCCGTACCTCCCAAGTGTCCCTCATTAGGAGATATTAGGGGTCCATACCTCCCAAGTGTCCCTCATTAGGAGATACTAGGGATCCGTACCTCCCAAGTGTCCCTCTTTAGGAGATACTAGGGGTCCATACCTCCCAAGTGTCCCTCATAAGGAGATACTAGGGGTCCGTACCTCCCAAGTGTCCCTCATTAGGAGATATTAGGGGTCCATACCTCCCAAGTGTCCCTCATTAGGAGATACTAGGGATCCGTACCTCCCAAGTGTCCCTCTTTAGGAGATATTAGGGGTCCATACCTCCCAAGTGTCCCTCATTAGGAGATACTAGGGGTCCATACCTCCCAAGTGTCCCTCATAAGGAGATACTAGGGATCCGTACCTCCCAAGTGTTCCTCTTTAGGAGATTCTAGGGGTCCATACCTCCCAAGTGTCCCTCATTAGGAGATACTAGGGATCCGTACCTCCCAAGTGTCCCTCTTTAGGAGATATTAGGGGTCCGTACCTCCCAAGTGTCCCTCATAAGGAGATACTAGGGATCCATACCTCCCAAGTGTCCCTCTTTAGGAGATATTAGGGGTCCGTACCTCCCAAGTGTCCCTCATTAGGAGATACTAGGGATCCGTACCTCCCAAGTGTCCCTCATTAGGAGATACTAGGGATCCGTACCTCCCAAGTGTCCCTCTTTAGGAGATACTAGCAATGTGGGACGGCGTTGCCCGTCATGTTATGACCATTGGGCGCACGTGTTTGAAATGCAGACACACTGATAAACACAGACATGCAGCATACAGGCAGACACATACCATACATCCCAAGTGTCCCTCTTTAGGAGGGACAGTCCCTCTTTGAGGGCCAAATCCCTCTGTCCCTCTTTCCCACCCTGTTGTCCCTCTTTTTAGGAGGTCAGACTGTGTGCAGGGCCGGCTCCACCTATAGGCGAGGTAGGCGCCGGCCTAGGGCGCACACGTACTGGGGGCGCGGGCATGCAGCGGAGAAGAGGTGCGCCCACACACACCATGCCAGGAACCACAACACAGTCAGGTCTGTGTTGCTACAGCGCTCCCTCATCTGCTCGGATCTTTAGTAATGCAGAGCGCGCTGGGAGTCATGATCTCCCGCCGCGCTCTCCATTACTGAAGAGAAGACTGCGCGTGAGATACAGGTATGTGATGGGGGGCAAGTTGGAGCTGAGGGGGCATAGTGGAGCTGAGGGGGCAAGTTGGAGCAGATGTGGGGCAAAGTGGAGATGATGGGGGCAAGTTGGAGCTGTTAGGGGAAAGCTGGAGCTGAGGGGGCATAGTTGAGCTGGTGGGGGCAAGTTGGAGATGATGGGGGCAAGTTGGAGCTGATGAGGGTCAAAGTGGAGCTGATGAGGGTCAAAGTGGAGCTGAGGGGGGGCAAGCTGGAGCTGAGGGGGGGCAAAGTGGAGCTGGTGGGGCAAGTTGGAGCGGATGGGGGGGCAAGTTGGAGCGGATGGGGGCAAGTTGGAGCTGCTGGGGGCATAGTGGAGCTGATAGTGGAAAGTTGGAGCTGAGAGGGCATAGTGGAGCTGGTGGGGGCAAGTTGGAGCGGATGGCGGGCAAAGTGGAGCTGATGGGGGTAAGTTGGAGAGGATGGGGGGCAAAGTGGAGCTGATGGGGGTAAGTTGGAGCTGAGGGGGCAAAGTGGAGCTGAGGGGGCAAAGTGAAGCTGGTGGGGGCACGTTGGAGCTGATGGGGGCAAGTTGGAGTTGATAGGGGCAAAGTGGAACTGGTGGGCCAAAGTGAAGCTGATAAGGGGCAAGTTGGAGCTGGTGGGGGGCATCTCTTACAGGCATCTCCAGAACAGGGGCAGAGTGGCTCAGGGGGCAGAGAGAGGACAATCATGAAAAGAGGTTGGGTATAAGTAGGCGGGGTATAAAGGGGTGGGACACAAGGGGTGTTTTTGCCTAGGGTGGCAAAAATCCTTGCACCAGCCCTGACTGTGTGGTGTGTATTACTTTGCTCTACAGCAATAAAGCAATAAACTTCAGTATATGTGTTTATACATTAGTCTGTGCAAATTAAATACTTTGGTCTTGAACTAAATCATTTATTCAGTTACATAAATAGCCAGTAATAGGTCATGAAATAACCTAAAAATTCGTACTAATGCCCCGCCCACCAGCCACACCCCCAATAATATCACCTAAAACTAACGTGTCCCTCTTTGGCCCTGTGAAATGTTGGGAGGTATGCACATACACACAGTGAGCGGCAGAGACATGCAAAACACATGTACACACAGACACACTGGAGATGCACACATGGACACACATATGTAACAGAGATGTACACACACAGACACGCAACATATATGAGCAGAAACACATGTGCTCATGAGTTGTGTACCCCTCTGGCACTCAAAGGGTTAAGGTACAGAGAGGCATGTCAGAGTTAAATAGCAGTGGGAAGTGTGTTCATACCTGGGAACACTGACTTGTGAAGTCCCTAGAGGGGACTGATGTGGAGAGACAAATGGGGCAAGCTGGGTTAAAACTGGGTGGGGCTTAATCGCGAGTAGGGGGCGGGGCTTAACAAAAATGTGAAAAAGTGTTAGTAATAGGCTGGGGAAGGAGGAGAAGTGGGAGGGGAATGCAAGTTTACAGTGTGAGGGGTTTTAACACACTCCATGAGGGGTAAAACTTGATACACAACCCTGTGGCAGTCAGTGGGTTAAGTGTGAATCTGATGGCTGTCTGTCCTGTGTCTTGCATGGCAAATGGTGACAGTGAAGAAGTAATTCAGCAATGAGGGCCTACCTTAACCCTTTGAGTGCCATTTTGTTCCCCTGGTGATGCAGCACCGTTCAGTGGCTTTACTACAGGTCCTGCTGAGGCCACTGGGAGTCAAGGTGAGTGACTGTGTGTCAGCCATCTTTCTTTCTGGCTTTGTGTGTGTGTGTATGGGTGTTTGGTGTTGTGTGAGTGGGGCATGAGTGTGTAATACCTGTGAACTTTTACTTGTGGAGTCCCTCATGTGGTGCTGATGTGGAGAGAGCAATGGGGCAATCTGGGTTAAAAGGGGGCGGGGCTTAATCGCGAGTAGGGGCGGGGCTTAACATAAATATGGAAAAGTGTTAGTAATAGGCTGGGGAAGGAGGAGAAGTGGGAGAGAAATGCAAGTTTACAGTGTGAGGAGTTTGAACACACTCCCTGAGGGGTAAAACTTGATACACAACCCTGTGGCAGTCAGTGGGTTAAGTGTGTACCTGATGGCTGTCTGTCCTGTGTCTTGCATGGCAAATGATGACAGTGAAGAAATAATTGAGCAATGAGGACCTACCTTAACCCTTTGAGTGCAATTTTGTTCCTCTGGTGCTGCAGTACAGGTCTTGCTGAGGCCTCTGGGAGTCAGGGTGAGTGACTGTGTGTGTGTATCAGCCATATGTATTTCTGGCTTTGTGTGTGTATGTGGTGCTGTGTGTGTGAGTGGGGGCATGTCTGTTTGGTGCTGTGTAAGTGGGGCATGTGTGTGTGTGTGTGTGGTGCTGTATGAGTGGGGTGTGTGTGTGGTGCTGTGTGTGTGAGTGGGGCATGTGTGTTTGTCTGTGGTGTAGGAGCAAGTGGCGGCCATATTGTTTTTTTCTGACTTTGATAGTGGTGGGCGGGCTGCATAGTGGGGGCGGGCCAACTCCCTGCATGATTGAATCACCCAGTAGGAGTAGTAACTCCTGCTTTATGCCTCCCCTGGGTGTGTTTTGGCAGGCACAAAGTCTTCTTTTATATATATATAGATATAGATTAGGGGTCCGTACCTCCCAAGTGTCCCTCATTAGGAGATACTAGGGGTCCGTACCTCCCAAGTGTCCCTCATTAGGAGATATTAGGGGTCCATACCTCCCAAGTGTCCCTCATTAGGAGATACTAGGGATCCGTACCTCCCAAGTGTTCCTCTTTAGGAGATACTAGGGGTCCATACCTCCCAAGTGTCCATCATTAGGAGATACTAGGGATCCGTACCTCCTAAGTGTCCCTCTTTAGGAGATATTAGGGGTCCATACCTCCCAAGTGTCCCTCATTAGGAGATACTAGGGATCCGTACCTCCCAAGTGTCCCTCATTAGGAGATACTAGGGATCCGTACCTCCCAAGTGTCCCTCATTAGGAGATATTAGGGGTCTGTACCTCCCAAGTGTCCCTCTTTAGGAAATATTAGGTGTCCATACCTCCCAAGTGCCCCTCTTTAGGGAGATATTAGGGATCTGCACCTCCCAAGTGTCCTCTTTAGGAGATATTAGGGATCTGCACCTCCCAAGTGTCCCTCTTTAGGAGTTATTAGGGATCAGTTCTTCCCAAGTGTTCCTCTTTAGGAGATATTAGGGGTCCATACCTCCCAAGTCTTACTCTTTAGGAGATAATAGTGGTCCATACCTCCCAAGTCTTACTCTTTAGGAGATATTAGGGGTCCATACCTCCCAAGTCTTACTCTTTAGGAGAGATAGTCCCCCTTTGAGACCCAAATCTCTCCATCCCTCTTTCCCACCCTGGTGTCCCTGTGTTTAGGAGATCAGACTGTGTGGTGTGTATATAAGTGTATCACCCTGGCGTCCCTGTGTTTAGGAGATCAGACTGTGTGGTGTGTATATAAGTGTATCACCCTGGCGTCTCTGTGTTTAGGAGATCAGACTATGTAATGTGTATATAAGTGTATCACCCTGGTGTCCCTGTGTTTAGGAGATCAGACTGTGTGGTGTCTATAGAAGTGTATCACCCTGTTGTCCCTGTGTTTAGGAGATCAGACTGTGTGGTGTGTATAGAAGTGTATCACCCTGTTGTCCCTGTGTTTAGGAGATCAGACTGTGTGGTGTGTATAGAAGTGTATCACCCTGGTGTCCCTGTGTTTAGGAGATCAGACTGTGTGGTGTGTATAGAAGTGTATCACCCTGGTGTCCCTGTGTTTAGGAGATCAGACTGTGTGGTGTACATAAGTGTATCACCCTGGTATCCCTGTGCTTAGGAGATCAGACTGTATGGTGTGTATATACGTGTATCACCCTGGTATCCCTGTGTTTAGGAGATCAGACTGTGTGGTGTGTATATAAGTGTATCACCCTGGTGTCCCTGTGTTTAGGAGATCAGACTGTGTGGTGTGTATAGAAGTGTATCACCCTGTTGTCCCTGTGTTTAGGAGATGAGACTGTGTGGTGTGTATAGAAGTGTATCACCCTGTTGTCCCTGTGTTTAGGAGATCAGACTGTGTGGTGTGTATATAAGTGTATCACCCTGGTGTCCCTGTGTTTAGGAGATCAGACCGTGTGGTGTGTATATAAGTGTATCACCCTGGTGTCCCTGTGTTTAGGAGATCAGACCGTGTGGTGTGTATATAAGTGTATCACCCTGGTATCCCTGTGCTTAGGAGATCAGACCGTGTGGTGTGTATATACGTGTATCACCCTGGTATCCCTGTGTTTAGGAGATCAGACTGTGTGGTGTGTGTATATAAGTGTATCACCCTGGTGTCCCTGTGTTTAGGAGATCAGACTGTGTGGTGTGTATATAAGTGTATCACCCTGGTGTCCGTGTGTTTAGGAGATCAGACTGTGTGGTGTGTATATAAGTGTATCACCCTGGTGTCACTGTGTTTAGGAGATCAGACTGTGTGGTGTGTATATAAGTGTATCACCCTGGTGTCCCTGTGTTTAGGAGATCAGACTGTGTGGTGTGTATATAAGTGTATCACCCTGTTGTCCCTGTGTTTAGGAGATCAGACTGTGTGGTGTGTATAGAAGTGTATCACCCTGGTGTCCCTGTGTTTAGGAGATCAGACTGTGTGGTGTGTATATAAGTGTATCACCCTGGTGTCCCTGTGTTTAGGAGATCAGACTGTGTGGTGTGTATATAAGTGTATCACCCTGGTGTCCCTGTGTTTAGGAGATCAGACTGTGTGGTATGTATATAAGTGTATCACCCTGGTGTCCCTGTGTTTAGGAGATCAGACTGTGTGGTGTGTATATAAGTGTATCACCCTGGTGTCCCTGTGTTTAGGAGATCAGACTGTGTGGTGTGTATATAAGTGTATCTCCCTGGTGTCCCTGTGTTTAGGAGATCAGACTGTGTGGTGTGTATAGAAGTGTATCACCCTGGTGTCTCTGTGTCTCTCTATAGCAATAAAACTCAATAAAGGTCTGTATAAACTTCAGTATATGTGTTTATAAATTAGTTTGTATAAATTAAATACTCTGTTCTTGTTCTAAACCATTTATTCACAAAGAGGTGCCATTTGAAATGTTGGGAGGTATGGTAACATAAAACAAAGGTTATCTTGCTTGGCTTCCCGAGATGTAAAGCATGGGACCTGTCTACCATTAACTGGTGGAAATTTAAATCACATTTCAGTTAAGAAATAATTTTTAATGTTACATAATGAAAAGGTTACATTTCCCCTAAACTGTCTCATCCAGTTCTACAGGATTGTCTGTGTACAAACTGTTACATTGTGATTATTTGAGTCTGGAAAATAAGAGAGACAGATGGATTTTGAAGTCCATTGAGGGCACAAGGACATGGGTTAACCCTTCGCAATGTGTTTCATACCCCTCTGGCACTCAAAGGGTTAATTTTGCCCCTTTAGGAGGCAGGGTACTTTCTCTCTCAGATCCTTAGCCGTTGATCATTAGTTCTGCCTGTACAGTTTTTGTTTTGTAATGCCCAGAGAAGCCAAAGCCCACACAGAATTGTGAAAGAAGCTGAGAAAGGAAAAGTCGCCTGTGCAGGAAAGTCATGAAGCTGGCACCAGCCACTGAAATAGAGAACTAACATTCACTCCTGGATGGATTCCCTGTGTCCCCCATGCAGGGGTGTAACTACAGGGGGGGTAGAGGGGTCAGGGACCCAGCAACTAAGGGGGACCAATTGTGAAAATAGTTTTTATGTTTGGGAGCCCCAAAAATTTTATGCTCTGGAGCCCTCAAATGACCAGTGATATATGCCGCTGTACCCAAGGACTTCAATGAATATAATGTATTCCTCCCTTCTACAAATGAGCCTCATTTGATTTTATCATATATCTGGAACAGCTCGTTTGATCTGAATGGGGGCTTTCTGATACTCATTGTGATAGCGAAATCCTATCTGCGGAATCAGTTCATATCACCTATCCAATGCAATGGCTCCATCTAGTGGCTCAATAATATATTTTCATGTGCATAAGAATGTTTTTCTGTTACTCAGTAGTCCAGTGATTCTCAGCCAGGGAGCCCTGGCACTTTGGTGAGCCACGGACATTAGCTTAGGGTGCCCCATGTTCTCTATGAAGACAGTGAAAAAACGTGAATATTTACTTTTAATTGTAGATTTATGGAAATTGTTATGCAGAGTATGGTTATTTTTGTTATAATGGTTGTGATATCTAATAATAACAACTGTATATTTATGTACAGTACCCTTCATTATACACTTAAAGGCATAGTAATATTTAAAATGTAAACAAAAATATGTTGTAGGGTTTATCCCCCTGAGTAAAACAAGAGTACTCCCACTGCTGAAAGGTGTTTCATTCAAAAGTTATTAATTTTCAAAGTTGAATTTTTTAGTTGCAATATCACAGTGACCTGAAATTGTACAGTGGCGCTGTTGCTACACCATCCTATGGAGATTTATGGTCCCGGGACCAGAGCTGTCCATAGGATTGTGTAGCAACAGCGCCACTGTACAATTTCAGGTCACTGTGATATTGCACCTAAAAAATTCAACTTTGAAAATTAATAACTTTTGAATGAAACACCTTTCAGCAGTGGGAGTACTCTTGTTTTACTCAGGGGGATAAACCCTACAACATATATTTTTTTACATTTTAAGTATTACTATTAGTGTTGAGCGAGCACCCCGATGCTCGGGTGCTCTGACCGAGCACCCCCTGAGGCTCGAGTGCTCGGCCGAGCACCCGAGCCCCATTGAATCCAATGGGGCGACACGAGCATTATACCAGGCACCCCCTGCTCTGATGAGGGGAGGGTGCCTGGTCAATGCCCCCCTTCATCTCCGCTATGCCCCCTTCATCTCCGAATGCCCCCTTCAGCTCCGCAATGTCCCCCTTCATCTCCACTATGCCCCCTTCATCTCCGCTATGCCCCTCTTCCACAATGTCCCCCTTCATCTCCGCTATGCCCCTCTTACACAATGTCCCCCTTCATCTCCGCTATGCCCCTCTTCCACAATGTCCCCCTTCATCTCCTCTATGGCATAGAGGAGATGAAGGGGGACATTGTGGAAGAGGGGCATAGCGGAGATGAAGGGGGACATTGTGGAAGAGGGGCATAGAGGAGATGAAGGGGGACATTGTGGAAGAGGGGCATAGCGGAGATGAAGGGGGACATTGTGGAAGAGGGGCATAGCGGAGATGAAGGGGGACATTGTGGAAGAGGGGCATAGAGGAGATGAAGGGGGACATTGTGGAAGAGGGGCATAGCGGAGATGAAGGGGGACATTGTGGAAGAGGGGCATAGACTCTATGCCCCTCTTCCACAATGTCCCCCTTCATCTCCGCTATGCCCCTCTTCCACAATGTCCCCCTTCATCTCCGCAATGCCCCCTTCATCTCCGCAATGCCCCCGTACCTCCAGTCCCTGGTGGTCCAGCGGAGCGTCTTCAGATCTGTGCCTCTTCCGGCACAGATCCCCGCCACCCGAACATGGCGGGCGAGCACATGGCGGTACTCGACGAGTACTGCCATGTGCCGAGCAGAGCGATGCTCGAGCCGATCCGAGCATCGGCCGAGCACGCTCGCTCAACACTAATTACTATCCCTTTAATAAACTACATTAAATATATTAGGGGTGACCCGAAACCCCAGATTGAGTGTTAGGGTGCCTCAAGTAAAAGAAGATTGAGAACCACTGCGTTAGTCATTGCTCTTGTCTTGTTCCTCTATCTCTGAGGCAACTCAGAGGAAAATCTCAGGTAATTATTATTATTATCTATTTATATAGCGCCAACTGATTCAGCAGCGCTGTACAATAGGGAACAGACATACAGAGGGATTAGAAAGTACAATCAGATGTGGAGAACAGAAGGATCAGAGGGCCCCCTGCTGGTGAGAGCTTACAGTCTCTCTGTAGTCATTGACTTCTACCCCGGACTGTATAGGATAAGTAAGGTAAAAAAACCTCCACAGCATATTAACCCTTTTAGTGCCAAAGCAATGCATTGCATACCCCTCTGGCACTCAAAGGGTTAAAGGGATAGTAATGTTTCATAATAAAAGCAGCTCTAATTAATCTTCATGGTATTTGGACTTTGGAGAGTGTTATTTCAATTCTGTCAGAGTTGTAGTTCAAGAGTAATTGAATGATAAAGTATCCCCCTCCCGCCCCTTTTACTGATGTAACACTGCTCCCCTCAGAGCAGCAAGACTGTCCGTATGGATCACAGAGAGGGACAATCTTCAGTGATCATAAGGAAAAAAACTAAAAAAACCTGTCTTGGGGCAGGGGGGTTTCTTTATGATCACAGTAAGAAGATTGTGCCTTGCTGTGACCTGTACGGACATGTGACCAGATTCCACATCTGAGGTGAGCAGTGTTACACTAGGTAAAAGGGGTGGGAGGGGGATACTTTATCATTGAATTACTCTGGAACTACAACTCTGACAGAATTGATATAACACTCTCCATGGACCAAATACTATGATGATTAATTGGAGCTGATTTTATTGTGAGACATTACTATTCCTTTAAAGAGATAATCTAAGGAGCAATGGTCTTAGCCTGTCCAGATTCACTTTACATCATCAGTTTATAAATTAATGATTAAAGTAAAAAAAAAAAAAATTGAAATAAAACAAATATAAATAATATTGTCTCTGCAGAGATTACCTTGAACTTTCTCCTAACAAGGACACGTTTAAAATGGAAGGGGTGGAGCTAACTATCAACCAATAAGGAGCTGAGAGAGAGGCTGCCTCCACCAAAAGACTTTTCTTAAAGTTCCCTGAAGTTAACCCCATGGTCCCCACGGGATAACAGAGAATGAATCCAGTGTTTAAACATATTAAAGGAACAGTAACAACTAAAATGAATTTGGGTTATAACATTCTAATATATCTATAAAAATTAGTTATTTTAAGTTAAAACCCTAAAATTTAATCAAACCTTTGAATGGCAGAGCTGTAACACATTGTATTGAGCACACATCTGGCACTCTAAGAGTTACTTTTCCGTCCTTGAAGCCACTATAACAGGCTGTTTATACAGGGCTCTCCAGGCCAGTCCTGAAGGGTCATACACAGGTCAGGATGTTGGACAGTCATGATTTAGGTCAGTTCAATAGGACGACCCTTTTGTCCCAGTGAATCATATAGAATCACTAAGTGGTTTTTCTGTGACTCGCGTGTTCTTTATTCAGATGTATGTGTGATGTGTATAATGCAGTTTACATAGGGTTAAACGCGTGCATGTCCAGCGCTGTATGAAGACACAGCGCATCGATAACATGAAAAGCGCATCATTGTACCAGTTACATTCACTACCGTTCACTTCTATAGGAAAATAGGATGGTGCATTAATCATTAGCGAAGCAAGATGCAGCACAATGTGTTAACCTGTGTTCTTTATTTCACATTCATCCAGTGGATAAAATAATACCAACTTCATACGATTCAGTCATGTGCTACAAGCAGTGCACTAAACTGTCCATGTAGCCTGGGCACAGGAGAGTTAATCACTGGTTCATTCTTCTCACTGATCCCTCTGTGCTCATGAAGGGACATCCTTAAAGGGATAGTAATACTTCATTTTGTCTTTATTTTATTTTGTAGGCATTAAAAAAACATGAAGAACGATATAAGTCTTATCTCTCAAATCTTTATGGTTTAAGAGATATTCACAAGCAAAGTATGCCACCCCCCGTTCACCCAGATCAGAAGGGAGGTGCCCAGGTAGATTGCAGAGAGGGACAATCTTCAATTAAGATAAGGGAAAAACCTGAAAAACTTGTCAAGGCGGGAAGGGCTTTCATTGTTCTCATAGGAAGAAGATTGTCCCCTTCTGTTATCTGTCTGGTCTATGGACTGGATTCCACATCTGAGAAGAGATGGCTTACACTAGGTAAAAGGGGGGCAGGGATTTCATTGTTCTCATAGGAAGAAGATTGTCCCCTTCTGTTATCTGTCTGGTCTATGGACTGCATTCCACATCTGAGAAGAGATGGCTTACACTAGGTAAAAGGAGCGGGAGGGGAAACTTTGCTTGTGAATATCTCTCAAACCATAAAGGTTTGAGAGATATGACTTATATCATTCTTCATGTTTTTTTAATGCCTACAAAATAAAATAAAGATAAAACGAAGTATTACTATCCCTTTAAAGCGGAACTGTCAGATATCACTAAGTCGCCACGCATTCATTAAGCGCACGGTGACTAGCTTGGAAATAGATGTCTTACCTTAAAAAAAATAGCAGAGTGTAAAGTAATCCTTCCCGTTTGGGGACCAACGGGAAGGTTAGTGCGGTCAGTCTCTTTTGGTGACCATATGGTGCACTGCAGTGCTACTCAATGGATACTGGGACTGACGGCGCAGGTGCGCAAACAAGATGTCTCGCTGTAGCCTGGGTTCCGGTCTCCAAATGAGAAGCGTTTCTTTACACTCTTAAACATGGATTTCCAAGCTATCCGCCATGTGCTTAATGAATGCATGCTGACTGAAAGCTCCGCTTTAAATCCTGGCCTTTTAGCACAGCTGTGATCATTCCTCCTCATCTGCAGTCCGTTCTCGTGTTTCATGTTAAAGATGCATTAACCCTTTGAGTGACAGAGGGGGTATCCAATGCCTTGCTGAAGGGCCAGGCCAGGATTTGAGGGTTTTCCTTCTTGGGCACAGATGGGTCAGTCACAATGACCGAACCAGTGATTAACCCTCCTGTACCTCAACCACTGGCACTCAAAGGGTTAAAGTTCTGTTACTGCAGAAAATATGTTATAGGGGGATTGATGCTGAATAAAACAATGGCACTTCCATGCTGGGAGATAAGTCATACAAAAGTCACTACAGTTCAAATTTATGATTATATTTTGTTTTTAAATCCAAGTGTCAGCAAGAGCACCAGCTGAGTTCTTAAAGACACATATTTTTATAATGTATTTTATGGAAGAGCTTGAGTCAGTGATTACATCTCTCCATAGTAAGTGATAGGAAGAACCCCACCTAGTGGCCATAGCAGAAAATTGTAGTTTTATGACAAGAATAAAAGTTATGCGGTGATTATTTTTGAATGAAAAATCTCCCAATAAAACAATATTTAAAGAGAACTAGATAATATGTCCCTGGAGTTATCTATGATTCAGACCTCATGAGTATAAACACCTTAATTCCTTCCCGAGAAGAGTAGGAGGAGTTTAGTGTCCTGGAGTATAGCAACAAATAATCTTGTCTATGTATATAAGATCCCACACTAATTAAACATTATTTTCGGGGGGACCAATCCACACATAACTGATTAATAGTGGCCATTTTTATTTCATGTCCACATTATAGTAAGTGTGTTTATATGAAAGGGAGTAGTATTAAGTGTTAATGCTTCTTTAAGGATGCACCTAGTATCTGTATGTCCCCTCCCTGATCAGAGCTCCATATAAACTGCAACAGCGCCCCCACTTAATGGAATGGACACAGAACACAGTGCACTCAGACTACAAAAACATTCACACTTGCCCTGTTCTAACACTTTTAATCAGACATTTTCCAGCAGTGTACAGGGCGTTTTGTTACTTGGCAGTAAAATCTCTAAACATAAATATTATTAATGTTCCTTTACTGTTTATATGACCCTTACGTGCCACAGAGGTATCTAATGCATTGCCTTACACTAAAGGGTTAATAAAATAAATCTCCTGTTTGGATCGATGGTTAAGAAACATTTCAGTGAATTAAGTGTTTACTAATTAAGCTAATAGGGGAAAGTTCTTTTATTCACGGTAAAACCCCTTCACCAACAAAAGAGACTATTTCATTGTGAGTGAAGTGGATGTCGTGGGAGGGCAGGTGCATAAATACCAGTTTATGGAGACGAAGTGCCCGCGGACGTCACTGGCATCAGGGGGAGAAGAAGAGGGGAACGGAGAGACGCTTGTCTTGGGATTGGGAAGGAAACATTCATATTGTTCTGAGACTCAGATTCAGGTCTTACTGGGGGGGGGGTCCTGGGGGCATGGACGTCCGCAGAAAGTCTTTCCTGGTGGTCAAAGATATAATATGCCCCACAGGTCAGCCTGCCCAACCCCTATGTTTATCTGGGGGGGAGGGCAGTGCCCACTCCCCACATGAACACCCATGCCTGGGGGGGGTTATGTAACATGATGAGAGCTTTAAAGGGATAGTAATACTTCGTTTTATCTTTATTTTATTTTGTAGGCATTAAAAAAACATGAAGAACGATAAAAGTCTTATCTCTCAAACCTTTATGGTTTGAGAGATATTCACAAGCAAAGTATCTCCCCCCTGTTCAGCTAGATCAGAAGGGAGGTGCCCAGGTAGACTGCAGAGAGGGACAATCTTCAATTAAGATAAGGGAAAAACCTGAAAAGCTTGTCAAGGGGGGCAGGGCTTTCATTGTTCTCATAGGAAGAAGATTGTCCCCTTCTGTTATCTGTCTGGTCTATGGACTGCATTCCACATCTGAGAAGAGATGGCTTACACTAGGTAAAAGGGGGCAGGGCTTTCATTGTTCTCATAGGAAGAAGATTGCCCCCTTCTGTTATCTGTCTGGTCTATGGACTGGATTCCACATCTGAGAAGAGATGGCTTACACTAGGTAAAAGGGGCGGGAGGGGAAACTTTGCTTGTGAATATCTCTCAAACCATAAAGGTTTGAGAGATAAGACTTATATCATTCTTCATGTTTTTTTTAATGCCTACAAAATAAAATAAAGTTAAAACGAAGTATTACTATCCCTTTAAAGTCATCCAGATCCTAACTCACACTCCCCAAATGTGGATTTTAACCCTTTCTGTTCCAGAGTGGTATGCAACACTTTGCAAAACAATTCATTGCGTACCACTTTGGCACTCAAATGGTTAAACTCTTGAATTCTAGAGAGGGTTCCATTACAACTCCTCAGAGGAAGAGTGCAATTTACCTCTGACTGATCAAAGAATCTGGATCTGGACTGATTTCCATTCTAAGCAATGCAATGTGTACCTGTATATAAGAGATGTTTCATATTTATCTGTATAACACGTCTGAGGAACAGACCTGAGACATCCTGGTAGACTGAAATCTAAATCTGATTAGTTACACAATAAAGGTATCAACTTTATTTATTTAGAAAATGTTTTACCAGGAAGAATACATTGAGATTTCTCTCGTTTTCAAGTATGTCCTTGACTAGATTTACCTCCTATATTTCTCAGGTGACATGGTACCAAGTATCATCTGTTATCTAGCATTTAAGAAGTTAAAAACACCTTTAAATCTTTGGCACGGGGGTATTTCTCCCTGAGAGTGCTGTTAATTTGCCCCAGAATTGCACCATTTAGACTTCACACATATGAGCCATATTCAGTAAACTACTGAGGTGCAATTCTAGCGCAAACCAACTGCGCTACACTATAGGGGACCGATAAAATGTTCTCAAAGTCCCAAAGATGTACACGTGGCTTTTATGTCCCTGAATGCTTGTTAGAGCAGAGCATTGTGGGCCTGTCTGGTATTCATGGGGTTAAATGCCCCATTTGAGTTCAAGAGACGTATCCAACGCGTTGGGCTGTAATACATTCTGCACCTCTCTGGCACTCAAAGGGTATTAAATCATTGGCGATGGGCATTTGTCTCCTGTGGATCTGTTATTTTTACCCAGAATTCCTCCTCTTCAGGTCAGTGCCCTCGTCCTAGTGGTTCATATGTATAAAGTAAAATGGAGCAATTCTGAGCTAATCTACTGCACTACAGGGGGCAAATATTTATTCCCATCTTCCCCTTTGATTTAAATGGGACTGTTAACTCATTGACTGCTGGAGAGGTTGCCATCCAATACACTGAAAAGCAAAGCATTCTAGATCTCTCTAGCAATCCACAGGTGAAAAGCCCTAGTTTAATTTAACCCTTCGAGTGCCAGAAGGGTATCTAACACATTGAAAAGCAATGAGTTGCCTACCCTTCTGGCACTCAAAGGGTTACAGATTTGAAACTGGAGAACGTATATGTTTCCTTGCCATACATTTGGGTTCCTTAGGAAGTGCTCGATTTGTCCTTAGTATATCTGCCACCGAGACTAAAAAATAACTATAATATCTGCCGGGATTCTAAACAGAACAATGATCAGATCTGATGAAATCATTATAATATTTTCTGATATTTATATTGTGGAAGTGTTTGCTACTCGTTGCTTTGTAAGGAGGTAAGAATCATTTCAGATGTGATTGTAAACAACGATAATATCTGCAACTATTATAAATACAATAATAATAACAGAAGTTATTATATATAATAATATCTGCTAAGATTATAAATCCTATATAATAATTTGCTAAAACCTGTGTAACGACGCAGTCATGCTCAGTAGAGACTGCCCCCGCCGCAGCTGATACAGAGCTGGGTGCTCCGAAGGAGTGTCCAGCTCTGTATCAGTCACTGCGCTGGCAGTCTCTACTGCGTGTGACTGCACCACGACCGGCTGGCACTGTATCAGCTGCGGAGCGGACAGTCTCTACTGAGCATGACTGCCCCGCGACCGGCTGGCACTGTATCAGCTGCGGAGCGGACAGTCTCTACTGAGCATGACTGCCCTGCCACTGGCTGGCACTGTATCAGCTGCGGAGCGGACAGTCTCTACTGCACATGACTGCCCTGCCACTGGCTGGCACTGTATCAGCCGTGGTGTGGGCAGTCTCTACTGTGCATGACTGCCCTGCAACCGGCTGGCACTGTATCAGCTGCGGAGCGGACAGTCTCTACTGAGCATGACTGCCCTGCCACTGGCTGGCACTGTATCAGCTGCGGAGCAGACAGTCACTACTGCACATGACTGCCCTGCCACTGGCTGGCACTGTATCAGCCGTGGTGTGGGTAGTCTCTACTGCGCATGACTGCCTCGCGACGGCTGGCAGTGGAACTGTGGCCCGTGTAACGGGCTCTTCAACTAGTATAAAAATAACAGATACTATTATATATAATAATATCAGCTACGATTATACATAAAATAATAATAACAGAAGCAAATATATAATAATATCTGTTGGGATTAAATATGTCTCATTTTCCCAGGAAAGAAGAAATGTAAAAGAAAAATCTACTGCCAGATCACCCATCACCTGATGGAGAACCATAAAATGTGGAAAAAAGTCATAGATGAAGAACAAATGTCAGAGGGGGCAGAGAGTGACCCGTCTAGTCTGCCCAAACCCTCTGAACAAATCCAGGCCATCAGGGAAGAGGAGGAGGAGAAAGGGACCCCAAAGAGGGACGACTCGGACGTTGAATGAGCA
Source organism: Rhinophrynus dorsalis (assembly GCA_037306005.1). Classification (NCBI taxonomy): domain Eukaryota; kingdom Metazoa; phylum Chordata; class Amphibia; order Anura; family Rhinophrynidae; genus Rhinophrynus; species Rhinophrynus dorsalis. Next base: position 6,360,296 of record CM074721.1, read on the forward strand.
GTATTTGGACAATTGTTGCCTGGTCCGTAGACTTTCCTCAAAGCCAGCACAATATTTAGACACAACACTGTAGATGGATGCGACTAACGCGCCTCTTTATTGTTTCATTCCCCTCTACCTGGCGAGGCGTCTTTCAGAGCGCACCTGCAGGACGAAGCTTCGACCCGCCATACGTCTGGCTTCTCAAAAGACTCGTCAGGTGGAACTATAGGAAGCCAGTGTTATGATCGCGCACTTCAGATTTATATATATATATAATTTTTAAACACGTACATATATAAATATATATATAATGGTCACTGTGATATACAGTACAATGTGTACAGTGGACCTGTCACCTTGACTTTAAGTTTGCTTATCTGAAAACCTATTCAAAGCTGCCTCTGTATCACGCCAGCCAAAAAACCAGCAGTGGCATAGATTAAACAAGGAACGTCCAAACCAGAGGCGTAACCAGAAGTCACCGGGCCCTGTTGTAAAAATTGCCATGGGCCCCCCTGACCACATTACACCTATTGGGTATCTCCACACTGCCCCCAGTGTCCACCTCTCCGCATTGCCCCCAACTCTCCACATTGCCCCCAATATCCTCCTCTCCACATTGTCCCTAATGTCCTCCTCTCCACATTGCCCCCAACTCTCCACACTGCCCCAATATCCTCCTCTCCACACTGCCCCCAACTCTCCACACTGCCCCAATATCCTCCTCTCCACACTGCCCCCAACTCTCCACACTGCCCCAATATCCTCCTCTCCACACTGCCCCCAACTCTCCACACTGCCCCCAATATCCTCCTCTCCACATTGTCCCCAACTCTCCACATTGCCCCCAATGTCCTCCTCTCCACATTGCCCCCAGCTCTCCACATTGTCCCTAATGTCCTCCTCTCCACATTGCCCCCAACTCCCCACATTGCCCCCAATATCCTCCTCTCCACATTGTCCCCAACTCTCCACATTGTCCCTAATGTCCTCCTCTCCACATTGTCCCCAACTCTCCACACTGCCCCCAATATCCTCCTCTCCACACTGCCCACAACTCTCCACACTGCCCCAATATCCTCCTCTCCACACTGCCCCCAACTCTCCACACTGCCCCAATATCCTCCTCTCCACACTGCCCCCAACTCTCCACACTGCCCCAATATCCGTCTCTCCACATTGTCCCTAATGTTCTCCTCTCCACATTGCCCCCAACTCTCCACACTGCCCCAATATCCTCCTCTCCACACTGCCCACAACTCTCCACACTGCCCCAATATCCTCCTCTCCACACTGCCCCCAACTCTCCACACTGCCCCCAATATCCTCCTCTCCACATTGTCCCCAACTCTCCACATTGCCCCCAATGTCCTCCTCTCCACATTGCCCCCAGCTCTCCACATTGTCCCCAATGTCCTCCTCTCCACATTGCCCCCAACTCCCCACATTGCCCCCAATATCCTCCTCTCCACATTGCCCCCAACTCTTCACATTGCCCCCAATATCTACCTCTCCACATTGCCCCCAACTTTCCACATTGTCCTTAATGTCCTCCTCTCCACATTGCCCCCAACTCCCCACATTGCCCCCAATATCCTCCTCTCCACATTGCCCCCAACTCTCCACATTGCCCCCAGTGTCCTCCTCTCCACATTGCCCCCAACTCTCCACATTGCCCCCAGTGTCCTCCTCTCCACACTGCAACGAACTCTCCACATTGCCTCCAACTCTCCACATTGCCCCCAATGTCCTCCTTTTCACATTGCCCCAACTCTCCACATTGCCCCCAGTGTCCACCTCTCCGCATTGCCCCCAACTCTCCACATTGCCCCCAATATCCATCTCTCCACATTGTCCCTAATGTTCTCCTCTCCACATTGCCCCCAACTCTCCACACTGCCCCCAATATCCTCCTCTCCACATTGTCCCCAACTCTCCACATTGCCCCCAATGTCCTCCTCTCCACATTGCCCCAGGTCTCCACATTGTCCCTAATGTTCTCCTCTCCACATTGCCCCCAACTCCCCACATTGCCCCCAATATCCTCCTCTCCACATTGCCCCCAATATCCTTCTCTCCACATTGCACCCAACTCTTCACATTGCCCCCAATATCTACCTCTCCACATTGCCCCCAACTTTCCACATTGTCCTTAATGTCCTCCTCTCCACATTGCCCCCAACTCCCCACATTGCCCCCAATATCCTCCTCTCCACATTGCCCCCAACTCTCCACATTGCCCCCAGTGTCCTCCTCTCCACATTGCCCCCAACTCTCCACATTGCCCCCAGTGTCCTCCTCTCCACACTGCACCGAACTCTCCACATTGCCTCCAACTCTCCACATTGCCCCCAATGTCCTCCTTTTCACATTGCCCCAACTCTCCACATTGCCCCCCAATGTCCTCCTCTCCACATTGTCCCCAACTCTCCACATTGCCTCCAATGTCCTCCTCTCCAGATTGTCCCCAACTCTCCACATTGTCTCAATGTCCTCCTCTCCACATTGCCCCCAACTCTCCACATTGCCTCCAACTCTCCACATTGCCCCCAATTCTCCACACTGCCCCCAATGTTCTCCTCTCCACATTGCCCCCAATGTCCACCTCTCCACATTGCCCCAACTCTCCACCTTGCCCCCAATATCCTCCTTTCCACATTGCCCCCAATGTCCTCCTCTCCACATTGCCCCAACTCTCCACATTGCCCCCAATATCCTCCTCTTCACATTGCCCCCAACTGTTCACATTGCCCCAATGTCCTCCTCTCCACACTGCCCCCAACTCTCCACATTGCCCCCAACTCTCCACATTGCCCCCAATGTCATCCTCTCCACATTGCCCCCAACTCTACACATTGCCCCCAATGTCCTCCTCTCCACATTGTTTCCAACTCTCCACATTGCCCCAACTCTCCACATTGCCCCCAATATCCTCCTCTCCACATTGCCCCCAACTCTTCATATTGCCCCAATGTCCTCCTCTCCACATTGCCCCCAACTCTCCACATTGCCCCAATGTCCTCCTCTCCACATTGCTTTCAACTCTCCACATTGCCCCCAACTCTCCACATTGCCCCCAATGTCCTCCTCTTCACATTGCACCCAACTCTCCACATTGTCTCCAATGTCCTCCTCTTCACATTGCCCCCAACTCTCCACATTGACCCCAACTCTCCACATTGCCTCCAATTCTCCACATTGCCCCCATTGACCATCTCCTTGGTGGTCCAGCGGCGTGGCAGGAGAGGTCTGTGCTCCTTCTGCACAGACATCTATTAAGAACTGGAGCTCCTGCTCTGTCCTCTCTCCAGTAATGCAGAGCGCTGGGAGATGATGTCATGGAGATGATGTCATCTCCCAGTGCTCTGCAGCACTCTTCTGCTAGAGGTCCATGGTGGTGGTGGGGCATCGCAGGGGGCGGCAGGGCCCCTGGAGTGACAGCCTTGGTCTCAGGTGCGACTCCTATTGTTACACCCCTGGTCCAAATTAAGGTCCGGGGGCCATTTGTGGTTAATCCGGCTCTTTGTACAAACGCTATTAAATAATAAGAATATGACCTTGTCTGATCTTAAACAAAGAACCAGATATTCAGCGCAGAGTATGAAGGTTTATGAATCATCATGTCAGGTGGTTAGAGTAATAATCATACTGTGCCGTACTCAGGGAGATCACCGTTCAGAAACAAAAGTGTGAATGTCTACTGATCTATGTGTATGCCGGTCATTTGGCTGACATGATACAGCAGCAGTTTGGAATGAAGTTTTCAGATAGAAAAATGGGAATTCATGGTGGCGGATCGACTTTAACCCTTTGAGTGCCAGAGGGGTACGCAACGCATTGCTCTGCAATGCGTTGCGTACCACTCTGGCACTCAAAGGATTAGAAGAATCTGTGCTTCTAAAGCACATATTTTGATTTTGCAAGGTACCTAATAAGAAGCTTTTCCTCTTAATTCTGTGGGATAAACGTTCCAAAGCTTTATCAGAATTCTGATGTATTCCTGCCAACATTTTTTGTGTAATATATTATTAGGCGTTTGAATACATATTAACCCTCCAAGTGACAGAGGGCTGTCCAGTGCATTTCTTCACAACGTGATGGGCGCCCCTCGCGTACTCGGACGGTAAGAAAGCTGTAGCACTGTTCCACGCGGCCTGCGTGAACAAACACAATAGGGAAGAGGTTCGTTTTTCATTTCTACATCGTTCATGCTGTGAGCCAAGCGTCTATTTAAAAGTTAAAAAAAAACAAAAAGTCGATACTCACTTTTCGATATTTTATTTCACGATATTATATTTGTCAATGATAGTTATCTTGCTGTAAATACGGAGACGTTTTTATTGGTTCCTGTAGATAGGATACTTCCTTTTTTATTTTTTTTTGTAAAGACATTTTTTTAAAATCACCAGTTTTTATAACCATGAAGCCATTCACACGCTCCTCCAGTATATCTCACAAAGCTGAAAATTAATAATAATAAAAGCCCATTATGGACACAGAATTAACAATACCTTTATATTATAATGTCCAGTACAGTGGTCTGGACCTTTAGAACGTTAATTGCTGATTCACAGGGATTGTCAAAATTAGATTTTAATCTGAAAGAACAACAATTCCACCCCAATGAGAACCCTCTACTTACAATAATTCGTGTAGAAAATCCTCATGGCCATTTTGAATTAATTCTGAGTCGACTGGTTCTCCAAAATTAACATTTAATTTTTACTGAATAGCATGTCCATGGAGGCAGTCCTGTGGGAGTGGTTTGAGATCCCAGAGTCCTACAAAAATAACGATGCTCACCTCCTTGGACATAATCTCCAGTACTGATTCTAATTAATTTTCAGAATCCAATTCACACAGAACTGATTGAAAGAAGACGTTAGGATTTTCTTCTGAGATTAAGGTAAATGGGGGTCATTATTCCAAGGTGTTAGTGTGCCTTTAAAGGGTTTACTTTTAAATGGTCGCACGCAAAAGAACGTGCGACCGTATGAAACAGTTACCATGTCGCCATACTAAAAATGTCGACATGAGAATCTCGCACCGCATGACAGCACAAGATTCTCATGTCGAGTACTGAAAGGCTACACGCTGTAATAATGTTACAATGTCATTTTCTCACACTCGGACCAGCACAGAGCACAAGAAAATGACATTGTAACATTATTACAGCGTGCAGCTTGATGTGATACAATCGGGGCAGCATGAGGCCTTTCAGTACTCGACATGAGAATCTCGCGCTGTCATGCAGTGCGAGATTCTCATGTCGACATTTTTAGTATAGCGACATGGTAACTGTTTCATATGGTCGCGCTCTATTTTGAGTGCAACCTTTTAAAAGGATACCCCTTTAGAGACGGTACTGCTGGGACATTGTACAGGATAGAAAACAGTAAGTTCTGCTTTTCAAGCAGTGGATCTTAAAATAACAAATAAAAACACATTGGGGGTTATGGACTGAGGTGTGATAAAGAGGTGATAATGTGAGATACCTTCTCCGGTGATATCACTTCTCCAGTTCCTATTCTATTCTATGGATCCTATGCACTAAGATCTCCGAAGTTGAAGAAATCTTAGTACATTGGGGGTTATGCACTAAAGTGTGATAAGCCGGGGAGGTGGTTCATTTGGTTAACCCTTTGATTGCCAGAGGGGTATGCAACGCATTGCAGAGCAATGCGTTGCATACCCCTCTGGCACTCAAAGGGTTAAGGCACCAGCTGTAGAATCTGCTGAGATAGTGAGATTGCAGGTTCTAGTCCAGGCAAGGTCAGCTCAGCCTTTCACCTTTGTAAGGTAGATAAAATGAGTCCAGGACAGACTTGAAAACGAGAGACACAATCTCAATGTATTCTTCCTGGTAAAATACTTTCACCATAATAAAAGGAGGTGGTAAAGTGGAGATAACCCCTCCAGTGGTATCAGTTCTGTGTTATTCTATGGAACCAGTTCACTAAGATTTCTCCTACTTTCATTTATAGGTTCCACAGAATAACACAGAACTGGAGACGTTATCTCCGCGTTATCACGTCTTTATCACGCCTGCGCGAGATGTATCATGTGACATGAAATGAAAATCATATGCATTATTTGGTAATTAAGGAAAAATCAACATCGCCATCATCATTAAATCTGCTGCCACAATTCACGTCTTCCTAAAAATTTGGAATGCGCTAAAAATAGGGAGTTTCTGGACCAAATGAATTGCACCATAGGGGACAATGAAACGTTAACAAAATAACTATTGATTTAAATATTTTTTAACCCTTGAATGCTAGCGAGGTCTCTGCAGTGCATTGGAGACTTTGTTGGCATTCAGTGGGTTAAAAGACCCATTTAAATCCATTTTTATTTTTTATCGCGGTTGGATTATCACAGAATTAATCCAGCTGTGCTTAGTGTATCGGCCAGGTCACCTTAACCATGTGAGTGCTGGAAGGGAGAAGGACGGATTGCTCTGCATTTCTTTTAGACATGTAAATCGTTGCGCCTCCCTGAGCCGCACTGAACTTTACCTGACGACTGAGGGGAATCATTAAAGCTCCGCAATGTGCTGGACAAGTCATTTTTGTGACGTTCATTCAAAATTATGTTTTTCAAAGCTAATGACCCCAAGAAGAGCTGAAGTGAGGTAACGCTGACACCTCTTAATGACAACCCCGTCTTCCTTAATCTGGGGAGGAAATCCTAATGGCCTCTATGAGTCAATTCCGTGGATTTGTTTCCCAGAACTAGTCATTAATTAGTAGTGGGTATGATGTCCGTGTCCCATCTCCTATCGGTTAGTCCAGACTTGGTATCTCTTAGAAGAGCCGTATGTCTCCCCCGGAAGTACTTACATTCACTTCCTGCGTCACCCCATCCGCCCCCCACGGCTTTTCCTTATTCCATATATCTTTCACCCTTTCTGTAGTGTTCTTTTTTTCTTACATTTCCTCTTATTTTTCAGCCCTCCAGTTTTAGGGTAAAACCCCTTTTTCTAGTTTTTCTTTTATTCTGAATCCCTGATGACTCTGGGACTCCTCCCAACTCCAGATATTAAAGCGGAGCTATCACTGATATATAAATGACCCCAAATTCATTTTGACTATACCGCTAAGCAGCTGAAATCCTTTTATAATCCTTATTAAGTCCATCAGTATTTGGAAATCTAAGTTCTTATTAATCTCACCGCCAGAAGACAGCGCAGACATTTTGCCGAAGAGGCCTCTGTGCCCCAGCGCTGCCCATCCCTGTCCCCTCACTGATTGCCAAGTAACCTGATGTGGAGTTGTATTGTTCCGCACGGTACAGACAGAGACGGACAGATACCTCTGCGGTAAGATGTCTGCACTGTCGTCTGGCCGTGAGTATCCTAAGAACTTAGATTTCTAAATAATGCCGGACTTAATAAGGATTATTAAAGGATTTCAATGCTTACCGGTATTTTAAAAATGAATTGGGGGGCACTTATATATCAGTGACAGTTCTGTTTTAAGGCCCTAGGGGCTGTACACTAAGGTGTAATAAAGAGGTGATAAAGATCACTTCTCCAGGGAGATAAAAGCTACACGTCCTGTGTTATACAATGGATCCGCTACACTGAGATCTCTCCGGTATCCTTTAAAAGGTCGCATGCAAAAGAGCGTGCCACCTCATTGTGCATTAACCATGTCGCAATGCTAAAAATGGTGACCTGACGATCTCTTACTGTATTAAAGTGCGAGTTTGTCAGGTCGCGCTATGAAACGTCACCCCATCTGTTCCACTTTTTCACTAATATGAGGCAATAATTTGGACATAGTTCCCCCGTATCTCCATTATAAAGGACTTTTCCATTGGGACATAGTTCCCTGTATCTCCATTATAAAGGACTTTTCCATTGGGACACAGTTCCCCTGTATCTCCATTATAAAGGACTTTTCCATTGGGACGTAGTTCCCCCGTATCTCCATTATAAAGGACTTTTCCACTGGGACTTAGTTCCCCTGTATCTCCATTATAAAGGACTTTTCCATTGGCACTTAGTTCCCCTGTATCTCCATTATAAAGGACTTTTCCATTGGGACGTAGTTCCCCTGTATCTCCATTATAAAGGACTTTTCCACTGGGACTTAGTTCCCCTGTATCTCCATTATAAAGGACTTTTCCATTGGCACTTAGTTCCCCTGTATCTCCATTATAAAGGACTTTTCCACTAGAACGTAGTTCCCCTGTATCTCCATTATAAAGGACTTTTCCATTGGCACTTAGTTCCCCTGTATCTCCATTATAAAGGACTTTTCCATTGAGACTTAGTTGTCCTGTATCTCCATTATAAAGGACTTTTCCATTGAGACTTAGTTCCCCTGTATCTCCATTATAAAGGACTTTTCCATTGGGATTTAGTTCACCTGTATCTCCATTATAAAGGACTTTTCCACTAGAACGTAATTCCTCTGTATCTCCATTATAAAGGACTTTTCCATTGGGACGTAGTTCCCCTGTATCTCCATTATAAAGGACTTTTCCATTGAGACTTAGTTCCCCTGTATCTCCATTATAAAGGACTTTTCCATTGGGACTTAGTTCCCCTGTATCTCCATTATAAAGGACTTTTCCATTGGGACTTAGTTCCCCTGTATCTCCATTATAAAGGACTTTTCCACGAGGACGTAGTTCCCCTCTATCTCCATTATAAAGGACTTTTCCATTGGGACGTAGTTCCCCCGTATCTCCATTATAAAGGACTTTTCCACTGGGACTTAGTTCCCCTGTATCTCCATTATAAAGGACTTTTCCATTGGGACTTAGTTCCCCTGTATCTCCATTATAAAGGACTTTTCCATTGGGACTTAGTTCCCCTGTATCTCCATTATAAAAGACTTTTCCATTGGGACGTAGTTCCCCTCTATCTCCATTATAAAGGACTTTTCCATTGGGACATAATTCCCCTGTATCTCCATTATAAAGGACTTTTCCACTGGGACTTAGTTCCCCTATATCTCCATTATAAAGGACTTTTCCATTGGGACGTAGTTCCCCCGTATCTCCATTATAAAGGACTTTTCCATTGAGACTTAGTTCCCCTGTATCTCCATTATAAAGGACTTTTCCATTGGGACATAGTTCCCTGTATCTCCATTATAAAGGACTTTTCCATTGGGACACAGTTCCCCTGTATCTCCATTATAAAGGACTTTTCCATTGGGACGTAGTTCCCCCGTATCTCCATTATAAAGGACTTTTCCACTGGGACTTAGTTCCCCTGTATCTCCATTATAAAGGACTTTTCCATTGGGACATAGTTCCCCTGTATCTCCATTATAAAGGACTTTTCCATTGAGACTTAGTTCCCCTGTATCTCCATTATAAAGGATTTTTCCATTGGGACTTAGTTCCCCTGTATCTCCATTATAAAGGTCTTTTCCATTGGGACTTAGTTCCCCTGTATCTCCATTATAAAGGACTTTTCCATTGGAACTTAGTTCCCCTGTATCTCCATTATAAAGGACTTTTCCATTGGGGTTTAGTTCCCCTGTATATCCATTATAAAAGACTTTTCCATTGAGACTTAGTTCCCTGTATCTCCATTATAAAGGACTTTTCCATTGAGACTTAGTTCCCCTGTATCTCCATTATAAAGGACTTTTCCATTGGGACGTAGTTCCCCTGTATCTCCATTATAAAGGACTTTTCCATTGGGACGTAGTTCCCCCGTATCTCCATTATAAAGGACTTTTCCACTGGGACTTAGTTCCCCTGTGTCTCCATTATAAAGGACTTTTCCATTGGGACATAGTTCCCCTGTATCTCCATTATAAAGGACTTTTCCATTGAGACTTAGTTCCCCTGTATCTCCATTATAAAGGACTTTTCCATTGGGACTTAGTTCCCCTGTATCTCCATTATAAAGGACTTTTCCATTGGGACTTAGTTCCCCTGTATCTCCATTATAAAGGACTTTTCCATTGGGACTTAGTTCCCCTGTATCTCCATTATAAAGGACTTTTCCATTGGAACTTAGTTCCCCTGTATCTCCATTATAAAGGACTTTTCCATTGAGACTTAGTTCCCCTGTATCTCCATTATAAAGGTTCCTTCACTCTACCAGCACCACAGTACTAAGACTGCCACCTCAACGTTGCAATCAAGCTCAAGTTAGTGCAGAGGACTCACCCCCTGGTGCCGCTCCCTTCTACAAGGTTGTTGTCTCAGTACTGAGGTGCTGGTAGAGTGAAGGAACCTCCTCCTCCGCTCTGCCCGTGCAGCATGGCACTTCACCTTCCTCCACTGTATGAAAGAGAGGCATTGGACTGTCGGAGTCCATGATTCAGCTCCTCTGGTGACTTGTCACAGCCTCTGTCCACAAAACACCACTGTATAATGGAGATACAGGGGAACTGTATCCCAATCATTGCCTCACATTAGTGAATAAGTGGAATAGATGGGGTGACGTTTCATAGCGCGACCTGACAATCTCATGTTTTAATGAAGTGCGAGATTGTCAGGTCACCATTTTTAGCATTGCGACATGGTTAATGCACGATGAGTTTGCACGCTCTTTTGTGTGCAACCTTTTAAAAGTAAACCGACCTCTCCAACGTGACAAATCTTAGCGCATAGAATAACACAGGACTCGGAGAGTTTGTCTCTCTGGAGAAATTCTCTCTTCTTTATCGCTTCTTTATCACACTTTATTTTCCCTCTCCACTGGAGTCTTTCCTAATATGTTATATTATTTTTTTCCATACACCATTTTAGCAGCCTTTCTTTGAATAGTCTTAATTTATGGTTGTCCTTCTGAATATATGACCATTATTAGAACTGTACATCATACTCTAAATAATGTTGAACTGGCCTGATTTTTAAATTGGCATTAGGAGAGGGTCTATCTTTTTTCTGCTACTGCCACTTCCTATACAACCCAGTATCATGCTGACTTCCACATGGTTGTGCTGCATTGCTTACCTACTTTTAAATATATGATATAACTCCTCCAAGTCCCCCATGTCTGCTGTTGCTGTCAGTAGGGTACCATTACTTCTTTATTCTTTCTTTGGTATTTTGTATTCTACATGCATTATTTTTTATTTTGTGTCAATAAATTTGAAGTCTCATACTTTTGTCCATTCCTCTTTCACTTCTCATCCAAGAATTTGAAACCTGTTACAGATATTAGTGTTATCTGCAAAAAAGACACACCTTCACTCGAAGCCCTCCAGTAACGTCACTAATAACTATGTGGTAGTCCACTAGTAACCCATCCTTCCTCTGAATGTATTCTATTGACTATGACCCTTGGCCTCCAATCTTCCAGCCATACATTATCCACTCAACTACCTTTGAAACCAGTCCTAAGCCATGTAGTTTGTGGATTAAATTAGTATGTGGGACAGTGTCAAATGCTTTACTAAAGACAAGTCTGCTCTAAGACTTTAGATGATAAGTAAAAATAAAGCACTACAGCTTGTTTGAAAAGAACATCTTGCAAACATGAATATTTTAGTTAAGCAACAAGTATTTCTTTTAAAAGGGTTTCCATTAGTTTTTCAACCGCTGATGTTAGACTCACAGGCCTATAGTTGCCAGAGTCTTTCCTACTACCCTTTTATTAAATTGGGAGAACTATTGTACCAGTTCTCCAGTCACCTGCCACTGTTACTGTCATCAAACGCTGTTCTGCTGAGGTCTTCCTTCCTTCCTAAAAACATTTCTATGTGAGGGTTCTCATGTTCTGGGGTCCATCAACAACCAATCATGTCTTCCCCTTGGACATTCTATCCAATACTAATTAAGGATTCATTTTGAGGAACCAGTCCAGGCAGAAATGATTCATAGCGGCCATTTGTTTTTTTTGTATCTGAATTATGGTCAGAGGGGGTTATTACTGAGTGGTGTTACTATAAGTTCAACAAATTATGTGAATAGCCTTGCACAGCATTAATTATTATAATACAATGTATATTATACAGAATTTAACATTTTTATGTTTTGTAACATATAATCTTTATTCATAATTAGAAATATGTGCATTTGAGACAATGCCACTGTTTTTATTATTTATATTCACACAAATGTATACAAAGGCAGCAATGGGAACCATTACACTTAATAAACTCATTGGCTGCAAGCTGTGGTGTGTCTACAATTTTTCTAAATATATATATATATATATATATATATATATATATATATATATATATATATATATATATGTGTGTGTGTGTGTATACACAGACACACACCCTGACACACACACACACACACACACATAAATATATATACATACATATAGACATATACACACACACATACATATATATATATATATATATATATATATATATATATATATATATATACATACATATAGACATACACACACACACACACACACACACACACACACACACACACATATATATATATACATACATACATATAGACATATACACACACATACATATATATATATATACACAGACACACACCCTGACACACACACACATATACATATATATATATATATATATATACATACATATAGACATATACACACACATACATATATAAGGAGTGTTACTGTACACATTATTAATTATTATTACCCCTTAGATGCTAGTAATGTCTCCAGAGCATCAGAGAGATATGTAGCATACAAGGGGTTAAATATTACAATTTCTGTCATGTATGCCATAAATTCAGCTCTGCAATGTCAACTAGTGTGCCTGGCACTGAAAGGGTGCTTCGCACACCTTCTATTCCCATTTGTGGATGAGGCCAAAGTGCCAAAGGCTTTAAAACGCAGGAGATGAGGAGTAATTCTGAGACAAACCAGGTGCATTAGTAGGGGGGGTGAATAAAAATTTCCCACTGATTTAAACCTTTGAGTGCCAGAGGTGTTACATTGGGTGTTTAACCCCATTCAATGCAGGGGGAGAGCTCTGTAAAATCCTGGAGTTAAAAGCCACATTTACACCAATGGCACGCTTTATTTGTCACCTCTGGTTCACTTGGTTTATCCCAGATTGACTCCACTTTTCCCTTGCGCTCATGTCTCCGATGAAGCCTGTGTCCAGCACACTGAGCGTGGCCCCTTTAATCGCACGAGGAAGGCTTGTTTCTGTCTGTGTTTCAGATTTTCCCCAGAATTCATCTCTCAGCAGCGAGAACTCTTTTCTCAGAAAGTATTGTTATTGAGGAGAAGTTACACAGCCTAGTAATTAACCCCTCACACACCTGACGAAGGCCAGGAAATCCTAATGACCCCATAAATTTAACACTGAGTTCAAGAAATAGATTGTCAATGAACAGCAGCAGTCATATGCTAAGACAGGCCCTGGGCTCAGTGTGCTCCTGCCTAAAGACAATTAACTAAATGGCGTACTCGAAATTTCCTCCCCTAAATGCCTCTCGCAGCAAGAGGAGGGCAATGGGGGCAGTGTGCTGACGTATTGGGGTGTTACCTTCCTGAATGCCTTGTTTAGAACTTTGTATAAACCCTATGAGTGCCAGTGCCGATGCGTTAGACATAACCTAGAGCAGTAATGTTCTATCCTCAATCACCCCCGTCAGATTCCCCTGATTAAGCACACATGAGTTAGTCAGCGGCTCATTCATTCTGATTGGCCCACCTGTGCTCAAAAAGGGAAATCCTTAAATCCCAGACTGTTGGTAGCATTGAGGAATGCACTTGGACCCCCCCCGGTATAATGGAAGTGTACACCATTTACCCCGTGCATGTTATGGGGTGGTGTATGCCCCTCTCAGTGCAGTTTTATTGCTGGGGGAGGTGTCTGCCCCTATGGACTGCAGAGATCATGTGTTATAAACCCCTACGGACAGCCGCGGGCATTAGTGGCTCCGCCCATCTTCATTTAAACTGTCACCAACTGTCATGTCCGCTTTCATGAGCCTCCCATGCAGGTCTGATTGAAGATGGTATGAATAAGGGCACAAGGGCAAAATTCTTAGGGGTCATTAGGATTTTCTAGGCATAGTAAGGTAAGTGGGGCTATTATTAGGAGGCGTTAGTTCTCCCCTAATATTGTATTTAATACTCTTGTGATGATTTCTCCCTGGATAGTCAAAAGAGGCAACTGCGATCCTCAATATTAACTTTCATGGGGACGTTAAAGAGACAGTAACCCTTAATATGGAAATATATATATATATATATATATTGTAGGGTTTATCCCCCCTGAGTAAAACAAGGGAACTCCGGCTGCTGAGAGGTGTTTTATTCAAATATTATTGCAGCTCAAATGTTCATTTTTAAGTTGCAGTATCTCAGTGACCTGAAATGTGATGGTGGCGCTGTTGTTACACCATCCTGTGTACAGCTCTGGTCAGTTGACCCTAAACCGCAATAGGATGATATAGCAACAGCGCCACCCTAACATTTCAGGCCAGTGAGATATTGCACCAAAAAACTTCAAGGATTATAAACAAAACATTATATATTTTTTTTATATAATATGTATATTATAGAATTATTTTTGAAGTGTTTCCTATTCTCCCTCTAGTCCACATAAGTAGGAAAGCGGCGTGTGTGTAATACAGTGTGAAACAATGTCATTCACAAACCTTGCTGGTTCTTAAAGGGTTAATTTTTTGTTCCCAACCATCTTACTCTTGCACTAATGTGATGGCACGGTGGCACTAGAGTGTGTGGCACTATTGCACAGACCGGACACTTTCTAGATAAAATCGATTGCAGTAGCCTTATTCTATAACCCTATGACTGCCAGTGGAGTGCGCTACGCATCGCTTTTCAATGTGTAACTGCTCTGGCATTCAAAGAGTTAAAGGGTCATTAGCTTTCCTTACAAAACATGTTTATGTGTCTGCGACACAAATGACTTTCTGGATATCATCAAGATTCCTCTTATTAACGAGTTGTAAAGTTTGTGTTTGAGGTGGCTACTTTATTAAGAAGAAAGACTTTGGAGACCTTGCTAGTATTGAAGGGGTTAAAGCGGAACTACCACCGCATAACAAGTTTATGTTATATAACTCCCCATCTGGCGACTGGCTGCTTAGTAGCGCTAGTCACCACAATTATTACCTTATTAAATAGATTTCTCCTTTCTTCCCCGGCTGAAGGCAGGACGGAGCGCCGACATTTTGCCATAGTGACATCCACCTGCGCTGTTAGTCCCAGCGGCTCTAGGAGGCGTTGCTAGGAGCCGTTCAGGTCTGGAAGGGACTGACAGAGCAGGTGCGCGGACGTCACGATGGCAAGATGTCCGCGCTCCGTCCTGCCTGTCAGCCGGGGAAGAAAGGAGAAATCTATTGAATAAGGTAATAATTCTGGCGACTAGAGCTACTAAGCAGTTAGGAGGAGTTATTTAAGATAAACTTGTTATGTGGTGGTAGTACCTCTTTAAAAGCCCCATTTAAAACAATGCTAAGATTTCTTTGTCTCGTAAGGTGCTGTGGGTTTTCCCAAGAATTAGTGAAATGACTCCAGTAACAGCGTGGTTTAAAGTGGAACTTTCACCCGCTATAAAGCCGCCCTGCAATAACTAAGCAGGTAGCGACTAGCTTTATAATATATATGTTACCTCTGAACTGTAGCCCATTACAAAGAAATCCTTTATTGTAGGAGACCAACTAGCAGGTTAATGCAGTCTGTACGCCTGCGCCGTCAGTCCTTCCGGTTACCTTGTGGCGCACTGCAGTGCTTCTCAATGGAGACCGGGACTGACAGCGCAGGCGCACAGACAAGATGTCTACACTGATGTCTGACTTCCGATTTCCTACAATAAAGGATTTCTTTGTAATCAGCTACATTTCAGAGGTAACATATATATACCACTAATGTGGGACGGCGTTGCCCGTCATGTTATGACCGCACGTGTGTGAAATGTAAACACACAGATAAACACAGACATATGAAACACATAGGCAGACACATACACAGAATGAGCGGCAGAAACATGCAAAAGACATGCAGACACACACACACACCAGAGATGCACACATGGACACACAAGCAACAGACATGCGCAGGCACACATGCGAGCAACGGACATGCTCACACACAGGTAACAGACATGCACACACACATGCAACAGACAAGCACACACACATGCAACAGACATGCGCACACACACAACAGACATATAAAGCTAGTCGCTACCTGCTTAAAAATTGCAGGGTTACTTTATAGCAGATGAAAATTCCGCTTTAACCCTCGGAATGACAGAGGCGTGGAAACGCATTGCACAGCAACACACCTCTGGCACTAAATGGGTTAATTATGCCCCAAAATATATATAAAAAAATATATAAATAGAAAAGCCACAAACACCTGTTTTCTAACAAATGTTTACTGAAAAAATTATGGGAAAAAATGGTTGGTTCAAGCAGTGAAATATACAAATGGTAAAATAATATAATGTGCCTACAGGGAAATGTTTAATCATTCCCTTTTTGATTCCTATTCTGCATACAAAAGCAATAGCGCCGTCACGTCGCCGAGCTTTAGCGTTGTACACGTGCTGCGCAGTGTATTCCCTGACACGCCTAAAGACGATACTGTAGTAAACTCAGGATATTTTTTACATGAAGGAAAGATCTGTTTTACTTGTGATAAAGGACTCGAGGATTATTATGTTCAAGAAAATGTCTGTTTGGAATTTCTGCTCTAAATGTAACCCTTTGGGTGCCAGAAAGGTGTTGCAATGCATTGTATACCTCTCTGGCACACAAAGGGTTAAACGACACATAAACATTTTTAATGAAACAATCTATGTTATAGGGTTTTCTTGCTTTCCCACTGCTGATTTATATAAAAATAAGTGTTCTTGTTCATTTTTACAAACGATCTTGAAAATGTCCTTATTCCTCATTATGAACGTTGGTATTTATAACGAATTCTAGATATTTTTATAAATGTGGTGACCGTAAAGAATACAAACAGGTCAGACGTGGCGTTAAATATTTGGCAAACATTCTGTTACTAAATTGTCGCCAATAGCAGCATTTCTTTATAAATTTGCTGCTCCACAAACTTCCTTACCCCATTTTATAAAAAACATACTACGTGACGTTATGTCCCCCTAACCCGTCATTAATACCGTTATAACTACCAGCGCCAATCTTATGGGCAATCGAATGCCTCTTTTCCTTTAACTCCACTTTTATAAATCTCCCGCATGTTTCTTAATTCACAAAATGATAACAGATCATACATAATGATAATAATAATAACAGCCTCCCACTTAACCCCTTAAAGACCCTTGACTGTCATAGTACGTCACGGGTAGATCTGACTTAACGGCCCATGACGTACTATGACTGTCAAGGATTTCCGGGCTCCCCCCCCTGCGGCTGCACGCCATTCGGGGAGTCCGGAATCCGAATTAAAAAAAATAAAAAATACTACGTGGTCCTTTAGTGACCGCAAAGCGCTCACGTGGTCGGTCGTTAAGGGGTTAAGCTCTTATGGTCACCAAATCCTAAAGATCCCTCTGAATTACACCTTTCATGAAGAAATCACATCTTTAAATCTCTAATCAGTCTTGGACATCAGGTTAATGGGAGTGGACATGATGGTTGAGGGCACCATCACAGCACACAAACACCATGCACTAGACTCATGTTTCAAGGGTTAATAATGGCGAAATTTAAGTTGATGAAATATTGTGGCTGTTAAAGCTGACAGAAGGAGATTTGAGTCATGTGTCTCTAGGCGGCTCTTCAGCCTCATTGGAAGGGTGTACAAAGTGTGCTTGTAAACCAGGTTCACTTTATAGACCGTTCCAGTGAAGTAGTTCTCTTTAAATCTTGCTATTTCGGCTCTGCTGCAGAGACGTCGGCTGGTCCCAGGACCGGGATCTCCTTCTGTCAGTAGAACGCTGATGTCAGGAGACAGGGAGTGAGGGGGGAATTTAGTGGCGAATATCTCGCAAACCATAAAGGTTTGAGAGATAGAACTTTCTTCATATACTTTAATTTTTTAACATCTACAATATTTAATCAACTTAAATTTCGGCATTACTAACCCTTTCAGTTTAAAAATCTGCCAGTTAACTGTCGTGTCCGCCTCCATGGACCTGAGAAACTGTCATGTCTTCCTCCATGGACCTGAGAAACTGTCATGTCCGCCTCCATGGACCTGAGAAACTGTCATGTCCGCCTCCATGGAACTGACATTCAGGACAGATTAAAGATGTGATGTCTTCAAGAAAGGCAGAAGAACAAAATTCTTAGGGGTCATTAGAATTTTCTGGACAGTGTAAGATACTGGGGATGATTATTAGGAGGTGCAAGCTGTCCTGTAATTAACAGCGGAAACTAATATCCAAAGGGCAGTTTTATGATACATTCCATGAGAGAGCTTATGGCTCCCCATAGTAAGTGGTAGGGACAGCACCACCTGGTGAGCAGAAAGAAAATTGCAAATTCATTGTAAAAAATAATTCTGAAGTGTAATCATTTTGCAAATTAAAAAGTATCCTTGTGTTACTCAGCCGGAAAAGCCCTGTAATTAGTACATCTTGGGGGAGATTCACTAAGAGGTGATAAAGAGGTGATAAAGTGGAGATAACTTCTCCAGTGATATCACTTCTACAACTCCTATGTTATCCTATGGAGCCTATGATTTCTCCAGCTTTGGAGATCTTAGTGCATTGGCTGTATAGTCTAACATAGGAACTGGAGAAGTGATATCACTGGAGATCACCTCTTTATCACCTCTTTATCACCTCTTTATCTCCTCTTTATCACCTCTTTATCACTTCTTAGTGAATCTCCCCCATTGTTTTCATAAAATGTTTGTTGCTGCCTTAGCCCTTTAAATACCAGATGGGTACGCGCTATATTGCAAAGAAATGTAGTGAGAACCCCTCTGGAACTCAAAGGGTTAAAGGGACAGTAATGTCCTATAAAAAATTATTCTCATTTTGTAGTTGAAAAAAAAATAAATTATTTGAGGCCACTCCCATCTCTCTAACCGCTACGGTTTGAGAGATATTCGTATTGAAAGTTCCCCTCCCCTTCTCCTGACGTCAGCGCTGTGCTGACAGCAGGAGATCTCAGTCTGGGACCAGCCGGCGGCTCTGCTGGAGAACTGAAATCCCGTTGCTTAAAAATAATGAATTCATTAGAAAGGTCTACAAAGTGTGACTGGTTTGCAAGCACACTTTGTAGACCGTTCCCATGAAGTAGTTTTCTTTTCCAATAATGTGATTTCGGCTCTGCAGAAGAGCCTCCTTGAGTCGGCCGACACGGATCTCCTTCTGTCAGTTTTACAGCGGACATCAGGGGAAGGGGCGGGAGGGAGGGGGGAATATCTCTCAGACCAGAGCGATTAGAGAGATGGGAGTTGCTTCAAATTATTATTTTTTTTCCAACTACAAAATGAAAATAATTTTTTATGGGACATTTCTGTCCTTTTAAAGTCAATCTTAGCTTGTTATTCGCAGACAGTAACGTTCAAAAGTATAAAGTCACATTTGCTATTTTGTTGGAATTAGAGCGGTTTTGCCAGAAAAGAACACAAAGGAATATTTTTAAAAAAAATTGAGGACAGAAACATACACATATGGCATTTAAAGGTCCTGTGCTTAAAATAAGGAGGGGGTAATTGTGGAGTAAAATAAATGGACCACAGGGGACAAATAACATTCCCCAAATTTCCATTAATTAAAGGTGGAACTCCCTGTTTATAATGACGGGTAATCATGAAGGAACAGAATCCCCTATATGTTGTGTTAGCTGTTATTTGTCAGATTTTACACATTAGCAAGTACTTCCTGGTAGTAAGTGGCAGTTGGGAGGGAGAGCAGTGCGTAATGTTACTATCTTTCTGGTAGGACTTGGTAGTTGGGATGGAGAGTTTAAGGTCACTATCTGGCTAGTACAAGGTGACAGCTGGGAGGTAGAGCAGTGGGGAATGTTACTATATGGCTAGTAAGAAGTGACAGTTGGGAAGTAGAGCAATGGGTGATTGTAGTATCTGACGCACCAGCATGTAGTGG
Organism: Rhinophrynus dorsalis; assembly: GCA_037306005.1. Lineage (NCBI taxonomy): Eukaryota > Metazoa > Chordata > Amphibia > Anura > Rhinophrynidae > Rhinophrynus > Rhinophrynus dorsalis. The sequence continues at coordinate 6,380,230 of CM074721.1, forward strand.
CCTGTTCCTCCTAGTTTCCATAAATGGACAGAGAAATAAAGAGAAGACTCTCCTACGCTATAGATATATATTTGTACATGTTCCCTATATCTCATTTGGGTTTCCCAGACTATTCCCCCACTTCTTTTGAACAAACAATATCCTGGGAAGACATTTTAAAGGAGCAGTAAACTTTTATTAATGAAACAATTATACATTGTAGGTCTTTTCCAGAAGAGTAAAACAAGGGTACATCTACTGCTATTAGACACGTCTGCCCAGAGTAATTACATATTAATCTGTTGTTTTTTACAATAATAGTTCCTTCTAGTCACCAGATTTCACTTAATTATTATGTTGTATTTTATGGAAAAATTGAGTCACTGACAGGCAGTTCTATATAGAATGTGATAGAAAATGAAGTCACTTCCTGACAGTATGAACGTTCAGGAAGTAATCACGCTGTCAGTCACTTCCTGACAGTATGAATGCTCTAGAGGTAATCACGCTGTCTGTCACCTCCTGATAGTATGAACGCTCAGGAGGTAATCACACTGTCACTCACTTTCTGAAAGGATGAACATTCATGAGGTAATCACACTGTCACTCACTTCCTGACAGTATGAACGCTCATGAGGTAATCACACTGTCACTCACTTCCTGACAGTATGAACGCTCATGAGGTAATCACACTGTCACTCACTTCCTGACAGTATGAACGCTCATGAGGTAATCACACTGTCACTGATTCTGGTAGTACAATATTATGTGAATAACAACATTTTAACACCACTTTTCTTTTGAACACAGAGCCCTTGGCATTATAAAGTTACTGAATAGTAAGGGTAAATTTAGGGCAAATACTAATAACATTATATAATGCAAGCAATATCAGAGACAAATAGGTCCTTATCATGGGCAATTATTACACACTGTTGTGATCTTTCCACTAGGTATGTCATCAGTGTTGCCTCATTGTCAGATAGCTTATCACCAGTGTTTTATATAATGTTCCACTATGATATTAGCAGGGAATCTCCGATCATTTCTTTTATTATATGGGAATGTACTGAATGCATTAAAATTATTCTGTTTTCTATGTTTTCAGCAGACAGATCGTATCAGAGTCAGGTGCCCGTGTTTTTTTTTTACAGAGACATAAAAATTATTATTTTATTTTAAAAGAATTATCAGAAGAAGTAATTATTTAACCCTTTCAATGTCAGAGTGGTAGCCAATGGATTGCAACCTCTCTGGCACTGAAAGGATTAAACATTTTAGGTATTATGGTAACAACATAAAGACACTACCAAACTAGTAAAAAAAAACAGCTTGGGAATATAAGATTGGCTGTGATTTATTGGGGATGTCGTCGATATATCGATGACCATTGCTGGTTAGTAAATATATTGATTCCAGTTTTGTTTTAAGATTTCCATTTATTAATAAAACATTCATTAGAAGTGATCTAAGACAAACAGGCTATTTAACCCCTCAGATGCTTTCAGCGCGTTGGAGAATACGTCAGAAATAGAGGGACTTAGATTGATACCATCCACCGCAGTCATGCATGGCACCTGGCACTGATCACTGCCCACGTATCGAGGTAGATTGCACACAACCACCTGGATTTGTTCATTGATGTTTGTTTCTATTTTGTTTTCTTTTAAATAACTCTGTGTCCTGATGCCCATGTTAATAAAATAAAGAGATGTGCAATAATTTTAAAAACTGAAATTCTGTTTCTTTATTCTGTCTTATTTTTTTAGTCAACATAACTCATTATACTTTATTGTGAGGTATGAACAAATATCTCTTGCATTTCAAAGGACAGTTGATGGTTCCCCCATCTACAACCCAAGTGAACTCATTATTCCATTCTCCCAAATTCTTTGCCTTAAAGGGATAGTAATGTTTCATAATAAAAGCAGCTCTAATTAATCATTATAGTATTTGGACTTTGGAGAGTGTTATTTCAATTCTGTCAGAGTTGTAGCTCAAGAGTAATTGAATGATAAAGTGTCCCCCTCCCGTCCCTTTTACTGATGTAACACTGCTCAGCCAGATCAGAAGGGATGTGCCCAGGTAGACTGCAGACGGGGACAATCTTCAATTAAGATAAGGGAAAAACCTGAAAAACTTGTCAAGGAGGGAAGGGCTTTCATTGTTCTCATAGGAAGAAGATTGTCCTCTTCTTGTCAAATATAGACGTAAGGAATAGACTAAGAAACTAAGATACCCCCTCCTAAAACTGTAATGAGAAAATCAGTCTCCTCCAACAAGAAATTGGGGAGCAAGATGCTGGGGTGCGACTCTAGAGAGCGTAGCTCGGGTACGGTGGTTGCCTACCCGGGGTCTCGCTGCGGCTGTGCCGTATAAAGATGCTGGCCGCGAAGCCACATTGGTCCCCTTCGGTTGAGCCAAAGGAGACCCGCGATGACCCCGTGTAGCCAAACAACTACTACCCCAATTCCCAGGGAGGATAATACTCCAAAATAAAAAGGGGTACTCACTCAGACCAGAAGAAATCCCCCGTAGAGCAGGAAAAGTATCTGGATACTCAGGATGCTTGGAGAGTAGTCAGGAAACAAGCCAGGTCATACACTTTTCAGGATAATTTCAGGACTTGAGCAGGAGAGTAGTCAGGAAGAAAGCCAGGTCATACACTTTTCAGGAATATTTCAAGGACTAAGAGCAAGAGAATTGTCAGGAAACTAGATCAGGTCAAACACAGAATCACCACTGAACACTGAACTCTACCTAACTAGACGCTATACTAACGCGTATGAGCACCGGGAACTAGCCAGCTAAATGCCGCAAAACCGGAAGTGACGCAAGCACCCGGCAACGGAATACACATCCCGTTGCTAGGGAGGCCGTCGCATCCGGCGAGAACGGAGCCGCCGCCAGGAGAAGACGACGGCAGACAAGAACCGCTGAACAGAGGGCGGACTTGACACTTCTGCATTCCACATCTGAGAAGAGATGGCTTACACTAGGTAAAAGGGGCGGGACGGGAAACTTTACTTGTGAATATCTCTTAAACCATAAAGGTTTGAGATATAAGACTTATATCATTCTTCATGTTTTTGTATTGTGTACAAAATAAAATAAAGATAAAATGAAGTATCACTATCCCTTTAAACTCTATCTAAAGAAAAACACTGGCAGACGCTGACCACTCAGATACAGACACTGGTCTCTCAAAGATAAAAGTTCTGATAGTTAGGAGCACTGATTAATAACTTTCAGTAAGTCCTTGACCCAGAGTCCTGTCTCCAAGGTGTCGGTTCAGCAGCCATCACTCCAATAAGAGTCCAACCACTCTTAAGTGACAACACAACAATCCAAGAGATCAGGACACAGTGCTAACCCAAAGACCACCAAGGGAACCCTATAGGAATGTACACAAACAGGCGCACAACTGAATTCTCAAACACAGATAATCAAGCGATCAAGGTGAAATAAAGGGAAGATAGGATATTGCAGTTTCACACATACATACATTTTTCGATAAACTGAGTATTATTTTTGGAACATTCTATCATTGGTGTTTTTGTAGAGATCTATTGAGATATACATAGATATAGATGTATTTGTGAACCTGTGATATCCTGTCTTCTCTTAATCTTGATCTCTTGATTATCTGTGTTTGTGAATTCAGTTGGGCGCTGTGTGGCTCTTTATATATGTTCCTGTAGGGTTCCTTGGGTGGTGTTTGGGTTAGCGATGTCTCCTGATCTCGTTGGATTGTTCAGACACTGATCTCTGTATCTCTGACAGAACATTATACTACTGACTGCAACACTGACTACTGTGTTCTTATTGATAGACGCCAACACTGACTACTGTGTTCTTATTGATAGACGCCAACACTGACTACTGTGTTCTTATTGATAGACGCCAACACTAACTACTGTGTTCTTATTGATGGACGCCAACACTGACTACTGTGTTCTTATTGATAGACACCAACACTGACTACTGTGTTCTTATTGATGGACGCCAACACTGACTACTGTGTTCTTATTGATAGACGCCAACACTAACTACTGTGTTCTTATTGATGGACGCCAACACTGACTACTGTGTTCTTATTGATAGACGCCAACACTGACTACTGTGTTCTTATTGATGGACGCCAACACTGACTACTGTGTTCTTATTGATGGACGCCAACACTGACTACTGTGTTCTTATTGATGGACACCAACACTGACTACTGTGTTCTTATTGATGGACGCCAACACTGACTACTGTGTTCTTATTGATGGACGCCAACACTGACTACTGTGTTCTTATTGATAGACGCCAACACTGACTACTGTGTTCTTATTGATGGACACCAACACTGACTACTGTGTTCTTATTGATAGACGCCAACACTGACTACTGTGTTCTTATTGATGGACACCAACACTGACTACTGTGTTCTTATTGATGGACGCCAACACTGACTGCAATAATGGCACTGATGAACCATAGAATAGACATAAGTAAAACTCATACGGTGACAATGATTACTGATATGGACTCTGATTAGCAGTGACCATAATGACCCACTGACCCATCTGAGAGGCACCATTGCTATCAAGGCAAAGAGATGAATGAAATGAATGCACTGCTACAGAGATAGTTACAGTAATAAGGTGAAATAATTATGTTAAAGGGGAAATATATCCTACGAATTACTGAATCTTTTATAATACTTATATACTCTGTACTTGATACAGGCAGCTGTGCTTTGTGGTGACAGCCTTGCCTTTCCCTAATGTCCATTACCAAGTGACGTTGATAGGAGTCTGGGCAGTAATAAAGCCATTCTGAATACAAGAGCAGCGAGCACCAATCTCAGTCCATTCACTGCCATTCTTCTTTATCTGTCTTTACCAACAGCACAGAAAGAGTTAACCAAATGGTGTCTATAAAGGCCAGTTCACATATACATTAAACATACAACATCTGGACTAGGTTTTAGGGAAGTCACATCAAATTAATTTAAAAAATAAGCAGAAATACAGGTGGGTTATGCACTAAGGAGAGATAAAGAGGAGATAACCTCTCCAGTGATATCACATCTCCAGTTCCCATGTCAGTCTATAGATCCTATGTACTGAGGTGTGATAAAGAGGTGATAAAGAGGAGATAATCTCTCTAGTAATATCACATCTCCAGTTCCCATGTCAGTCTATGGATCCTATGTACTGAGGTGAGATAAAGAGATAATAAAGAGGAGATAACATCTCCAGTGATATCACATCTCCAGTTCCCATGTTATTCTATGAATCCTATGTACTGAGGTGTGATACAGAGGTAATAAAGAGGAAATAACCTCTCCAGTGATATCACTTCTCCAGTTCCCATGTTAGTCTATAGATCCTATGTACTGAGGTGTGATAAAGAGGAGATAAAGAGGAGATAACTTCTCCAGTAATATCACTTCTCCAGTTCCCATGTTAGTCTATACATCCTATGTACTGAGGTGTGATAAAGAGGTGATAAAGAGGAGATAATCTCTCTAGTAATATCACTTCTCCGGTTCCCATGTTAGTCTGTGGATCCCATGCACTGTGTTCTCTCCAACCTGAGAAATCTTAGTGAATTGGCTCTATAGTATCAGTTAGGATTTGGAGAAGTGATAAAACTCTAGGGGGGAGATGCACTAAGGTGTGATCAAGAGGTGATAAAGGGGTGATAAAGAGGTGATAAAGTGAAGATAACTTCTAGGGGGAGATTCACTAAGTGGTGATAAAGAGGTGATAAAGTGGAGATAACTTCTCCATTGATATCACTTCTCCAATTCCTATGTTATTCTACAGACACTATGTTCTAAGATCTGCAAAGCTGAAGAGATCTTAGCGAATTGGGTCCATAGAAGAACATAGGAATTGGAGAAGTGATATCACTGGAGAAGTTATCTCAACTTTATCACCACTTTATCACCTCTTTATCACCACTTAGTGAATCTCCCCCTAGAAGTTATCTCCAGTTTATCCCCTCCGAATCACACCTTAGTGCATCTCCCCTATGATATCTAAAATTACATAACCCAACTGAATGTTAGATGTTATCGTTCCTTTACGTTATCAGAAGGACTTAAAGAGACAGTAATGTTTCTTAATAAAAGCAGCTCTAATTAATCTTCATAGTATTTGGGCCATGGAGAGTGTTATATCAGTACTGTCAGAGTTGTAGTACAAGAGTAATTCAATGATAAAGTATCCCACTCCTGCCCCTTTTACTGATGTAACACTGCTCAGCCAGATCAGAAGGGAGGTGCCCAGGTAGACTGCAGAGAGGGACAATCTTCAATTAAGATAAGGGAAGAACCTGAAAAACCTGTAAAGCGGGGAAGAGCTTTCATTGTTCTCACAGTAAGAAGATTGTCCCCTGCTGTGACCTGTCCAGTCATGTGACCAGATTCCACATCTGAGGTGAGCAGTGTTACACTAGGTAAAAGGGGAGGAGGGGGATACTTTGTCATTCAATTACTCTTGTACTACAACTCTGACAGTACTGAAATAACACTCTCCATGGCACAAATACTATGATGATTAATTGGGGCTGCTTTTATTGTGACACATTACTATCCCTTTAACTAGTTAGGTGTCCTTCCTACAGCAGCCAGTTATTTCTAAGTATTGATTTTGTTTACATTTGATTTGTTATGGTTTATTGTTAATTATTTCTGTTTAAAATCTGAAAAAGACTATTGCCCCTTATGAGCCATTTAGGTCTATTGAAGCTTGTTACTTGTTGTGAGGAGGTGTGGCCTAGACGCAGGATTTAATAGGTATCACTATACATAGGCAACTGGGATGATAATGCAAAATAATATAATATATATATATATATATATATATATATACATACCGTTTCATACAGGACACCTATCTAGGCAAGTCAGTCCATTAACCATTTGAGTGCGAGGTGGTATCCTCTGGCACTCAAACAGTTAAGCAAATTAAAGAAGGACAACTCCTACTTACCTTAGAAGTCACTGGGCCCTGGTGCAAAAATTGCCATTTGCTCCACACCGACCATGTTGCCCCCACTGGGTATCTCCACACTGCCCCCAACTCGCCACACTGCCCCCAACTCTCCACACTGCCCCCAACTCTCCACATCGCCCCCAACTCTCCACATCTCCCCCAACTCTCCACATCGCCCCCAACTCTCCACATCTCCCCCAACTCTCCACACTGCCCCCAACTCTCCACATCGCCCCCAACTCTCCACATCTCCCCCAACTCTCCACATCGCCCCCAACTCTCCACATCTCCCCCAACTCTCCACACTGCCCCCAACTCTCCACATCGCCCCCAACTCTCCACATCTCCCCCAACTCTCCACATCGCCCCCAACTCTCCACATCTCCCCCAACTCTCCACATCTCCCCCAACTCTCCACATCGCCCCCAACTCTCCACATCTCCCCCAACTCTCCACATTGCCCCCAACTCTCCACATCTCCCCCAACTCTCCACATTGCCCCCAACTCTCCACATTGCCCCCAACTCTCCACATCTCCCCCAACTCTCCACATTGCCCTCAACTCTCCACATCTCCTCAAATGTCTTCGTCTCCACATTGCCCCCAATGTCCTCCTCTCCACATTGCCCCCAACTCTCCACATTGCCCCCAATGTCCTCCTCTCCACATTGCCCCCAACTCTCCACATTGCCCCCAACTCTCCACATTGCCTCCAGCTCTCCACACTGCCCCCAATGTCCTCCTCTCCACATTGCCCCCAACTCTCCACATTGCCCCCAACTCTCCACATTGCCCCCAATGTCCTCCTCTCCACATTGCCCCCAACTCTCCACATTGCCCCCAACTCTCCACATTGCCTCCAGCTCTCCACATTGCCCCCAATGTCCTCCTCTCCACATTGCCCCCAGGTCTCCACATTGCCCCCAATGTCCTCCTCTCCACATTGCCCCCAACTCTCCACATTGCCCCCAATGTCCTCCTCTCCACATTGCCCCCAGGTCTCCACATTGCCCCCAATGTCCTCCTCTCCACATTGCCCCCAGGTCTCCACATTGCCCCCAATGTCCTCCTCTCCACATTGCCCCCAACTCTCCACATTGCCCCCAATGTCCTCCTCTCCACATTGCCCCCAGGTCTCCACATTGCCCCCAATGTCCTCCTCTCCACATTGCCCCCAACTCTCCACATTGCCCCCAACTCTCCACATCGCCCCCAACTCTCCACATCTCCCCCAGCTCTCCACATTGCCCTCAACTCTCCACATCTCCTCAAATGTCTTCGTCTCCACATTGCCCCCAATGTCCTCCTCTCCACATTGCCCCCAACTCTCCACATTGCCTCCAGCTCTCCACATTGCCCCCAATGTCCTCCTCTCCACATTGCCCCCAGGTCTCCACATTGCCCCCAATGTCCTCCTCTCCACATTGCCCCCAACTCTCCACATTGCCCCCAATGTCCTCCTCTCCACATTGCCCCCAACTCTCCACATTGCCCCCAATGTCCTCCTCTCCACATTGCCCCCAGGTCTCCACATTGCCCCCAATGTCCTCCTCTCCACATTGCCCCCAACTCTCCACATTGCCCCCAATGTCCTCCTCTCCACATTGCCCCCAGGTCTCCACATTGCCCCCAATGTCCTCCTCTCCACATTGCCCCCAACTCTCCACATTGCCCCCAATGTCCTCCTCTCCACATTGCCCCCAGGTCTCCACATTGCCCCCAATGTCCTCCTCTCCACATTGCCCCCAACTCTCCACATTGCCCCCAATGTCCTCCTCTCCACATTGCCCCCAGGTCTCCACATTGCCCCCAATGTCCTCCTCTCCACATTGCCCCCAATGTCCTCCTCTCCACATTGCCCCCAGGTCTCCACATTGCCCCCAATATCCTCCTCTCCACATTGCCCCCAACTCTCCACATTGCCCCCAATGTCCTCCTCTCCACATTGCCCCCAGGTCTCCACATTGCCCCCAATGTCCTCCTCTCCACATTGCCCCCAACTCTCCACATTGCCCCCAATGTCCTCCTCTCCACATTGCCCCCAGGTCTCCACATTGCCCCCAATGTCCTCCTCTCCACATTGCCCCCAACTCTCCACATTGCCCCCAACTCTCCACATTGCCTCCAGCTCTCCACATTGCCCCCAATGTCCTCCTCTCCACATTGCCCCCAACTCTCCACATTGCCCCCAATGTCCTCCTCTCTACATTGCCTCTTAACACTTAAATATGTATTTTTAGAGTTGTTGCCACTTGCAGAGGGGTTTAAAGGCATGGTGTTGGCCTAATGTTTGGGCTGTTTGGCTCATTGCCTTTAAGGCAGTAATGAAACCCCATGTGACTTGTGGGAGTGGGTGGATAGGGTTTATAGACGGGATTAATGGCGCTCCAGTCCTCTTGGCCTGCTGCTCACTCTCTACAGGTCACTGAAGGTCAGTCCTAACGTGAAGTTGTTTTTAAATGTTTTTAAAATATGCCCAACGCGTTATGTACAAGAAATCCCAGCACATAGGAAACGCTTCGTCAGGGATGTTTTTTACTTAGATAGGATGATTGTGTGAAGTTAGGTACTCGCCTATATTGGGGGCCTTGACGTGGCAGGCGGGCTTAAACATACTTTGACCAAACTATGCAACAGAGACCCCAAATTTATGAAAGTGGTATAGAAAATGCTTTACACAGGGTTCACACTTGGATAGCTTATATGGAGGAGCGCAGATCTGGTTTGGTTTTGGGTTTCTGTTTGGGCTTAGGCCTAATCTTCGGGAGCTTGGAGAACTCCCTCATTTCTTGCTGCTATCTGTATTTATTCACTTGGGTACTCAATTTATATCTGAAGATTAAATGTATAAATTAATGTGAATTAGCGCTGTGAATTGATTTAAAAGCCCTATTTAAATTAATACCAGTTTCAGGAATTTGTATTTGCACCCTTCGGTGCAATAGGCTGACCTCAGATTTACTGCCCGTTTCAGCCAGCAGTTCTAAAAATGATTTACATACCACAGAATATCTAATATACTGGAGGCTACATCTGTTATCAAGCTTCCCAGAGTGATTACCTGTACAGGACTTTATCAGCTTTTATAGATTAGAACCCTTCCCTTTTCAGTTCACAAAGACTCTTATCTCTTATTTATTTTGCTCAGTCAGTACATAAATTGCTTTTATCACGGATTCGGCGCTTGTACAAACACTTGGATCAGAACTTTGTACACAGATACCTACAGATGATTAGGGGAAACAATGTGTAACGTTTATGAAGTATATGTTATAAATTCTGAGTAGGAATGCATGATATTTTAAAGGAAAAATGCAAACTAGATTAAATAAATAAATAAATAAATACCATTACTGCGGGCGCTCCTTTGTAGCTTCAAAAACCTTACAAATGTCTTATTTTCACCATTGTCTGACTTGGTCTGCGGCCTGTTCTGCTCCAGCGTACAGTTAGTAGAGATATGTTTTATCTTCCCAAATGGCACAGAGGATGTGGGGTCGGTGAAGTCACATAGCTGGGTGCCCTGCACCCCTGGAATCCACCTAAAACCCGCCTGGCAAAGTACAAAGAGAAGGGCACTAATGTTTTATCCTTGTGCCCATAACGTACACTTTCAGCCCCTGATTTCTCCGCTTCTCTCCTCAGTAGCAGAATTACCACAGGAATCGTCACCGCCATACAAAGCGCAAGTGGGAAATGGCAAACGTCTCACTGGAAATTAATTGACTGTTGCGAAAAGGCAAAACTTCAATGTATTTTCTATATGCAGCAGTTTCTATGGGAAAAGCAACAAATTCTGTTTTTTTCCGTGAAAAGTCCCCAAAACAAAGAGAGAATTTTTAATCATCTCTAGTTAAAAACCCAATTTGCTCTACTTCAAAGTGATAGCATTACATTGTTAAAATTGACTTTATTCTGTAGATATCCTATATAATAAATTGCTAGGATGTTTGTCAGAAGCCATGCACTATAGAGACTGCCCGAATGCAGAGAATGCTGGGTGGTGAAGGAATGCTGGGAGTTCTGTGCTGGGAGCATGAAATGCTGGGAGTTCTGTGCTGGGAGCATGGAATGCTGGGAGTTCTGTGCTGGGAGGTGAAGGAATGCTGGGAGTTCTGTGCTGGGAGCACGGAATGCTGGGAGTTCTGTGCTTGGAGGTGAAGGAATGCTGGGAGTTCGGTGCTGGGAGCACGGAATGCTGGGAGTTCTGTGCTGGGAGGTGAAGGAATGCTGGGAGATCTGTGATGGGAGCATGGAATGCTGGGAGTTTTGTGCTGGGAGCACGGAATGCTGGGAGTTCTGTGCTTGGAGGTGAAGGAATGCTGGGAGTTCTGTGCTGGGAGCACGGAATGCTGGGAGTTCTGTGCTTGGAGGTGAAGGAATGCTGGGAGTTCTGTGCTGGGAGCACGGAATGCTGGGAGTTCTGTGCTGGGAGGTGAAGGAATGCTGGGAGATCTGTGATGGTAGCACGGAATGCTGGGAGTTCTGTGCTGGGAGCACAGAATGCTGGGAGTTCTGTGCTTGGAGGTGAAGGAATGCTGGGAGTTCTGTGCTGGGAGTTGAAGGAATGTGTGCCTGGTTTGCAATCATACTTTGTAGACTGTTCAAATGAAGTATTTCTTTCCAACTAGCGCCATTGCGGCTCTGCTGAAGAGCCGCAGGATGGTCTGCAGACCGGGATCCCCATCTCTAAGACAGAAAACTGACGTCAGAGCAAGGGGAGGGAAGGGGGAACTGTGTAACCATAGAGGTTTGAGAGATTGGACTGGGTGCATTTATTTTATTTTTGCAATATCTACAGAATTAAAGTTAATTTTAACAATACATTATATCACTTTAAAAGGACTCTGTCACCTAAAATGTACTTTTGTGATTCACTGACAATTAACCATTTCGGTGCTAGGGAGATGGATAATACATTGCTGAGCAGTGTCAGTGAGTGGGGAGGTAATGTAGGGATAAGACAGGAAGTCAGTGCTAGGGGAGGTGGGTAATGCATTGCTGAGCAGTGTCAGTGAGTGGGGAGGTAATGTAGTGATAAGACAGGAAGTCAGTGCTAGGGGAGGAGGGTAATGCATTGCTGAGCAGTGTCAGTGAGTGGGGAGGTAATGTAGGGATAAGACAGGAAGTCAGTGCTAGGGGAGGTGGGTAATGCATTGCTGAGCAGTGTCAGTGAGTGGGGAGGTAATGTAGTGATAAGACAGGAAGTCAGTGCTAGGGGAGGTGGGTAATGCATTGCTGAGCAGTGTCAGTGAGTGGGGAGGTAATGTAGGGATAAGACAGGAAGTCAGTGCTAGGGGAGGTGGGTAATGCATTACTGAGCAGTGTCAGTGAGTGGGGAGGTAATGTAGGGATAAGACAGGAAGTCAGTGCTAGGGGAGGTGGGTAATGCATTGCTGAGCAGTGTCAGTGAGTGGGGAGGTAATGTAGTGATAAGACAGGAAGTCAGTGCTAGGGGAGGTGGGTAATGCATTGCTGAGCAGTGTCAGTGAGTGGGGAGGTAATGTAGGGATAAGACAGGAAGTCAGTGCTAGGGGAGGTGGGTAATGCATTGCTGAGCAGTGTCAGTGAGTGGGGGAGGTAATGTAGGGATAAGACAGGAAGTCAGTGCTAGGGGAGGTGGGTAATGCATTGCTGAGCAGTGTCAGTGAGTGGGGAGGTAATGTAGGGATAAGACAGGATGTCAGTGCTAGGGGAGGTGGGTAATGCATTGCTGATCAGTGTCAGTGAGTGGAGGAGGTAATGAAGGGATAAGACAGGAAGTCAGTGCTAGGAGAGGTGGGTAATGCATTGTTGAATAGTGTCACTGAGTGGGGAGGTAATGTAGGGATAAGACAGGAAGTCAGTGCTAGGGGAGGTGGGTAATGCATTGCTGAGCAGTGTCAATGAGTGGGGAGGTAATGTAGGGATAAGACAGGAGGTCAGTGCTGTGGAGGTGGGCAATTCTTTGCTGAACAGTTTCAGTGAGTGGGGAGGTAATGTAGGGATAAGACAGGAAGTCAGTGCTAGGGGAGGTGGGTAATGCATTGCTGAGTAGTGTCAGTGAGTGGGGGAAGTAATTAAGGGATAAGACAGGAAGTCAGTGCTAGGGGAGGTGGGTAATGCATTGCTGAGCAGCGTCAGTGAGTGGGGAGGTAATGTAGGGATAAGACAGGAAGTCAGTGCTAGGGGAGGAGGATAATACATTACTGAGCAGTGTCAGTGAGTGGAGGAGGTAATGTAGGATAAGACAAGAAGTCAGTGTTAGGGGAGGTGGGTAATGCATTACTGAGCAGTGTCAGTGAGTGGGAAGGTAATGTAGGGATAAGACAGGAGGTCAGTACTAGGGGAGGTGGGTAATGTATTACTGAGCAGTGTCAGTGAGTGGGGAGGTAATGTAGGAATAAGACAGGAAGTCAGTGCTAGAGGAGGTGGGTAATGCATTACTGATCAGTGTCAGTGAGTGTGGGAGGTAATGTAGGAATAAGACATGAAGTCAGTGCTAGGGGAGATGGGTAATGTATTGCTGAGCAGAGTCAGTGAGTGGAGAGGTAATGAAGGGATAAGACAGGAAGTCAGTGTTAGGGGAGGTGGGTAATGTATTACTGAGCAGTGTCAGTGAGTGGGGACGTAATGTAGGGATAAGATAGGAAGTCAGTGCTAGGGGAGGTGGGTAATGCATTACTGAGTAGTGTCAGTGAGTGGGGAGGTAATGTAGGGATAAGATAGGAAGTCAGTACTAGGGGAGGTGGGTAATGCATTGCTGAGCAGTGTCAGTGAGTGGGGAGGTAATGGAGGGATAAATGATATAAACTAATAAATTAAATTTGTGTTAACCACTTAGATGTTAGCGAGGTCTAACACAGTGCAATGCAATGTGTTGGTGTAGGACTAAAGGGGTGATTAACACATTGTAAAGCAATTTCTTTTTCACCGCCTCCTGCACACAAAGGGTTAAATGAATTATATTCCAGGTGAGGATCCGTGTACCACAGAAGTAGCTCTTATGGGTGGACTCTTATCATTGACCCTTGGTGGTCCTGTACAGAACGGCAGTAGTGGGAGTGGTATGTATGTAATGCGCCCACATGAAAAATGGCGTTCGGCCAGTTCATCTGAGATTTGTTTTAGATGTTCTGTTCCTTATCTTGGTTCACATGTAGGAAACACAAAACAGTCTTGTAGTTAGGGATTGAGAATTATATGTGATGGGATTATTCTTGTTGCAAATGACAAAAAAGCTATTCAGCGTGGCTAAATTAGGTTTACAAAATGTAATTAATTTCACTATTTTCCATTTCATTAAAGGTGTTTGGAGTTCTAATTTCCGGCTTCTATATTTAAAAAAAAAAGATTTTAAGAAAAGAAACAGAACATTCCAGCACAAATGTTATTTGCTCTGCGGTACAAATACTTCTTTTATTTGATTCTAAAAATACGACATCCTTTCTTTTCAACAAATGTATTTAATTAGGAAGCTTTTCACGTTTCATGTATCTGTTTGGTAAAGTGGCAGTCGTCATCCTTTTGGAAGTTCATAATATGTAAAGGCAAATTACTTGGACTTTTAAAGGAGCAGTAAACTTTTTTTATGGAAACATATTTTACAGAGCATTTCCTGCTGAATAAAACAAGGTCACTCCCATCGCTGTCAGATGTTTTATTCAAAATTTATAGCAGTTTAAATAACAAGGAAATTAATTTACTGTGTTTACTTCCTGATAGTTTTAACTGACAGGAAGTGAATTGACTGTGTTTACTTCCTGATAGTTCTAACTGACAGGAAGTGAATTGACTGTGTTTACTTCCTGATAGTTCTAACTGACAGGAAGTGAATTTACTGTGTATACTTCCTGATAGTTCTAACTGACAGGAAGTGAATTTACTGTGTTTACTTCCTGATAGGTCTAACTGACAGGAAGTGAATTTACTGTGTTTACTTCCTGATAGTTCTAACTGACAGGAAGTGAATTTACTGTGTATACTTCCTGATAGTTCTAACTGACAGGAAGTGAATTTACTGTGTTTACTTCCTGATAGGTCTAACTGACAGGAAGTGAATTTACTGTGTTTACTTCCTGATAGAGAACTGTATGTCTCTGACTTTTCTGACTTTCCTCTCCATTTGAATCTAACAGAAAATCTAATTAGAATTTGACCACTAGAGGGCACTGCTAATGTAAATAAACATGGATTTAAACTGTAATAACTCTGGAAATATAAATCTCTCGGCAGTGGGAGTACCCTTATTTTACTCAATAGAAAAATATCTACAATATATATATTTTCATAAAGCAGAACTTTCATCAGATAACAATAGAGCCTCACCTGCTGGGATCTTGCAATAGGCACAAAGGAATTCAATTCACCAATGGTGGAGTTGAAGGGGACGGACAACGCAGAGATGCTGTTCCCCGGTGCTTGCCTTCATAGAAGGTTCTATTTTTCTTTAATTCTGCAATTATTCTTTAAAATAAAGCTAGGTATGTGTATGTTGTTAATACAATTATCATATGAGGCTCTATTGTTATCTGATGAAAGTTCCGCTTTAAAGGGGATGTTTACCCCCTTCACTACTTTGGCTAAATCGTTTCATTACCAATAATAACAAATGGAAAGTGTGTTCTTTTTTTAAAATCTGCCCATTTGAAGAAATTCTAAATGTACCTCTTTTCCTACTTCCGGCAGACAGTGCTGACCGAAGTGATACCGGTCTCAGCTTCTATCCAGCCTCCTCCGATGACGGAGCTGCCTGTCTCTAAGCTGGAGGACTTTCATTGGAAGAGATCAATTTCTGGCCAATGAAAGACCTCCAGCTTAGAGGCAGCCTCCGGGGATTTTTATTATCATACATTTTCTAGAAAAACAGAGAGTTTTGTTAGTATTGCTGTTTTTCAGAAGCAATGGACATTTTTCCAGGAACATTGCAAATTTTTTTTAAGCAGTGAACATTTTTAGGTGTAAATTTGGCTTCTATCACTAGTAAAGAAGACAAAAATACAACTGCACGACGCTGATGAACCAGGGATAAATGAAGAAATTTAGAACAAACCAAGTAGCGAACAAATACACATTTCCAATGTGGAACCCTAAGACTTGTGTAGTTCAGTTTAATGAGTATCTGTCTACACGCCGTACCACCCAATTTACTGTAAAAATCAGGTAGAATCCATGACGGACTTTCACTGATGATGTGAGGTGAGTTTGGTGTGTAGAAGTGGAAAGCACAAAATAAAAGGAGATTACGTGAAATAGACTTCTACCAGCATGTTAACCCATAGAGTGCCATGCCATATACAGCTGTGTGTCATGTCAGACTTAACCCATTGAGTGCTTGAAAGGCATCCAATGTGTTGTGGTGCAATGCATTAGTTACCTCTCTGGCACTCAAAGCGTTAAATAGAATGCTGTTAATGTATAAAGAAGTTGTCCCGATTACATAATTAATGTAGATTCATCACCTTACATTACTGTCCCCGGTACAGAGGAGACACTCTTCTCCCCACATTACTGTCCCCTGTACAGAGGATACACTCTTCTCCCCACATTACTGTCCCCGGTACAGCGGAGACACTCTTCTCCCCACATTACTGTCCCCTGTACAGAGGAGACACTCTTCTCCCCACATTACTGTCCCCGGTACAGCGGAGACACTCTTCTCCCCACATTACTGTCCCCTGTACAGAGGAGACACACTCTTCTCCCCACGTTACTGTTCCCGGTACAGAGGAGACACTCTTCTCCCCACATTACTGTCCCCGGTACAGAGGAGACACTCTTCTCCCCACATTACTGTCCCCGGTACAGAGGAGACACTCTTCTCCCCACAATGTGCCTCACAATGTCCAGATCCAGTGCGGGAGGGAGAAGCTGCTCTTGATTCTGAGGAAACAGGCTTGAGCCTAGGGGCTGGCAGGGGTATGGGCTGTGAAGAGGCCAGGCTATGTGTGTGTGTGTGTATATATGTGGAGCAGAAGTATGTTTTGGACTTAGGAGAGGCAGAGGTAAGGACTTTTTTTGTGTGTGTGTTGGCCATGTTTTTTGGTTGTTGTGGTGGATGTTAAGGAAGGGCAAAGTCCTTGTAGAAATTTTGACCACTCCTGTCAAAATCATGCCCCGTATCTCCAGGACTGGCAGTATGAAGGACATATGTCCTCGTGACTGCGGCACCTGTGGGACAGCATTGCCCATCATGTTATGACCATTCAGTGTACATGTCTGAAATGTACACACACTGACACACTCAGACATATACAACATACAGTCAGACACATACACACAGTGAGACACAGACATGGAACAGAGATGCACACAGACACATTATGCATCAGACATACACACACACGTGCAACAGAGATACACACACAGACATGCAACAGATATGCAGATACACACACACACACACAGAGGGGGACACAGACACAGTGACAGGCCCCCTCCTCTCTGTAGGCTGCACTCTTGCTGGTCCCCTGGATGTGGCGGTTATGAGTGTAGAGGTGTGGGCTCTGGTAACCCTAGGATTGGTGTAGGAGCTTTACAGTGCTATGTAGGTAACAATCCTGTATTCAAGTGAACATGTCCAATACTGAGACCGTTAGAAGGTGAATGTAGCCCTGTAAGGACCAGAGGACTTTGCTTCACAATATGTAGTACCCTCCCCCCTCTGTGTTAAATCCATTACATCAATATTATTTTTTATTTCTCCTTTACTATGGGGCAGAATTACAATATTATACCTGTGTGTGTTTGGGTTGTGCAAATGGAAAGCTGAAAAAAATATACCAGCATGTTAACCCTTTGACTGACAGAAATGTTTGCAATTAATTTATTTGCAATGCGTTGTGCACCCCTCTGGTACTCAGAGGGTTAAGGTATAGAGTGGCATGCAGTATACACTGGTGTGTCATGTCACAGTTAAATAGAAGTGGGAAGTGTATTCATACCAGGGAACTCTGTTTTGTGGAGTCCCTGGAGGGGACTCCTGTGGTTCTGCTGGGGGGATATCAATGATGCAATTTGAGTTAAAAAGGAGTGGGGATTCATCACCACTGGGGCGTAGAAGCTAAGAAGGGACTGCGTCGCCTTCCGCCATCGTTCCCGGGTCTCTCCTTCTCAGCGCCATCGGATGCACAGGTCAAGCAGATCAACTCGAAGTGGCGTCGAACCACGAGTAGCCGACACTACGTAGAAGGATGTGGATCGAGGAGGGGTCGACGGGCTCTCGAACCATCGAGCGTCATAGAACCGGAACACCAGGTAGTAGAGAGTGAGGCCTCTACTCCTGGGCTACGATGAACAGGAAAAGTGTTGCAGGAACAAAGGGTAGCGGTCGCCAAGCCGTTCGAGCACTCCGGTGCAAGAATCGAAGGTTCTACGGGAACTGGAAGAAGCAAGGCAGAGTCCACGTTGCCGCCTGACAGCATCCGAAGTGGGGTAGCAGGACACTGGCAGCAGACGGACGAACGATGCAGGAACCTTGGCTCAGATGGATGTCAGAGTGGCCGCTTTAATACCATAGGAACACACAAGACTCCAGGACTCTGGTTCACTCCAAAACATAACTCACTTTATTGACAAAGACCACATATACTTATACACAACTCTTACATTGAAACTTATGGGGAAACCAGATGCAATAGGGCTTAATCCAATCATATTACAGTAGACAAAAGGCCAACAGCAGATGGCCTAACAAACACAATGAGCCAGACGTGATTACATTTAAAATACAAAAGGGGTTGATTAATACAGACACAAGATACAAAGACTTGAGGGGCGGGAATACACATTCTATGAACAATGGCCAGGGGTTGAAGCACGTACACACTGGTTTGAATATTCGGCTTCAACCCTGGCCAATCAAATCGTACAGTGAGTCGGCTGGTCGACCAATCCCTGATCCGCCTACTTTTCCCCATGTTTAGTCAATGGAAGACCTTTAAACCTCATGCTCAGGGATTCAACCAATCCGGCATCGACTCACTGCTCCCGGTTCTCCGTGCTCGATACGGTGTTGTTCTTGAACCGGAAACCTCCGATCCATAGTCGGTGAACCTGTGCCCCTCGAACATACTGCATACAATAACTAAAACCTTCAACATACATTAAACCTAGCCTATTCAATATTACATGACCCAAAGTCTATGAATATAAGTCTTTCTCTTAGGTAATAGCTGGGCAGTTCGTACGACAATGCACAGCACAGAGTCCAAACAGTACCAAATGTCCATAGTCTTTGGATGAATAGTTTTAGGGCCAGACAAGGGCTCAAGTAATGGGTAGGATCTGTTACATTTATCTCCAATGGTCATTACAGTACAAGTGATATATTTATCTCCTATGGTCATTACAGTACAAGTGATACATTTATCTCCTGTTGTCATTACAGTACAAGTGATATATTTATCTCCTATGGTCATTACAGTACATGTGATACATTTATCTCCTATTGTCATTACAGTACAAGTGATATATTTATCTTCTATGGTCATTACAGTACAAGTGATACATTTATCTCCTATTGTCATTATAGTACATTTGATAAATTTATCTCCTATGGTCATTACAGTACAAGTAATACATTTATCTCCTATTGGCACTACAATACACGTGATATATTTATCCCCAATGTCAGGACAATATACCTCATACATTTAGCTCTATTGTCAATCATGAATTAAGAAGATTTTTTAAAAATGAACTCCAGCTGCATAATTCAATTATTTTATTTTTGTCAAATGAACTAATTTGTTGGATAAAAAACTGTTAATGAGCACAATTAAGACAGATCTGTGCTGCCCCAGGGCAAGAAATTAGATTACAATTCTTGTTACTAAGACAGAATGTGTTGATTTAATGTAAGAGGATTTTTCACAAGTGGCCTTAATGCAACTAAACAAATGAATTTCTTTAATGCAATCAGACACCTAGCGTAGTAACACAAGGCTAAACCGGAGGCAGGTTACTGCAGTTCACTGTCTGTGTCGTGTAATTTACAGATTAGTTTAGTTACAGCAAATTATTTGTAGTAAACAATAAAGAAAATGTGTTGCTCAGTGGAAATGGAGGAACATATATATATATATATATAAATATATATATATATATATATATATATATATATATATACATATCCTATATATATATATATATATATATATATATATATACACAAAAGGAAAATATATTGGAAAAAATTGTGCCAATGTAGTCTCTGATCCCTAAATTGTAATAAAATACAAATAGGTGTAACATTACTATCCTTATAATTCTGATAGTGTACAGAACCAACGCACAAGAATAACCAATAGCAATCTAAAGAAAGCGCTGGACCTCTATGTAATATAAAATATCCTATATAATAATTCGCTAAATCGTGT
Source organism: Rhinophrynus dorsalis (assembly GCA_037306005.1). Taxonomy (NCBI): domain Eukaryota; kingdom Metazoa; phylum Chordata; class Amphibia; order Anura; family Rhinophrynidae; genus Rhinophrynus; species Rhinophrynus dorsalis. Next base: position 6,400,559 of record CM074721.1, read on the forward strand.
GTAACGCCCAACATGCGCAGTAGACACTGCTGCGCGAGCTGCAGTCATGCGCAGTGGAGACTGCCCGCGCCACGGCTGATACAGAGCTGGGTGCTCCGAAGGAGCATCCAGCTCTGTATCAGCAGTGGCGCGGGCAGTCTCCACTGCGTGTGACTGCCCTGCGACCGGCTGCCAGAGGCTCTGTATCAGCCGAGGCGCAGGAGACCCGCTGCCAGAGGCACTGTGGCCCGTGTAACGTGCTGTTCAACTAGTATATTTATTATAACATAAGACACAATAAGAAGATATATAAATGCATGAATCCCCCTTGTATCACAAATAAAATATACAGCGCTATATCGAAATATTTCTGTGAATTCACAAAAGTCTAAAAATGCGATAGAGCTCTGGATCAGTTGGATGTCACCTGAGATGGGACTGTGGTAATGGACTGCTATTACGGTGTCACGGGCAGGTACGAAAAGATGAAAACAGCAACAGTGTTGGCGTCTCTCCCGTCTTTGATCAGTTAAAGGAAACTCTGTTTGGGAGTAGATCTTCCTGCTGATCTTCCCACTCCAGCAGCGGGCAGAGGCCTTCACCGAGCAGATACCAAAAATTATATAAAACCAACGAGTACAAATAGTTACCTACATTATTATAGTAACATAGTAACATAGTAATTTAGGTTGAAAAAAGACTTGCGTCCATCTAGTTCAACCCTTTTCCTTTTCCTGTTTACCATCGTTGATCCAAAAGAAGACAAAAAAAACCCTCAATACAGCAATTTCAAATTCTGCCTTGAATGGGGGGAAGAAAATCCTTCTTGATTCCAAATGGCCATCAGATTTCTCCCTGGATCAACAAGCCCTAACTAAATATTAATCCCAATACTAATGTACATAGCCCTCTATGTTCTGCTCTTTTAAATAAGTATCCAGGCCCCTTTTAAAGGCATTTAATGTATTCGATAGCACCACCTCCTCAGGCAGTGAATTCCATACCTTTATTGTCCTTACTGTAAAGAATCCCTTCCGCTGTTGTAGATTAAATCTCCTTTCCTCAAGTCTAAGCGGGTGGCCTCTTGTCCTGTGTACTGTTCTGTTAATGAACAGGTCTTTGGAGAGCCCTTTGTATGGGCCCTGAACATATTTATATAGTGTGATCATATCCCCTCTAAGACGCCGTTTCTCTAGTGTGTACAGGTTTAACTTTTCTAGCCTCTCTTCATAACTAAAACTTTCCATTCCCCTTACTAGTTTTGTAGCCCTCCTCTGCACTTTCTCTAGTTCCATAATGTCCTTTTTCAGAAAGGGCACCCAGAATTGCACAGCATATTCTAGGTGGGGTCTTACCATGGACCTGTAAAGAGGCATAATTATATTTTCCTCCCTTGAGTCAATACCCCTTTTAATACATGCCAATATCTTATTGGCCTGTGCAGCTGCCAGCTGGCACTGCACACTACTGCTATCGAAGCCGCCACCAGGATACTGGTCTGAGGGGACAGTTTTTCAGGTTAAGAAGAAACTATAAAAAAATGGAAGAATATAAAAAACAGTTAAAGGATCTTGAGGACAAATTTATAAAAAAGGGTATCCAGAATGATTAGTTAAAAAAGCTTATAAGGAAGTAACAGATTTAAGCAGGGAGCAAATGTTATTTCAAGAAATGGATAAAAATACAAATATACTTCCAATTAATAATTAAGATACTAAAAATAAAAATAAAAAAATCATTAGGCACAAGGTAAGAGATGCACTAAGGGGTGATAAAGAGGTGATAGAGTGGAGATAACTTCTCCAGTGACATCACTTCTCCAAATCCTATTTAACTCTATGGAGCCAATGCACTGAGATTTCCTCGGCTTTGGAGATCTTAGTGAATAGGCTCCATAGAATAACGTAGGAACTGTAGAAGTGATAATCTGGGGAAGTCATCACCACTTTATCACCTCTTTATCACCACTTAGTGAATCTCCCCCAAAGAGTACTAGATTCATTACTAAATATAGAATGCAACATAAAAAAATCAGGTCTGTTCTAAAAAACCACTGGCCAGTCCTGACTCAGGATCCGTTACTGAATCAGATTTAACAATAAAATCCACAAATAATCTTTACAAAAAATACATACAATAAATAGTTAATAAAAATAAAAATATTTTTATATCAGAAAGGAAATTATACATGTGATAGTAAAAGGTGCATTACATACCAACATATAGGACACCAAAATAAAACATATAAGGACAGTAGAGGGGTGGAGCATTTTGTTGATGATTATATAAACCTCCACACTACACATGTAATATGTAAAATAGAATTCCAATGTAAGAAATCATACATAGGGACAATTAAAAATAGGTTTCCTGAACATCGAAGGGCTATCTTACCAGGAGACAATAGATATCAGTTATCTAAACATTATACAGAAAAATAGAGGGTATTAAAATCATGGCTTTAGAACACATAAATGAGACGATAGAAAATAGAATTATCGCATTGAGTAAACAATAATCATATTGGATTTTTAAGTGTAATACATTATCACCGGAGGGGCATCATGAGAAATTGCACGTAAGTACATTTATATAACAATATATCATTAGATACAGTATGGTTAACAAACATTCAAGGGTTAATGCACATTCAAGGGTTTAACATTCAGGGTCATGTTTATTCCAATAATAATACCCACAGAGTATAGACCACATTATAATTATATAATGGGTGATTCTCTAATTCATAGCAGTAACCACACGCTACAGGTAGCATTTTTTTTTTCTTTCTTTCTGGTTCCGGACTCCCAGAACGGCGCGCAGCCATGGGGGGAGCCCGGAATTCCATGACGGTCATAATACGTCATGGGTCATTAACTCAGATCTACCCATGAGGTACTATGACCGTCAAGGGGTCTTTAAGGGGTTAAAAAAAATAAATTATATGCAGTAAATCCCGGGTTTGCTAGATATTCGCCGCTAATGTTACCTCTCTCCTGATGTCAGCTGTAAAACCGACAGCAGGAGATCCACGTCGGCCGACATGAGGCGGCTCTTCAGCAGAGCTGAAATAGCAATCTTTAAAAATAATGACTTCATTGGAACGGTTTAAAAATGATGCCTGGTTTGCACTTATAAAAACAACCCAGGACAAAACCAGACATCAATATTTATTCCCTGAAGAAGAGCTGTTAAACCAGCGTGAAACGAGTCGGAGATCGGAGTGAAACTGTACGCTCATTACCCATTCCCATCAGTCCCAGAAATTTTGCCAGTTTGGAACAAAGAGGGAACCGGTAGATAAGGACATCAGTACAGACAACCCGTGTGCAAGAACCTCTGCCTGCTAGACATACATGCAAGGATGGGGGAGAGGTAAAAACCGGAGTGCCAAAATCGGGGAAAGATTCAAACCTCTGCCCGCAAATCAAGCAGGACAACTGGTATGAAGGTCAGAAGACAAGTAAGATAACAGCCCAGTAATTGTCCAATGGGAGAGGGAAAATACTAAACAACTAACAACTAGGTACTTTAAACCGTCACTGACAAAACCCACATAAAAATCATCTGTAGTTTTGGGACAGTATTGAACTTTTAAAAGTGGGGTTGAAATACCGTAAAATATCACCTAAACACTTGGGGGAATATTGACTGAGCTACACATTGCGCAAAAAGTTTTTAGCAGAAACAAAGTTATAAGTTTATATTGATAAACATTGTAAATGTTATATAATTTGGATATCCAAAGTGAATATTTGAGAGCAATAAATAAAAAGATTTGTGCAGATCTTTCTGTGGCCCTCTCTAAAATCTATCTAATCTCATCATCGTCTTCAGCCGTTGTCGATACACTGCAGGGTGAAGACCTCCTCAGTGAGCCTCCAACGACTTCAGTTCTGTGCCTGGTCTGTACCCTATACCCCACACCAGACAAAAGGTACATTTCAGCAGAGTCTCTCCTTAAAGGGATAGTAATACTTTATTATTACTATCTCCCATATTGTAGATATTTGTAAAATAAGTTAATAGCCCCCAGGTTCATCTCTCAAACCTTTATGGTTTAGAGAGATAACCGAAGGCAAAGTTCCCCTCCTCCCATCCCCCTCCCCTGAAGTCAGCGTTGTACTGACTGCTGGGGAAGTCTGTCGTACAACAGTCAGGCGGCTCTGCAGCTGAGCCGAGATCCCGTTAATAACAAAGAATTATTTCACTGAAACGGTCTTCTACATGTGCTTGGTTTGTGCTTGGTTTGCAAGGCACATGTAGATGACCATTTCAGTGAAATAATTCTTTGTCACTAAGGGGATCGCGGCTCTGCTGCAGAGCCGCCTGATGAAAGTCAGACCAGATATCCCTGCAGTCAGTACAACGCTGAATTCAGGGAGGGGGGGGGGACTTTGCCTTCAGTTATCTCTCATACCATAAAGGTTTGAGAGATTAACCTGGGGCTATAAATTATTTTACAAATATGTACAATATTGGGGATAGTAATAATAAAGTATTACTATGCCTGTAAGTAAAAACATATATGTGCCCCACTCCCCAAAACATACACCCAATTTACATGGCAGTGTGTGTTCCGGAGGATTTCTCAGCGGGGTCTGAGTGGCCTCCTCTGGTCTGCAGTGAGCAAAAAGTGAGCGGGTCTCCATGTAGAAATCTACTCAGGGTAATCCCTGGAGTGGGTGTATAAGGCGGTGTAGATTCCGGGAACACCAGATCTGGGGGACTAGAGGAAACCAATCCCAGGGAGTAGTGAGGTGCAGTCTATGGAGCTGCTCTTTGTATTTCCGTGCAGCGCAGAGAGAGGTCAAGACTCACACTACAGCATTTCCAGGTTGGGGGGGTAGGATGTTGATGCGGCCCCAGGGGAAAATGAAAAAAAACAAGGGGAACCTGTCTTACCCCTTAGATGGCAAAACAGGGAAAGGTTAATCGGTGGAGATGAGATGCATTTATCAACACTTTCATGGCCAGGGTAAATCTCTTTATGTGTGTGTGTTTTTGTGTGAGTGTTTGTGTGGGGGAGTGTGTGTGTAAATGACCAGTATAAAGGGGGCAGAGGATGGTAACACAGATGAGGGGGCAAGCATTGTGTGCACAAGACCAAGACTGACAATGGAAAGGAGTGAGTGGAGACAATGAGTGGGGTATGTTTGGTCTCACTCATGAAAGACATTGGAGTGTGAATTGGTAGATGTTGCCACGTGACTCTCCCATGTTCATGTTGGGAACAGAGTGTGTTTATTGTTTTGTGTGAAAGACATGGTGGTTCTGCACTAAAGCGTGATAAACAGGTAAAAACAGAGATAATGTCTCCAGCGATATCACTTCTCCAGTTCCTATGTTATTGTATAGAATCAATACACTAAGACTTCTCCAGCGATATCACTTCTCCAGTTCCTATGTTATTGTATAGAATCGATACACTAAGACTTCTCCAGCGATATCACTTCTCCAGTTCCTATGTTATTGTATAGAATCGATACACTAAGACTTCTCCAGCGATATCACTTCTCCAGTTCTATGTTATTGTATAGAATCGATACACTAAGACTTCTCCAGTGATATCACTTCTCCAGTTCCTATGTTATTGGTATAGAATCGATACACTAAGACTTCTCCAGTGATATCACTTCTCCAGTTCCTATGTTATTGTATAGAATCAATACACTAAGACTTCTCCAGTGATATCACATCTCCAGTTCCTATGTTATTGTATAGAATCGATACACTAAGACTTCTCCAGTGATATCACTTTCCCCAGTTCCTATGTTATTGTATAGAATCGATACACTAAGACTTCTCCAGCGATATCACTTCTCCAGTTCCTATGTTATTGTGTAGAGTCAATACACTAAGAATTCTCCAGCGATATCACTTCTCCAGTTCCTATGTTATTGTATAGAGTCAATACACTAAGACTTCTCCAGTGATATCACTTCTCCAGTTCCTATGTTATTGTATAGAATCGATACACTAAGACTTCTCCAGTGATATCACTTCCCCAGTTCCTATGTTATTGTATAGAATCGATACACTAAGACTTCTCCAGCGATATCACTTCTCCAGTTCCTATGTTATTGTGTAGAGTCAATACACTAAGACTTCTCCGGTGATATCACTTCTCCAGTTCCTATGTTATTGTATAGAGTCAATACACTAAGACTTCTCCAGTGATATCACTTCTCCAGTTCCTATGTTATTGTATAGAGTCGATACACTAAGACTTCTCCAGTGAGATCACGTCTCCAGTTCCTATGTTATTGTATAGAATCGATACACTAAGACTTCTCCCAGTGATATCACTTCTCCAGTTCCTATGTTATTGTATAGAATCGATACACTAAGACTTCTCCAGTGATATCACTTCTCCAGTTCCTATGTTATTGTATAGAATCGATACACTAAGACTTCTCCAGTGATATCACATCTCCAGTTCCTATGTTATTGTATAGAATCAATACACTAAGACTTCTCCAGTGATATCACTTCTCCTGTTCCTATGTTATTGTGTAGAGTCAATACACTAAGGACTTCTCCAGTGATATCACTTCTCCAGTTCCTATGTTATTGTATAGAATCAATACACTAAGACTTCTCCAGTGATATCACTTCTCCAGTTCCTATGTTATTGTATAGAGTCAATACACTAAGACTTCTCCAGTGATATCACTTCTCCAGTTCCTATGTTATTGTATCGAATCAATACACTAAGACTTCTCCAGCGATATCACTTCTCCAGTTCCTATGTTATTGTATAGAATCGATACACTAAGACTTCTCCAGTGATATCACTTCTCCAGTTCCTATGTTATTGTATAGAATCAATACACTAAGACTTCTCCAGTGATATCACTTCTCCAGTTACTATGTTATTGTACAGAATCGATACACTAAGACTTCTCCAGTGATATCACTTCTCCAGTTCCTATGTTATTGTATCGAATCAATACACTAAGACTTCTCCAGCGATATCACTTCTCCAGTTCCTATGTTATTGTATCGAATCAATACACTAAGACTTCTCCAGTGATATCACATCTCCAGTTCCTATGTTATTGTATAGAATCAATACACTAAGACTTCTCCAGCGATATCACGTCTCCAGTTCCTATGTTATTGTATAGAATCGATACACTAAGACTTCTCCAGCGATATCACTTCTCCAGTTCCTATGTTATTGTGTAGAATCAATACACTAAGACTTCTCCAGTGATATCACGTCTCCAGTTCCTATGTTATTGTATAGAATCGATACACTAAGACTTCTCCAGTGATATCACATCTCCAGTTCCTATGTTATTGTATAGAGTCGATACACTAAGACTTCTCCAGTGATATCACATCTCCAGTTCCTATGTATTCTATGGATCCTAGTGCAGTAAGATCTGAAAAACTTAAGACATCTTAGTACATAGGCTCCATCGAATAACATAGGAATTGGAGAAATGATATCACTATAAAAGTCATCTCCAAATTATCACCTCTTTTTCACTCATTAGTAAATAACCCCCAAGGAGTGGTGTTAACTGAGTAGGTATATTTTGGTTTTGATGTGTAATACACAGAGTGGAGTAAGTGAGTGGGGCGTGTTTTCTTTTCTTTTGTGAAAGACATGGAGTGTGCGTGTTAGTAGATGCTGTGACATGAGTTGGCCATGTTTTTTCTGCTACAGACAGAACTTGAGTGTGGCCTAAGTCCTGGCAGAGCGCCCCCTGTATGTCCTGGACAGGCCAATGTAGAAGAGATTTATTGTGATAAACCATAAGCGAGCCCTGGTGTGGCAGTAAGCATGGTCTTCTAGTATATCACACACAGTTCTTAAAGGGATAGTAATACTTAAGTATTACTAATCCCTATAGCAAAGTACTACTAAAAAAAAAACGTATTGCCCCCAGTGTCATCTCTCAGACCTTTATGGTTGGAGAGATAATCGCTTCTAAAGTTGCCCTTTCCCTCCCCCTTCCCCGTAGTCAGTATTTTAGCTGACTGCAGGAACAGAGTCGTACGACTTTCGGGCGGCTCTCCAGCACAGCCGCGATCGTGTTACTAAAAAAGAAAACTTTCACTAACTTCTACATGTTCTTGGTTTGCAAGCACACGTAGAAGACCGTTTTAGTGACAGTTTTTTTTTTTAATCAACGTGAGCCGCCTGATGATCTCTGACCGGATTTCCGTTCAGTCAGCTAGAATGCTGACTACGAGGAAGGGGGAGGGAGTGAGGGCAACTTAGAAGCGATTATCTCTCAAACCATAAAGGTCTGAGAGATGACACTGGGGGCAATAAGGTAGTATTTTCTGAAATACTACCTGTGCCATGCGCCAGTGCAGGTAGGCAGAGGGAGCTCAGGGAGCTTAATGCATGGTTCAAGCAATGGTGTAGGAAGGAGGGTTTTGGGTTTTTAGAACACTGGGCTGACTTTGCTCCTGGGTACAATCTATATGGAAGAGATGGATTGCACCTAAATGGTAGAGGAGCCTCTGTGTTAGGGGAGAGAATGCTAGGAAGCTTGGAGGAGCTTTTAAACTAGGAAAGGGGGGGGGGGGGGTATAGATAGCAAAATTTGGGTAGATAGAGCAGATAGGAACCGGGTCCAAGTAAATGACCAGAGGGGTGGAGAAAGGGTGGGGATAAATGTAGAAAATAGGGAGGAACTCCAAGTAAATGAAGATGTAGATAAAAGGTATGTAGGGAGTAATATATGTAAACCCTTCAAAATTAATTGTATGCTAGCAAATGCAAGAAGTATGGTAGATAAAATAGGAGAAGTAGAATTGCTGGCGGTTAATGAGCAATTGGACATAATTGGAATAACAGAAACATGGTGGAATGATGCACATGACTGGACTGTAAATATAGAGGGCTATTCCCTGTTTAGAAGAGACAGGATTAATAGAAAAGGGGGAGGTGTGTGCTTATATTTGAAAACAGAGATAAATCCAGTTTTGCGAGGTGATATTAGTGAGGAAACTGGCCAAAATGTAGAAATTGAGACTAAATGTGGTGTAAAAGGTAAAAAGAAGTTGTTGGTGGGTACCTGCTACAAACCACCAAATATCGATGACAATGATGAGGTCCAACTGCTATTGCAAATGAGGAAAGCTGCCCAGTTTGGGCATACTATAATTATGGGAGATTTTAATTATCCAGATATCAACTGGAAAAATGAGACCTATCAGAGTGCTAAGGGTAGCAGGTTTGTGAACACACTTCATGAAAGCTACATGTCACAAATGGTGGAAGCGCTGACAAGAAATAACAATGTATTGGACCTAGTGATCACTAATAACACAGGAATGGTATCCAATATTAAGGTAAGAGAACATTTGGGAAACAGTGATCACAACATGGTTACATTTGAGATCAGTCTGGCAAAGCAAAAATGTATAGGTTCAACCAAAACTCTTAATTTTAAAAAAGCGAACTTCAAATTATTAAGGGCTTCAATGCAACAAATAGACTGGGATATTTTATTTAAAGGCAAAAATACTGAGGATAAATGGTCAGAATTCAAATTTAGGTTGTGGAAATGTACCCACGGCACGGAAAAAAAGCATTCAAATTATTTAAGTTTGAAGGAACAAAGATTGCAAAAAGGCAATTAGGGTAGCAAAAATAGATAATGAAACTCGAACTGCAAGGGAAAGCAAGACTAATCCAAAAAAGTTTTTCAAATATATAAATAGCAAAAAAACTTAAAGGAGCAGTAAACTTTTTTATGAAAAAATATATATTGTAGGGATTTTCCTATTGAGTAAAATAAGGGTGCTCCCACTGCCGAGACATTTATATGTCCAGAGTTATTACAGTTTAAACCCATGGTTTTTAAACATTAGCAGTAGCAGTGCCCTCTATTGGTCAGATTCTATTTAGATTTCATGTTAGATTCTAATGAAGAGGAAAGTCAGAGACATACAGTTCTCCATAGAATGTGATAGAAACTGCTGAGTCACTTCCTGTCAGTTAGAACTTCCAGGAAGTAAACACAGTAAATTCACTTCCTGTCAGTTAGAACTATCAGGAAGTAAACACAGTAAATTCACTTCCTGTCAGTTAAAACTATCAGGAAGTAAACACAGTAAATTCACTTCCTGGTTATTTGAACTGCTATAAATTTTGAATAAAACATCTGACATCAGTGTGAGTGACCTTGTTTTATTCAGCAGGAAATGCTCTGTAAAATATGTGTTTTCATAAAAAAAAGTTTACTGCTGCTTTAAGAGGGAGTGCATTGGACCATTCAAAAATGAGATGGGTGAAGGTGACCACATATCCCTTTAAATCAGGGACACATAAAATACACACATTGCAGGACAGCACAGGAATCAAAGCAACCCTGCAATGTGTGTATTTTATAAGAGTCCCTGATTTAAAGGGATATGTGATTAGTGAGGATAAGGAAAAGGCTGATGTTCTAAACACTTTCTTTGCATCAGTACATACAAGGGAGCAAGGAATGGTAGACGAGCCTCAACAAGTAACTAATAAAACAATAAAATTATCAGATACTGAGTTAACTCAAGAAGATGTCATGGGTAGACTGAACAAAATTAAAACTGACAAAGCACCGGGTCCTGATGGTATACATCCAATGGTTCTTAAAGGCATAGTAATACTTCATTTTATCTTTATTTTATTTTGTAGGCATTAAAAAAAATGAAGAACGATATAAGTCTTATCTCTCAAACCTTTATGGTTTGAGAGATATTCATAAGCAAAGTTTCCCCTCCCGCCCCTTTTACCTAGTGTAAGCCATCTCTTCTCAGATGTGGAATGCAGTCCATAGACCAGACAGATAACAGCAGGGACAATCTTCTTCCTATGAGAACAATGAAATCCCTGCCCCCCTTGACAAGTTTTTCAGGTTTTTCCCTTATCTTAATTGAAGATTTTCCCTCTCTGCAGTCTACCTGGGCACCTCCCTTCTGATCTGGCTGAGCAGTGTTACATCATTAAAAGGGGTGGGAGGGGGGTACTTTGTCATTGAATTACTCTTGAACTACAACTCTGATAGAATTGAAATAACACTCTCCAAAGTCCAAATACTATGATGATTAATTAGAGCTGCTTTTATTATGAAACATTACTATCCCTTTAAGGAACTCAGTGCAGTGTTGGCAAAACCCCTATATTTACTCTTTAAAGATTCTATTACCACAGGCTCAGTGCCACAGGATTGGCGAAGAGCTAACATAGTGCCTCTATTTAAGAAGGGAACTAAAACAGAACCTGAGAATTATAGACCTGTGAGTTTGACCTCTGTAGTGGAAAACTGTTAGAAGGGATAATAAGGGACTATATTCAGGATTACAACACAAAAAATAAGATCATTAGCAGGAATCAACATGGTTTTATGAAGAATAGATCATAACAAACTAATCTTTTCAGCTTCTATGAGGAGGTAAGCAGCAACCTAGACAATGGCAAGGCAGTAGATGTAGTATATCTAGACTTTGCAAAGGCATTTGACACAGTGCCACACAGAAGGCTGGTGTATAAAATAAGGAAATTGGGGCTAGGAGATAACCTTTGCAATTGGATACAAAACTGGTTGAATGATAGGGAACAGTGTGTGGTTGTAAATGGACAATTCTCCAATACAGTTAAAGTGGAGAGTGGAGTACCTCAGGGTTCAGTATTGGGTCCGCTGCTTTTTAACATGTTTATAAATGACCTGGAAATAGATATAGAAAGCAAAATATCAATATTTGCAGATGACACTAAATTTTATGGCAGCACGGAGGCTTCATATTATGCATTATCCTTCCTCACTGCCCCCTCAGCAGCAAAGGAAACTTTATTAAAATAACAGTTTAACAGAAGAAAACTTGCTAGTATGACACTCCTCCCTCCCAACCAATCACCAGTCCTTAATCCTGTAAAACTGGGATACAGCCTTGACTTCCCCTCTTTCCTTTGCTGCTCCCCTCAGAGATAAGTCACCTTTACTAGTTCTCTTGTTTACTTGTGTATCTTGGTTTGTTTGGCCTCTGACTGACAGGCCTGCTGGGGTGTGTTCCACCCTTTGTGTTCCAGTCAGTCATTGCCTATATGTATATATTTATACATATATTTATACATATATATTGTAACGGAAGGAAGGTGCGATGACCGGGTCGCCTTCCGTCTTAGTTCCCGGGTCTCTCCTTCTCTACGCCGGACTGGCGCCGTCGAGTGCACCGGTCGAGCAAATCAGCGTTCCGGAGGTCGACTCAAAGCGTCGTCGAACCTCGGGAAGACCGATTCTGCCTCGAAAGGATGCGGCTACCGGAGGGGTCACGGCACTCAAACACCGTCGAACAAGCACAGGACCGAATCAGGGAAAAGCGTAGCAGGAACCAAAGTCTGTATCTCTAGCCGTTCGAGCACTCCGGTGCTCGACTCGAAGGTTGGAGCTTAGGCAGGAAACCAAAGGGCAGAGTCCCCGTTGCCGCCTGACAGGATACAAAGGTCGGTAGCGGGATCCTGGCAGCAGACGGACGAACGTACAGGAACCTGGTTCGAATGGGCGGCAGAGTGGCCACTTTTACCACAGGAACAGACAGACTCCAGGACTCTGGTTCACTCCAAAAGTAACACACTTTATTGAACAAGACTCTCAACTTTTATATAGTTTACAACATGGTACCACAATAGGAAGGGGAAGGGCCAGGCATTCTAATGCAGGCTTGGCCCAGGGACCAACACAACACAATGGGCATATACAACAGACCAATGGTGACAGTGAACAATGGTCCAATGGCAGGGGGAACAGAGGGACCAATGGTAGCCAAGGGAAACAAGCCAATGGGAGATGGGCTCCTGAACACAACATTGACAATGGTAGACTTAACATGATTAATCAACGTCTGGACAAAGACAATGGACTGACTAGAGGGAATACACATCTGAGAACTGGGCCAGGGGTTGAAGCACGTACACACTAGTTTGAATATGCGGCTTCAACCCTGGCCAATCAGTGTGCGCAGTGAGTCGTACGTCGTCCAATCCGGCGTCGACTCACTGCCTCCGGTTTCCCACGTTCGAGACGGCATTGATACCTCGAACAAAGGAACCGGGGAACCACCGGCTTCGGTGTTCGTGTATTCCTCGTACATTATACCATACAATACATTAGACTTTCGACATTCTACAATATACAAATGTACAACATTCGACATAAAAACCTTTTAACATAATGTTAGGGGAACCCCTATCAGAGTTCAAATAAGGCCACAGGGCCATAGTCTTTAAGGAAATTGTTCGTGGTCCAGACAAGGGCCTAAGTAACGGATAACATCCGTTACACTTCTCCCCCTTTTGGTTCCAAGCCAGCGGGTGCGGTAGTAAACGCTGGCTTGGAGCTGTAGGGGGGCATGGGGGTGGTGAGGCACTTGTCTGGACAGTGCACTAGTCTGAAGGCCTTGGTTCTAGGCCAGTTTCCACTGAGGGGCCCCTTGTCCTGGGCCAGTGGTTAAAGTAGTCCTCCTGTCCTGGGCCAGGAGAAAACCGGAGCCCTTTGTCCGGGCCTGGTAGGGGGAACTGATGCCTGTTTGTCCTGACAAACATCAAATTAGGTGGCCTCTCCTGGGCCCTTCTCCAGGCAGTGCTAAAGTCAAATCTTTCTGGATCTGGGGCCAGTGGATCAGGGTCAAGAGCCAGTCTATAAGGGGGATCTCCCTGGGGCAATTGTGACTCTGGCTTCTGGATGTCAGAGTTTGGGGAGAGAGGCACATCTCCCTGTCACCGCCGTGCCGACTCCCGGCGGTGCTTCTCTCCCTCGGTGGCTTCCGCTTCCGGGTTCGGACGCGCGCATGCGCAGTCCTCTTCATGAAGCCGGTTTGGCTTCACTACTTAAGGCGCCCTCTCCCTGCAACGGACGCGTTGTCTGAGCGTCCAGTCGGGTGGACTGAGCTAGTAGCCTCGTTCACCTCCCTTCTAGTCCAGCTTCTTCGTGTCCAGCTCCTGTTTCCAGTACCCAGTCCGGTTGTCAGTGTTCCTGTTGCCTGCAGTCTGTGTCCAGTCTCCAGTCCTGCTGTGGTCAGTGCTAGCTCTCCTGAATCCAGCTCTGGTCAGTCTGTACTCCTATATCCAGCCTTGGTCAGTCCTGTGTCCAGTATCCTGCTCTGGTCAGTCCTGTGTCCTGTATCCTGCTCTGGTCAGTCTTGTGTCCTGTATCCTGCTCTGGTCAGTCCTGTGTCCGGTATCCTGCTCTGGTCAGTCCTGTGTCCGGTATCCTGCTCTGGTCAGTCCTGTGTCCTGTATCCTGCTCTGGTCAGTCCTGTGTCCTGTATCCTGCTCTGGTCAGTCTTGTGTCCTGTATCCTGCTCTGGTCAGTCCTGTGTCCGGTATCCTGCTCTGGTCAGTCCTGTGTCCTGTATCCTGCTCTGGTCAGTCCTGTGTCCTGTATCCTGCTCTGGTCAGTCCTGTGTCCTGTATCCTGCTCTGGTCAGTTCTGTGTCCAGTATCCTGCTCTGGTCAGTCCTGTGTCCTGTATCCAGCTCTGTTCAGTCCTGTGTCCAGTTTCCAGTGTCCTGCAGTGGTCAGTCCCGTGTCCTGCTCCGGTCTGTTCTGTGTCCAGTATCCTGTGATAAGTCCTTGTGTCCTACTATACCATCGTTTTGGAGGCAGTTTCTCCCTGAGGTGATTGGGGTATAGTCCAACCGTAGTGGGGTATCCTGAGCCCCCGGAGGCTCAACCGAAGGGGGCTATCTAGCCTTGCGGCTAGCACCTTTAGACGGCTTAGGCCGCAGCACACCCCCCTACGGTTGGCCTACGCACTCCAGCGTCGCCCTCTAGCGACGTTCTCAAGCCTCTAGCCCCAATCACCTTTGTTGGAGGAGTATCTTTTTCCTTCTTCTAGCTTCTGTGCTGGGCTAGTCGTGACATTACAGACAACGCCACACTCCCAGTATGTCCACGGACCCAGCGGACCTCACCCAAGCTGTTGTGCAACAGGGTGCGGTCTTGGAGCAGCACGCCACCCAGATTCAGCATTTGGACCAGAAGTTAGACTCTATCACTGGTCTTCTGCAACGGATGCAGCAGCGTCTAGAGGCACCTTGGCCTCCGACGCCGCATTCTGCGGTGTCCTCAGTTCCTTCTGGCAGCTCTGCTGCTTCCCTAGCTCTCCGTATGCCCCTGCCGGATCGTTTCGACGGTACTTCGTCTGATGTTCGGGGGTTTCTTAACCAATGCCTCCTTCATTTTCGTTGTCAGCCCGATGTATATTCCTCCCATCAGGCGAAGACCACTTTCATCATTTCCTTGCTTCGTGGTCCTGCCTTGGCCTGGGTGTCTCCTCTTATCGATCGTCAGTCTCCATTGCTGGATGATTTGGACTCCTTTTTAGCGGCGTTCCGGTCGGTTTTCGATGCGCATGGCCGGCAGTCTCATGCTGAATCCGGTCTGTTGGAGATCCAACAAGGGTCGCGTTCGGTTTCGCACTACGCTGTTGAGTTCCGTACCCTGGCGTACGATACGGACTGGGGTGAGAGTGCCTTAAAGGCCGCTTTTAGACGGGGCCTCTCGGACCGCCTCAAAGACGAGCTAACGACTCGTACCATTCCACCATCCTTGGAGGGACTCATAGCTCTTTGTTCCTCTCTAGAGCATCGCATCATGGAGAGACGTGTTGAGAAGGATCGGGACCGCTCTCACCGTCCCCAGCCACGTCCGGTTTCACGCCTGGCTCCTCGGTTTCAGACACCCGTCACAACAACATCTGTACCTGAGCCGATGGAGATCGGTCGGGTATACCACCTTACCGAAGAGGAGAAGACGCGCAGACGCTCCTTGGGTCTGTGTCTTTATTGTGGTCGGGCGGGCCATGTGGCTCGCACCTGCCCCTTAAAATCGGGAAACTCCCGGACTTAGGGAGTAGGGGGTCCTCTCTAATTCAGGCTGTGTTTTGTTCCCCCGGTAGGGATCAACGCTTGACCCTATCACTTTCCCTCTCCTGGTCTGGAGGGTTCACATCCCTTCAGGCTTTTGTGGATTCCGGAGCAGCGGGGATCTTCATGGATTCGTCCTTTGCCCGCTCTCGCGGTGTTCCGTTGAGGCGACGTGATCCGCCTGTGCCCATCGTTGCTGTAGACGGTTCTCCCTTGGGCACAGGTTTTATCACATGGGTTACTCAACCCTTGTCCTGTGAAGTACTGGGGGGTCCCAGGGAGACTCTTTCCTTTGAGATTATTGACATCCCTGGGACTCCCGTCATCCTGGGCTACCCCTGGTTGCGGGCTACCAACCCTTCCATTGACTGGCGTCTCGGCATCATCTCCTTCCCTTCCTCCGTGGCTATTTCCTCTATCAATCCTCCTCTTCCTTTTGTTGTTATCAACCCAGAGGTGCCGGGTCCTTATCAGGACTTTTCCGACGTGTTTTGCAAGCGTCGTGCGGGGATCCTTCCGCCTCATAGGCCTTATGATATTGCTATTGATCTCCTTCCTGGGGCTGTTCCACCCAGGGGTCGCACTTACCCCCTTTCGGTGCCAGAAACTCGTGCCCTGGAAGACTATATTGCGGATAGCCTTGCGCGTGGTTTCATACGGCCTTCCACTTCTCCGGCTGGGGCAGGCTTCTTTTTCGTTTCCAAGAAGGACGGTTCTCTTCGGCCTTGCATTGATTACAGGGGCTTGAATGCCATTACACGTCGGAACTGCTACCCCTTGCCATTAATTCCTGAGCTGTTGGATCGTCTTCGTGGCGCTACTGTTTTTTCCAAACTCGACCTCCGGGGGGCGTATAACCTGGTCCGTGTTCGCGCTGGCGACGAGTGGAAGACGGCCTTCAATACCAGATTCGGGCACTATGAATACCAGGTCATGCCCTTCGGCCTTCGGAATGCTCCAGCAGTGTTTCAGGCATTAGTCAATGATGTCTTCCGGGATCTTCTTATGTCCTCCGTGGTCGTCTATTTGGACGACATTCTGATATTTTCCAAATCTCTTATGGAACACCGTGGCCATGTCCGCCAAGTCCTGGAGCGGCTTCGAACACACAACTTGTATGCCAAACTCGAGAAGTGCCAGTTCGAACAAACCAGCTTGCCCTTTCTGGGGTATATTGTGTCCTCTTCAGGTCTAGCTATGGATCCTGAGAAACTCTCCGCTGTCCAGAACTGGCCCTTGCCACAGGGTCTTAAGGCTACTCAACGGTTTATTGGCTTTTCAAACTATTACCGGAGGTTTATCCGGAATTTCTCGGATGTTATCCGTCCTATAGTAGCTCTCACCCGTAAGGGAGCTGATTCGAAGCGGTGGCCATCTGATGCCTTGGAGGCGTTCAACAAGCTTAAAGCTGCCTTCACTTCCGCCCCAGTTCTGGTTTATCCTGATCCTCTGCGGGCTTTCTTCTTGGAAGTCGACGCCTCTAAGACCGCTGCGGGCGCTGTTCTGTCTCAGCTCTCTTCTAGTACAGGGCTCATGCATCCCTGTTCTTTTTTTTCCCGTAAATTTACAGACTCGGAACGGAATTATGATACAGGTAATAGGGAATTGCTAGCCATTAAGCTAGCCCTTGAGGAGTGGCGGTACCTCTTGGAAGGGTCTCCTCATGTCGTGACCATTTACACCGACCACCAGAATCTGGCCTATCTGGCCTCGGCCAAACGCCTGAATGCTCGCCAGGCTAGATGGTCCCTGTTCTTTGCCCGTTTCCACTATGTGATAACATACCTACCCGGAACCCGGAATGTGAAGGCCGATGCCTTGTCCCGGCAGTTCGAATCCAGCCCTACTGAACCGAGGGATTCCGAGCCTGTGGTACCTTCTGCTCGCGTTCTGGCATCCTTATCCACTCGCACCTTACTGGCTATACGGCAGGCTCAGAATGGGCTGCCTTCTACCGAGTCGCCTCCTGGGGATCTGTTGTCTGTTCCACAATGTCATCGCAACGAGGTTCTTCATTGGGCCCATTATTCTTCTGTTTCAGGTCACCCGGGGGCTTCGCGTACCTTCGAGCTTCTGTCCAGATACTTCTGGTGGCCGAACTGTCGGACTGATGTCGCAGACTTTGTTGCTTCTTGTTCTGCGTGCGCACGTATGAAGACACCCCGCCTGAAACCCGCCGGGTTGTTGCAGCCTCTCCCTGTACCGACCTTGCCTTGGACGCAGTTGTCCATGGATTTCATCGTGGAGCTCCCCAGGTCCGCTGGTATGACTACTATTTGGGTGGTGGTGGACCGGTTCACCAAACAAGCCCATTTCCGAGCCTTCCCTGCGGTTCCCACTGCCTCTCTTCTGGCCGATTCTTTCATTGCTGACATTGTGCGGCTTCATGGTGTGCCCCTGAATATCACGTCTGACCGCGGATCACAGTTCGTTTCCAGGTTCTGGAGGGCATTTTGTGTCCGTCTGGGCATCCGTCTGCACTTCTCCTCCGGTTACCATCCGCAGACCAACGGCCAGACCGAACGGGTCAACCAGTCCTTGGAGCAGTATCTCAGGACGTACTGTAACAGGCACCATAACGATTGGGTTCGCCTGCTTCCCTTGGCAGAATTTTCCTACAATTCCCTGCATCACTCTTCCCTTGGCTGTTCACCTTTCTTTGCAGCCTTGGGTTTCAACCCCCGAGTCCTGCTTCTGCGTCCGGGCTCAGCCTTGGTGCCCTCGGCCGAGGTTCGGGTTCGTTCGTTGGTTGAGCATTGGCAGTCGCTCAGAACTTCCTTGCTCGCCTCCCAAATACGCCACAAGAGCGCAGCTGACCAACGTCGTTCCTTGGCTCCTCTCTATTCTCCTGGTGACAAGGTCTGGTTATCCGCCAAGAACATCAACCTTCGGCAGCCTTCTCGTAAGCTTGGTCCTCGCTACTTGGGTCCTTACAGAGTTCTTCAGCGTTTGTCTCCTGTAGTATATCGGTTGGCCTTGCCAGCCTCCCTCCGTATACACCCTGTCTTCCATGTCTCGTTGCTGAAGCCATGGATATCCTCTCGGTTTTCTCATCCTGCTCCGGTTGTTCCGGCACCTGTTACTGTGGCTGGGCAAGAGGAATTCGTGGTGAGTGCCATACTGGACTCCAGGCGAGTGCGCGGCAGGTTGCAGTATCTCGTGGATTGGCAGGGATACGGTCCTGAGGACAGGTCCTGGGTTCCCGCCATGGATGTCCATGCTCCGGTGTTGGTGCGCCGCTTCCACCGCCTGTTTCCCACCAAGCCCTCCTGACGTCCTCCGTAGGGGTAGGGGAATGTCACCGCCGTGCCGACTCCCGGCGGTGCTTCTCTCCCTCGGTGGCTTCCGCTTCAGGGTTCGGACGCGCGCATGCGCAGTCCTCTTCATGAAGCCGGTTTGGCTTCACTACTTAAGGCGCCCTCTCCCTGCAACGGACGCGTTGTCTGAGCGTCCAGTCGGGTGGACTGAG
This sequence comes from Rhinophrynus dorsalis, assembly GCA_037306005.1. Lineage (NCBI taxonomy): Eukaryota > Metazoa > Chordata > Amphibia > Anura > Rhinophrynidae > Rhinophrynus > Rhinophrynus dorsalis. Next base: position 6,419,883 of record CM074721.1, read on the forward strand.
CTAGTAGCCTCGTTCACCTCCCTTCTAGTCCAGCTTCTTCGTGTCCAGCTCCTGTTTCCAGTACCCAGTCCGGTTGTCAGTGTTCCTGTTGCCTGCAGTCTGTGTCCAGTCTCCAGTCCTGCTGTGGTCAGTGCTAGCTCTCCTGAATCCAGCTCTGGTCAGTCTGTACTCCTATATCCAGCCTTGGTCAGTCCTGTGTCCAGTATCCTGCTCTGGTCAGTCTTGTGTCCTGTATCCTGCTCTGGTCAGTCTTGTGTCCTGTATCCTGCTCTGGTCAGTCCTGTGTCCGGTATCCTGCTCTGGTCAGTCCTGTGTCCTGTATCCTGCTCTGGTCAGTCCTGTGTCCTGTATCCTGCTCTGGTCAGTCCTGTGTCCTGTATCCTGCTCTGGTCAGTCTTGTGTCCTGTATCCTGCTCTGGTCAGTCCTGTGTCCGGTATCCTGCTCTGGTCAGTCCTGTGTCCTGTATCCTGCTCTGGTCAGTCCTGTGTCCTGTATCCTGCTCTGGTCAGTTCTGTGTCCAGTATCCTGCTCTGGTCAGTCCTGTGTCCTGTATCCAGCTCTGTTCAGTCCTGTGTCCAGTTTCCAGTGTCCTGCAGTGGTCAGTCCCGTGTCCTGCTCCGGTCTGTTCTGTGTCCAGTATCCTGTGATAAGTCCTTGTGTCCTACTATACCATCGTTTTGGAGGCAGTTTCTCCCTGAGGTGATTGGGGTATAGTCCAACCGTAGTGGGGTATCCTGAGCCCCCGGAGGCTCAACCGAAGGGGGCTATCTAGCCTTGCGGCTAGCACCTTTAGACGGCTTAGGCCGCAGCACACCCCCCTACGGTTGGCCTACGCACTCCAGCGTCGCCCTCTAGCGACGTTCTCAAGCCTCTAGCCCCAATCACCTTTGTTGGAGGAGTATCTTTTTCCTTCTTCTAGCTTCTGTGCTGGGCTAGTCGTGACACTCCCCCTTTTAGTTGGGCCAGGGCCCCAGAGGGACAGGAGCGGATGCAGTTCCCACGCTCCTGAGTCAAATCAGGTAGGGGCCTGATGGGGAATACATTCCCACCCACCAAGCTGGGGTCAACAGGGGACAGGGCAACACAAATGTCCTTGGTGAGGATCGCGGTCCCACTCACCAAGGTGGGGATCTCCAGTGCAGGGGTACAAACAGGCTCCTTAATGATGACCGTGGCCCCACTCACTAGGCCAGGGGTCTCAAGGGAAGGCAGAACAAATGCTGGGCTGGGGATGAGGACGGCTGTCCCACTCATCCCAGCCAGGACTTCACATGACCTGGTGCTCTTGCTCCCACGCACCAAGTCAGGGGTTACAGGGGGACTGATGGGGCACTCCTTCCCACCCATCAGGTCATACAACATATCCAGGGGAGTTCCAGCAGCCCTACTCTCTTCCAGTCCGCTGGGGTCCTCCTCTGGTAGGCCATCACACCCAGGCCTCTCTTTTTCCTTGAGGGAGACCGCAGTCCCATCCCTCAAGGCGGCATTATTTGTAATCCTGGGGAGCCCGCACGGCTCCGCTCCCAGGGCATCTTCCACCCCCACCAGGGGCAACATTTTGGGGCTGCTGCTGGGTTCTCTCACACCCATTACAGCAGGGGTCTCAGGGGAACTGATGGGCTTGCTCCCACCCATCAGCTCACATAACACATCCTCAGGAGGTCCAGCAGCACTGCTTCCTTCCAGCCCACTGGGGTGTAACGTGACGCCTTGTATCAGAAGCTGGATACCTCTTTTATAGTTCCTTTCTCCCTCAGAATAACACTCCAATAGTAAACTGACCCTCCTGTTCCCAAACATCAGCCGAGACTTGATGAAGGGAAGAACTCTCTTTTATTGACTCAAACACACAGCTTATATACACTACAGAGACTCTTATCTAGATCAGCATGCAAACGAATACTTGGGACAGTGTTTCTATGCTTGACCAATCAGCCACCAGCATCCTTATCAGGATAAGAATGCAGATTAAGACTTGAAATCATACATTCTTAACTGGCTCATCAATAACCGCCTCTGATTGGTCAAGGAAGCACAGCAGGAATCAATTAACATTCCTTAGCACAGGCCTGGAGTAGAGTGGAATCAAAGCCCAACCCCCCACTATCTCTGCATTCCAGCAATGTACTGGAATCAACTATGGCTCAGCTCAGTCTATGGGTGTTTGTCTTTTGGGTAGAAATAGTCTGAAGACATGAGATCCCATATCTCTAACACACCAATATCTCCCATGGTCGCCACAGTTCCGTCACATGGGGTCCTCCCCTTGCAGGCCATCACACACCGGCCTTTCTTCTGCCTGGAGGGAGACCGCAGTCCCATCCCTCCAGGCGGCATCACTCATAATCCTGGGGAGCGCGCACGGCTCTGCTCCCAGCACATCTTCCACCCCTACCAGGGGCAACATCTTGGGGCGGCTGCTGGGCTCTCTCACACCCACTACAGCAGGGGGCTCATGGGGACTGATGGGCTCACTCCCACCCATCAGTTGGGGCACATAATTGCTGCTGGTGGGGACCTGCGTCTCGTCCACCGCAGCTGGGAAAACAGGGAAAGGGGCAACTGGCCTCTCAGGGGAGACTTCCATCCCATCCCCTTATGCCGAGGCATCTTCTTCACTGAGGGGGAACGAATTCCCACCCCCCAGCTCAGGCAACAAACAGTCCAGGGGCAAACGGGTATCAGGCAGGGCAACAGGGGCACTGGTGAGGAACGTATTCCCACTCACCAGTGTGGAGTGAACAGGGGCAACTTCATCCCAGTCCTCAGCTTCACTGAGGTCCTCCTCAGATGAGTAACCCCTCCTTTCTTCATCATCCAAAATTTCCTGAGCTTCTTGGATCCAGCTGAGGTATTGGTGCACCAAGTTCCATTCATCCTCGGCTAAACTGCTCAGGGTTTCCTCAAGACCCGGAGGGAAATACTTTCCAAACATCGCTTCCCTCTTAGCACAGATCTCCCAATATCTCCTGGCATCCATGCAGCCGAAACGGGCATCCTCTTGAAAAGCTGCCCACACAAGTCCCTGGAGCTCCAGCCGCAAGTTGAAGGGGAAGAAGTCGACCATAACCTCAGCATACTCCCGGTGTAGGTATTTGGTCAACTCCCAGTACTCATCTTGGATCCGAATTTCCTCTTGTGCACACCAGGCCAGCTCTCTGTTGAATTCCTTCACAATGTCGCCCAGCTGCGTCTGCCATTGGTACCCGATATAATCATACCGCATCTCGAGTACGCCTATGGCCTCCGATAGTATCGCTTTGGCCGCCATCTCTCAACTGGTACACACGATGAAAGAAGGAGAAATCCCACCGCTATGCCACCAATGTAACGGAAGGAAGGTGCGATGACCGGGTCGCCTTCCGTCTTAGTTCCCGGGTCTCTCCTTCTCTACGCCGGACTGGCGCCGTCGAGTGCACCGGTCGAGCAAATCAGCGTTCCGGAGGTCGACTCAAAGTGTCGTCGAACCTCGGGAAGACCGATTCTGCCTCGAAAGGATGCGGCTACTGGAGGGGTCACGGCACTCGAACACCGTCGAACAAGCACAGGACCGAATCAGGAAAAGTGTAGCAGGAACCAAAGTCTGTATCTCTAGCCGTTTGAGCACTCCGGTGCTCGACTCGAAGGTTGGAGCTTAGGCAGGAAACCAAAGGGCAGAGTCCCCGTTGCCGCCTGACAGGATACAAAGGTCGGTAGCGGGATCCTGGCAGCAGACGGACGAACGTACAGGAACCTGGTTCGAATGGGCGGCAGAGTGGCCACTTTTACCACAGGAACAGACAGACTCCAGGACTCTGGTTCACTCCAAAAGTAACACACTTTATTGAACAAGACTCTCAACTTTTATATAGTTTACAACATGGTACCACAATAGGAAGGGGAAGGGCCAGGCATTCTAATGCAGG
>CM074721.1:6428788-6478788 GCA_037306005.1 Rhinophrynus dorsalis
AGTCTGGCAACTTTGGTGCATGCTGCACTTCTGATCCCATCGTGCTTTCTCTTCTCTCGTTTGGCTGCAGTATGCCTCTAAGGCGAATCCTCAGTATCTCTCCGTTTTCTGGCGTCTTCATCCTTGGTATTTTTCTTTTCTTTCTTTGGGAAGGCCTGAGCCGCGTTTTCATTTTTGGATGTATCCTCCATTTTTTTCCCCTTTTTTTCCCCTTTTCAGACTATTTGTCTGTGCTGTTCGGTCTGTTTACTTTGATGTTTGTGGCTCCTTTAAGAGGGTATCTGACATCAAGGTGTTCAGTACTAGCTCTTTTACCCCTGAAGGTGTTCTTTTCCAGATCTTTCTACGTACTAGATGAGAGCGCGCGTGGTTTCTTACCCATCTTATGAGGTTCGGACGGTAAATTTGAGGAGCACTGTATTTAAACAGTTGCTAATTTCCTTTTGCAAGCCACTTTTACTGGTTTCGGCAGCTACCTTGGCCCACTGGGTTCGATGGATTATGCATCTTGCAGGTATTTATATCACCTTATTCAGAGCACATTCTTCTAGAGGTGCTGTAGCATCAATGACTTTGCGAGTTGGTGGTAGGTTGGAGGATATACTTAGGCCTGCAAATTGGTCTAGGGAGTCCATGTTTAAAGGTTTTTTAGTGTAAACCAGCTGATTGTTTCTAATCGAGTTGTAGATAATTTGTGGATAAGCTTTAAACTTGCATAATATGAAGCCTCCATGCTGCCATAAAATTTGTGGATTTTCCTAACCATTGTGATGGAAAGTCAGAATTTTATTAAAGACACGGAGGCGAATATTATCCCTCCCTTTGTTTCCCTACCCTATTGCGTTTCTCTTTGTTTTACAGGTTAACTATCAACCAATGGTTAATTAATTAAGCCTACGTATTCTGCACAGCTATCGTCCCATGGGTTGAGGATACGGGACTGAAGACTCTGTTACGTTGAACTCAAGGTTTTCAGTTATTGGACGGAGAAATTTCCAGCACAAGGATTATAGTTCCAACTGTTGTGATGGATGAATTCGAGAGTTTTCTTCGGTAGCAGGAAAGAGGGAAAGTCAAGGCTGTTTCCCAGTTTTACAGGATTAAGGACTGGTGATTGGTTGGGAGGGAGGAGCTCGTACTAGCAAGTTTTTCTTCTGTTAAACTGTTATTTTAATAAAGTTTCCTTTGCTGTTGAGGGGGCAGTGAGGAAGGATAATGCATAATATTCGCCTCTGTGTCTTTAATAAAATTCTGACTTTCCATCACAATAGTTGGGAAAATCCACGAATTATGCAGGGTAATTAATTCAGAACAGGATAATTGCTCTCTACAGATTGGGCAAACAAATGGAATATGAAGTTTAATATGGGGAAGTGTAAAGTCATGCATTTGGGAGGAAACAATCCGAAGGCTACTTATAAACTTAATGGAATCATTTTAGGGGACTCATTGCTAGAGAAAGACCTGGGTATCCTTGTCAACTACAAACTTGGAAACAGTGACCAGTGTCAAACAGCAGTAGCAAAGGCAAACAAAATCCTGTCTTGCATAAAAAGGTATTGAAGCAAGAGTGGATAACATTATTTTGCCATTGCACAAATCATTGGTAAAACCTCACCTTGAGTATGCAGTGCAATTTTGGACAGCAGTTCTGAAAAAGGATATACTAGAACTAGAGAGGGTACAGCGGAGAGCAACAAAATTAATTAAGGGAATGGAGGACTTGACACATGAGGAACGACTAGACAAACTTGGTTTATTTACTCTAGAGAAAAGACGACTAAGAGGAGACCTTATCACATTGTATATGAGAGGTCAACACAAGGATCTCTGCAGTGAGCTATTTATTCCAAGGCCTGATCAGGTGACCAGGGGACACCCCTTGAGATTAGAGGAAAGGAGGTTTACACTTCTTCAGAAGAAAGGGGTTATTTACAGTAAGTTCTCTTAAATTGTGGAATTCCTTGCCCAGGGAGGTAGTTATGGCAGATACAATGGATACATTTAAGATATGATTAGATACATTTCTTTCCAAAGGGAACATACAGAGTTATACTGTTTATCAGTAGGCAGATCAGGAAGGTCTGATAAAGACTTATTTGGTAGCAGGAAAACTATAACATACTGGGGTATGAGGAGAAGGTTGAACATGATGGACTTGTGTCTTTATTCAACTAAATTTACTATAATCTAAACTACTTACATATACATCTAATACATATTGTCATCTAATACATACTGCATACATATACATCTAATACAAATACATCTAATACATACTGCATACATATACATCTAATACAAATACATCTAATACATACTGCATACATATACATCTAATACAAATACATCTAATACATATTGCACTGTTAGTGGCATAGATGCCCAATGCTTCAAACCATTCCCTCTCTATCAGCCACTGCATAAGGGAATGTTTCAGTGATACTGACAGGTCAGACGTCACGTCTCTAGTATTCAGTGGGATTCTAAGCCCAATTACATTAACAGCAATATAGGACATTTTTATCTGCTCCCTGTGATGCAGCTGGATAGCTCCACAGAGGCAAATGTACAAACATTATGTCCAAATTTGACTAATTGGTTGTTTAAAAGATTCTTATTAACGAATATAACGTACATGTGTGTCAGAATTGGCAAAAACTTATAATAAAGAATAGATGATTAAGGAAAGTTAAATTTTCAGTGTTAGTGAATTTTGTGGTGTACTTTACCTGCAAATGATTACATCTGAAACTACCTTGATTGTCACTAATGATTGTACCTAAAATAAAATATGGGAATTGTCAATTGAGCTATTATTTTCGAATGTTCAGGTCTATTACCTTTACTAGCATACCTCCCAAGTCTCCCCCTTTAGTAGATATTAGGGGTCCATACCTCCCAAGTGCCCCCTTTAGAAGATATTAGGGATCTGTACCTCCAAAGTATCCCCCTTTAGGAGATATTAGTGGGTCCATACCTCCCAAGTGTCCCCCTTTTGGAGATATTAGGGGTCTGTACCTTCCAAGTGTCCCTCTTAAGCAGATATTAGGGGTCCATACCTCTCACGTGTCCCTCTTTAGGAGAAATTAGTGGGTCCATACCTTGCAAGTGTCCCTCTATAGGAGATATTAGGGGTCTGTACCTCCCACGTGTCCCTCTTTAGGATAAATTAGTGGGTCCATACCTCCCAAGTGTCAATCTTTAGAATACATTAGGGGTCTATATCTCAAAAGTGTCGCTCTTTATGCGATATTAGCGGTACTCAATACCTCACTTATGTCTCTCTAAAGGTGATATTAGGGGTCCATACCTCCCTAGTGTTCCTCGTTAGGAGATATTAGGGGTCCATGCCTCCCAAGTGTCCATCTTTAGGAGATATTAGAGGTCCATACCTCCCAAGTATCCTTATTTAGGAGATATTAGAGGTACTCCATAGCTGACGAGTGTCCCTCTTTAGGAGATATTAGGGGTACGTACCTCCCAAGTGTCCCTTTTTAGGAGATATTAAAGGTCCATACCTCCCTAGTTTACCTCTTTAGTAAATAGTAGGACTCCGTACCTCCCAAGTGTCCATCTTTAGGAGATAATAGAGGTCTGTACCTCTCAAGTGTCCCTCTTTAGGAGATACTAGGGGTCCATAGGTAGGATAGTCCCTCATTGAGACACAAATCCCTCTGTCCCTCTTTACTACCCTGGTGTCCCTGTGTTTAGGAGATCAGACTGTGTGGTGTGTATATAAGTGTATCACACTGGTGTCCCTGTGTTTAGGAGATCAGACTGTATGGTGTGTATATAAGTGTATCACCCTGGTGTCCCTGTGTTTAGGAGATCAGACTGTGTGGTGTGTATAGAAGTGTATCACCCTGGTGTCCCTGTGTTTAGGAGATCAGTCTGTGTGGTGTGTATAGAAGTGAATCACCCTGGTGTCCCTGTGTTTAGGAGATCAGACTGTGTGGTGTGTATAGAAGTGTATCACTCTGTTGTCCCTGTGTTTAGGAGATCAGACTGTGTGGTGTGTATATACGTGTATCATCCTGGTGTCCCTGTGTTTAGGAGATCAGACTGTGTGGTGTGTATAGAAGTGTATCACCCTGGTGTCCCTGTGTTTAGGAGATTACACTGTGTGGTGAGTATAGAAGTGTATCATCCTGGTGTCTCTGTGTTTAGGAGATCAGACTGTGTGGTGTGTATAGAAGTGTATCACCCTGGTGTCCCTGTGTTTAAGAGATCAGACTGTGTGGTGTGTATATAAGTGTATCACCCTGGTGTCCTGTGTTTAGGAGATCAGACTGTGTGGTGTATATAGAAGTGTATCACCCTGGTGTCCCTGTATTTAGGAGATCAGACTGTGTGGTGTGTAAATAAGTGTATCACCCTGGTGTCCCTGTGTTTGGGAGATCAGACTGTGTGGTGTGTATATAAGTGTATCACTCTGGTGTCCCTGTGTCTAGGAGATCAGACTGTGTGGTGTGTGTAGAAGTGTATCACCCTGGTGTCCCTGTGTTTAGGATATCAGACTGTGGTGTGTATAGAAGTGTATCACCCTGGTGTCCCTGTGTTTAGGAGATCAGACTGTGTGTTGTGTATAGAAGTGTATCACCCTGGTGTCCCTGTGTTTAGGAGATCAGACTATGTGGTGTGTATAGAAGTGTATCACCCTGGTGTCCCTGTGTTTAGGAGATCAGACTGTGTGATGTGCATATAAGTGTATCACCCTATGTCCCTGTGTTTAGGAGATCAGACTGTGTGATGTGTATATAAGTGTATCACCCTGGTGTCCCTGTGTTTAGGAGATCAGACTGTGTGGTGTGTATATACGTGTATCACCCTGGTGTCCCTGTGTTTAGGAGATCAGACTGTGTGGTGTGTATATAAATGTATCACCCTGGTGTCACTGTGTTTAGGAGATCAGACTGTGTGATGTGTATATAAGCGTATGACCCTGGTGTCCCTGTGTTTAGGAGATCAGACTGTGTGGTGTGTATAGAAGTGTATCACTCTGGTGTCCCTGTGTTTAGGAGATCATACTGTGTGGTGTGTATATAAGTGTATCTCCCTGGTGTCCCTGTGTTTAGGAGATCAGACTGTGTGGTGTGTATAGAAGTGTATCACCCTGGTGTCCCTGTGTTTAGGAGATCATACTGTGTGGTGTATATATAGGTGTATCACCCTGGTGTCCCTGTGTTTAGGAGATCAGACTGTGTGGTGTGTATATAAGTGTATCACCCTGGTGTCCCTGTGTTTAGGAGATCAGACTGTGTGGTGTGTATATAAGTGTATCACCCTGGTGTCCTTGTGTTTAGGAGATCAGACTGTGTGGTGTGTATATAAGTGTATCACCCTGGTGTCCCTGTGTTTAGGAGATCAGACTGTGTGGTGTCTATATAAGTGTATCACCCTGGTGTCCTTGTGTTTAGGAGATCAGACTGTGCGGTGTGTATATAAGTGTATCACCCTGGTGTTCCTGTGTTTAGGAGATCAGACTGTGTGGTGTATATAGAAGTGTATCACCCTGGTGTCCCTGTGTTTAGGAGATCAGACTGTGTGGTGTTTATATAAGTGTATCACCCTGGTCTCCCTGTGTTTGGGAGATCAGACTGTGTGGTGTGTATATAAGTGTATCACTCTGGTGTCCCTGTGTCTAGGAGATCAGACTGTGTGGTGTGTGTCGAAGTGTATCACCCTGGTGTCCCTGTGTTTAGGATATCAGACTGTGGTGTGTATAGAAGTGTATCACCCTGGTGTCCCTGTGTTTAGGAGATCAGATTGTGTGGTGTGTATATAAGTGTATCACCCTGGTGTCCCTGTGTTTAGTAGATCAGACTGTGTGGTGTGTATATTAGTGTATCACCCTGGTGTCCCCATGTTAAGGACATCAGACTGTGTGATGTGTATATAAGTGTATCACCCTGGTGTCCCTGTGTTTAGGAGATCAGAGTGTGTGGTGTGTATATAAGTGTACCAAACTAGTGTCCCTGTGTTTAGGAGATCAGACTGTGTGGTGTGTATATAAGTGTATCACCCTGGTGTACCTGTGTTTAGGAGATCAGACTGTGTGGTGTGTATATAAGTGTATCACCCTGGTGTCCCTGTGTTTAGGTGATCAGACTGTATGGTGTGTATATAAGTGTATCACCCTGGTGTCCCTGTGTTTAGGAGATCAGACTGTGTGGTGTGTATATAAGTGTATCACCCTGGTGTCCCTGTGTTTAGGAGATCAGACTGTGTGGTGTGTATAAAAGTGTATCACCCTGGTGTCCCTGTGTTTAGGAGATCATACTGTGTGGTGTATATATAGGTGTATCACCCTGGTGTCCCTGTGTTTAGGTGATCAGACTGTATGGTGTGTATATAAGTGTATCACCCTGGTGTCCCTGTGTTTAGGAGATCAGACTGTGTGGTGTGTACATAAGTGTATCACCCTGGTGTCCCTGTGTTTAGGAGATCAGACTGTGTGGTGTGTATATAAGTGTATCACCCTGGTGTCCTTGTGTTTAGGAGATCAGACTGTGTGGTGTGTATATAAGTGTATCACCCTGGTGTCCCTGTGTGTAGGAGATCAGACTGTGTGGTGTGTATATAAGTGTATCACCCTGGTGTTCCTGTGTTTAGGAGATCAGACTGTATGGTGTATATAGAAGTGTATCTCCCTGGTGTCCCTGTGTTTAGGAGATCAGACTGTGTGGTGTGTATATAAGTGTATCACCCTGGTGTCCCTGTGTTTAGGAGATCAGACTGTGTGGTGTGTATAGTAGTGTATCACCCTGGTGTCCCTGTGTTTAGGAGATCAGACTGTGTGGTGTGTATAGAAGTGTATCACCCTGGTGTCCCTGTGTTTAGGAGATCAGACTATGTGGTGTGTATAGAAGTGTATCACCCTGGTGTCCCTGTGTTTAGGAGATCAGACTGTGTGATGTGTATATAAGTGTATCACCCTATGTCCCTGTGTTTAGGAGATCAGACTGTGTGGTGTGTATATAAATGTATCACCCTGGTGTCACTGTGTTTAGGAGATCAGACTGTGTGATGTGTATATAAGCGTATCACCCTGGTGTCCCTGTGTTTAGGAGATCAGACTGTGTGGTGTGTATAGAAGTGTATCACTCTGGTGTCCCTGTGTTTAGGAGATCAGACTGTGTGGTGTGTATATAAGTGTATCTCTCTGGTGTCCCTGTGTTTAGGAGATCAGACTGTGTGGTGTTTATATAAGTGTATCACCCTGGTGTCCCTGTGTTTAGGAGATCAGAGTGTGTGGTGTGTATATAAGTGTACCACCCTGGTGTCCCTGTGTTTAGGAGATCAGACTGTGTGGTGTGTATATAAGTATATCACCCTGGTGTCCCTGTGTTTAGGAGATCAGACTGTATGGTGTGTATATAAATGTATCACCCTGGTGTCCCTGTGTTTAGGAGATCAGACTGTGTGGTGTGTATATAAGTGTATCACCCTGGTGTCCCTGTGTTTAGGAGATCAGACTGTGTGGTGTGTATAGAAGTGTATCACCCTGGTGTCCCTGTGTTTAGGAGATCATACTGTGTGGTGTATATATAGGTGTATCACCCTGGTGTCCCTGTGTTTAGGAGATCAGACTGTGTGGTGTGTATATAAGTGTATCACCCTGGTGTCCCTGTGTTTAGGAGATCAGACTGTGTGGTGTGTATATAAGTGTATCACCCTGGTGTCCTTGTGTTTAGGAGATCAGACTATGTGGTGTGTATATAAGTGTATCACCCTGGTGTCCCTGTGTGTAGGAGATCAGACTGTGTGGTGTGTATATAAGTGTATCACCCTGGTGTTCCTGTGTTTAGGAGATCAGACTGTGTGGTGTATATAGAAGTGTATCTCCCTGGTGTCCCTGTGTTTAGGAGATCAGACTGTGTGGTGTGTATATAAGTGTATCACCCTGGTTTCCCTGTGTTTAGGAGATCAGACTGTGTGGTGTGTATAGTAGTGTATCACCCTGGTGTCCCTGTGTTTAGGAGATCAGACTGTGTGGTGTGTATAGAAGTGTATCACCCTGGTGTCCCTGTGATTAGGAGATCAGACTGTGTGGTGTGTATAGAAGTGTATCACCCTGGTGTCCCTGTGTTTAGGAGATCAGACTGTGTGATGTGTATATAAGTGTATCACCCTGGTGTCACTGTGTTTAGGAGATCAGACTGTGTGGTGTGTATATAAATGTATCACCCTGGTGTCACTGTGTTTAGGAGATCAGACTGTGTGATGTGTATATAAGCGTATCACCCTGGTGTCCCTGTGTTTAGGAGATCAGACTGTGTGGTGTGTATAGAAGTGTATGACTCTGGTGTCCCTGTGTTTAGGAGATCAGACTGTGTGGTGTGTATACAAGTGTATCTCCCTAGTGTCCCTGTGTTTAGGAGATCAGACTGTGTGGTGTTTATATAAGTGTATCACCCTGGTGTCCCTGTGTTTAGGAGATCAGACTGTGTGATGTGTATATAAGCGTATCAACCTGGTGTCCCTGTGTTTAGGAGATCAGACTGTGTGGTGTGTATAGAAGTGTATCACTCTGGTGTCCCTGTGTTTAGGAGATCAGACTGTGTGGTGTGTATATAAGTGTATCACCCTGGTGTCCCTGTGTTTAGGAGATCAGACTGTGTGGTGTGTATAGAAGTGTATCACCCTGGTGTCCCTGTGTTTAGGAGATCAGACTGTGTGGTGTGTATATAAGTGTATCACCCTGACGTCCTTTTGTTTAGGAGATCAGACTGTGTGGTGTGTATATAAGTGTATCACCCTGGTGTCCCTGTGTTTAGGAGATCAGACTGTGTGGTGTATGTATATACGTGTATCATCCTGGTGTCCCTGTGTTTAGGAGATCAGACTGTGTGGTGTGTATAGAAGTGTATCACCCTGGTGTCCCTGTGTTTAGGAGATTACACTGTGTGGTGTGTATAGAAGTGTATCACCCTGGTGTCTCTGTGTTTAGGAGATCAGACTGTGTGGTGTGTATATAAGTGTATCACCCTGGCGTCCTTTTGTTTAGGAGATCAGACTGTGTGGTGTGTGTATAAGTGTATCACCCTGGTGTCCCTGTGTTTAGGAGATCAGACTGTGTGGTGTGTATAGAAGTGTATCACCCTGGTGTCCCTGTGTTTAGGAGATCATACTGTGTGGTGTGTATATAAGTGCATCACCCTGGTGTCCATGTGTTTAGGAGATCAGACTGTATGGTGTGTATATAAGTGTATCACCCTGGTGTCCCTGTGTGTAGGAGATCAGACTGTGTGGTGTGTATATAAGTGTATCACCCTGGTGTCCCTGTGTTTAGGAGATCAGACTGTGTGGTGTGTGTATAAGTGTATCACCCTGGTGTCCCTGTGTTTAGGAGATTAGACTGTGTGGTGTGTATACAAGAGTATCACACTGGTGTCTCTGTGTTTAGGAGATCAGACTGTGTGGTGTGTATATATCACCCTGGTGTCCCTGTGTTTAGGAGATCAGACTGTGTGGTGTGTATATATCACCCTGGTGTCCCTGTGTTTAGGAGATCAGACTGTGTGGTGTGTATAGAAGTGTATCACCCTGGTGTCCCTGTGTTTAGGAGATCAGACTGTGTGGTGTGTATAGAAGTGTATCACTCTGGTGTCCCTGTGTTTAGGAGATCATACTGTGTGGTGTGTATATAAGTGTATCACCCTGGTGTCCCTGTGTGTAGGAGATCAGACTGTGTGGTGTGTATATAAGTGTATCACCCTGGTGTCCCTGTGTTTAGGAGATCAGACTGTGTGGTGGTGTATATAAGTGTATCACCCTGGTGTCCCTGTGTTTAGGAGATCAGACTGTGTGGTGTGTATAGAAGTGTATCACCCTGGTGTCCCTGTGTTTAGGAGATCAGACTGTGAGGTGTGTATAGAAGTGTATCACTCTGGTGTCCCTGTGTTTAGGAGATCAGACTGTGTGTGTGTATATAAGTGTATCACCCTGGTGTCCCTGTGTTTAGGAGATCATACTGTGTGCTGTGTATATAAGTGTATCACTTTGCTCCACAACAAATCAACTCACATTAATATTTATTTAAACTTTAGTGTATGTGTTTATACATTAGTCTTTGTAAAAAAAATACTTTGTTCTTGGTCTAAATCATATATTTAGCAACACAAACAGTTGTCAATACGTAAAGAAATAGTTAAAAAAAAAATTCTTGATAATGTTCCCCGCCTACCAATCACATCCACAGCAACACCACCTAAAATACAAGTGAACCTGTTTGGCCATTTGAGATGTTGAGAAGTTTGTAATAACTGGATTGTACAGGAACACATAGAATCCGAATCATCATATCAAAAAATACACAAAGGTGTTAAAGTACAACTATGGTTCCACTAAGACAGGCACAGGGCTGACTAATGCCAACATACTAAGTTATTTATGTGAGAAACTCTCACCAAAATGCCACTTCTGCCCGAGGATAGTGTGTAAGACCAAGGAATTTTTAAGCTCACTATTGAGCACATCCTAATCCTGGCAGAGCGTGCACCAGTATTTACTAATGTGATCATACTCTCTAGTACATATCCTGCAGTGCAGACGCTGGAGAAGTGTATGTCGGTATGTACTAATGTGATCATACGCTCTAGTACATACCCTGCAGTGCAGACGCTGGAGAAGTGTATGTCGGTATGTACTAATGTGATCATACGCTCTAGTACATACCCTGCAGTGCAGGCGCTGGAGGAGTGTGTGTCGGTATGTACTAATGTGATCATACGCTCTAGTACATACCCTGCAGTGCAGACACTGGAGGAGTGTGTGTTGGTATGTACTAATGTGATCATACGCTCTAGTACATACCCTGCAGTGCAGACACTGGAGGAGTGTGTGTCGGTATGTACTAATGTGATCATACGCTCTAGTACATACCCTGCAGTGCAGGCGCTGGAGGAGTGTGTGTCGGTATGTACTAATGTGATCATACGCTCTAGTACATACCCTGCAGTGCAGACACTGGAGGAGTGTGTGTCGGTATGTACTAATGTGATCATACGCTCTAGTACATACCCTGCAGTGCAGACACTGGAGGAGTGTGTGTCGGTATTTACTAATGTGATCATACTCTCTAGTACATATCCTGCAGTGCAGACGCTGGAGAAGTGTATGTCGGTATGTACTAATGTGATCATACGCTCTAGTACATACCCTGCAGTGCAGACGCTGGAGAAGTGTATGTCGGTATGTACTAATGTGATCATACGCTCTAGTACATACCCTGCAGTGCAGGCGCTGGAGGAGTGTGTGTCGGTATGTACTAATGTGATCATACGCTCTAGTACATACCCTGCAGTGCAGACACTGGAGGAGTGTGTGTCGGTATGTACTAATGTGATCATACGCTCTAGTACATACCCTGCAGTGCAGACGCTGGAGGAGTGTGTATGTCGGTATGTACTAATGTGATCATACGCTCTAGTACATACCCTGCAGTGCAGACGCTGGAGAAGTGTGTGTAGGTATGTACTAATGTGATCATACGCTCTAGTACATACCCTGCAGTGCAAACGCTGGAGGAGTGTGTGTCGGTATGTACTAATGTGATCATATGCTCTAGTACACACCCTGCAGTGCAGACTCTGGAGGAGTGTGCGTCGGTATGTACTAATGTGATCATACGCTCTAGTACATACCCTGCAGTGCAGACGCTGGAGGAGTGTGTGTCGGTATGTACTAATGTGATCATACGCTCTAGTACATACCCTGCAGTTCAGACGCTGGAGGAGTGTGTGTCGGTATGTACTAATGTGATCATATGCTCTGGTACATAGGCTGCAGTGCAGGCGCTGGAGGAGTGTGTGTTGGTATGTACTAATGTGATCATACGCTCTAGTACATACCCTGCAGTGCAGACGCTGGAGGAGTGTGTGTTGGTATGTACTAATGTGATCATACACTCTAGTACACACCCTGCAGTGCAGACGCTGGAGGAGTGTGTGTCGGTATGTACTAATGTGATCATACGCTCTAGTACACACCCTGCAGTGCAGACGCTGGAGGAGTGTGTTTCGGTATGTACTAATGTGTTCATACGCTCTAGTACACACCCTGGAGTGCAGACTCTGGAGGAGTGTGTGTCGGTATTTACTAATGTGATCATACGCTCTAGTACACACCCTGCAGTGCCAACTCTGGAGGAGTGTGCGTCGGTATGTGCTAATGTGATCATACGCTCTAGAACATACCGTGCAGTACAGATGCTGGACGAGTGTGTGTCAGTATGTACTAATGTGATCATACGCTCTAGTACATACCCTGCAGTGCAGACGCTGGAGGAGCGTGTGTTGGTATGTACTAATGTTATCATACACTCTAGTACATACCCTGCAGTGCAGGCACTGGAGGAGTGTGTGTCGGTATGTACAAATGTGATCATACGCTCTAGTACATACCCTGCAGTGCAGACGCTGGAAGAGTGTGTTGGTATGTACTAATGTGATCATACGCTCTAGTACATACCCTGCAGTGCAGACGCTGGAGGAGTGTGTGTCGGTATGTACTAATGTGATCATACGCTCTAGTACATACCCTGCAGTGCAGACGCTGGAGGAGTGTGTGTCGGTATGTACTAATGTGATCATACGCTCTAGTACATACCCTGCAGTGCAGACGCTGGAGGAGTGTGTGTCGGTATGTACTAATGTGATCATACGCTCTAGTACATACCCTGCAGTGCAGACGCTGGAGGAGTGTGTGTCGGTATGTACTAATGTGATCATACGTTCTAGTACATACCCTGCAGTGCAGACGCTGGAGGAATGTGTGTCGGTATGTACTAATGTGATCATATGCTCTAGTTCATACCCTGCAGTGCAGATGCTGGAGGAGTGTGTGTCGGTATGTACTAATGTGATCATACGCTCTAGTACATACCCTGCAGTGCAGACGCTGGAGGAGTGAGTGTCGGTATGTACTAATGTGATCATACGCTCTAGTACATACTCTGCAGTGCAGACGCTGGAGGAGTGTGTGTCGGTATGTACTAATGTGATCATATGCTCTACTACATAACCTGCAGTGCAGACGCTGGAGGAGTGTGTGTCGGTATGTATTAATGTGATCACACGCTCTAGTACATACCCTGTAGTGCAGACGCTGGAGAAGTGTGTGTCGGTATGTACTAATGTGATCATACCCTCTAGTACATACCCTGCACTGCAGGCGCTGGAGGAGTGTGTGTAGGTATGTACTAATGTGATCATACGCTCTAGTACATACCTTGCAGTGCAGACGCTGGAGGAGTGTGTGTCGGTATGTACTAATGTGATCATATCCTCTAGTACATACCCTGCAGTGCAGACGCTGGAAGAGTGTGTGTAGGTATGTACTAATGTGATCATACGCTCTAGTACATACCCTGCAGTGCAGACGCTGGAGGAGTGTGTGTCGGTATGTACTAATGTGATCATACGCTCTAGTACATACCCTGCAGTGCAGATGCTGGAGTAGTGTGTGTCGGTATGTACTAATGTGATCATACGCTCTAGGACATACCCTGTAGTGCAGACGCTGGAGGAGTGTGTGTAGGTATGTACTAATGTGATCATACGCTCTAGTACATACCCTGCAGTGCAGGCGCTGGAGGAGTGTGTGTAGGTATGTACTAATGTGATCATACGCTCTAGTACATACCCTGCAGTGCAGACGCTGGAAGAGTGTGTGTAGGTATGTACTAATGTGATCATACGCTCTAGTACATACCCTGCAGTGCAGATGCTGGAGGAGTGTGTGTCGGTATGTACTAATGTGATCATACGCTCTAGTACATACCCTGCAGTGCAGACGCTGGAGGAGTGTGTGTCGGTATGTACTAATGTGATCATACGCTCTAGTACATACCCTGCAGTGCAGACGCTGGAAGAGTGTGTGTAGGTATGTACTAATGTGATCATACGCTCTAGTACATACCCTGCAGTGCAGATGCTGGAGGAGTGTGTGTCGGTATGTACTAATATGATCATACGTCTAGTACATACCCTGCAGTGCAGATGCTGCAGGAGTGTGTGTTGGTATGTACTAATATGATCATACGTCTAGTACATACCCTGCAGTGCAGACGCTGGAAGAGTGTGTGTTGGTGTGTACTAATGTGATCATACGCTCTAGTACATACCCTGCAGTGCAGATGCTGGAGGAGTGTGTGTTGGTATGTACTAATGTGATCATACACTTTAGTACATACCCTGCAGTGCAGACGCTGGAGGAGTGTGTGTCGGTATGTACTAATGTGATCATACGCTCTAGTACATACCCTGCAGTGCAGACGCTGGAGGAGTGTGTGTCGGTATGTACTAATGTGATCATACGCTCTAGTACATACCCTGCAGTGCAGGCGCTGGAGGAGTGTGTGTAGGTATGTACTAATGTGATCATACGCTCTAGTACATACCTTGCAGTGCAGACGCTGGAGGAGTGTGTGTCGGTATGTACTAATGTGATCATATCCTCTAGTACATACCCTGCAGTGCAGACGCTGGAGGACTGTGTGTTGGTATGTACTAATGTGATCATACGCTCTAGTACATACCCTGCAGTGCAGACGCTGGAGGAGTGTGTGTAGGTATGTACTAATGTGATCATACGCTCTAGTACATACCCTGCAGTGCAGACGCTGGAAGAGTGTGTGTAGGTATGTACTAATGTGATCATACGCTCTAGTACATACCCTGCAGTGCAGACGCTGGAGGAGTGTGTGTCGGTATGTACTAATGTGATCATACGCTCTAGTACATACCCTGCAGTGCAGACGCTGGAGGAGTGTGTGTAGGTATGTACTAATGTGATCATACGCTTTAGTACATACCCTGCAGTGCAGACGCTGGAAGAGTGTGTGTAGGTATGTACTAATGTGATCATACGCTCTAGTACATACCCTGCAGTGCAGACGCTGGAGGAGTGTGTGTCGGTATGTACTAATGTGATCATACGCTCTAGTACATACCCTGCAGTGCAGATGCTGGAGTAGTGTGTGTCGGTATGTACTAATGTGATCATACGCTCTAGGACATACCCTGTAGTGCAGACGCTGGAGGAGTGTGTGTAGGTATGTACTAATGTGATCATACGCTCTAGTACATACCCTACAGTGCAGGCGCTGGAGGAGTGTGTGTAGGTATGTACTAATGTGATCATACGCTCTAGTACATACCCTGCAGTGCAGACGCTGGAAGAGTGTGTGTAGGTATGTACTAATGTGATCATACGCTCTAGTACATACACTGCAGTGCAGATGCTGGAGGAGTGTGTGTCGGTATGTACTAATGTGATCATACGCTCTAGTACATACCCTGCAGTGCAGATGCTGGAGGAGTGTGTGTCGGTATGTACTAATGTGATCATACGCTCTAGTACATACCCTGCAGTGCAGGCGCTGGAGGAGTGTGTGTCGGTATGTACTAATGTGATCATACGCTCTAGTACATACCCTGCAGTGCAGACGCTGGAAGAGTGTGTGTAGGTATGTACTAATGTGATCATACGCTCTAGTACATACCCTGCAGTGCAGATGCTGGAGGAGTGTGTGTCGGTATGTACTAATATGATCATACGTCTAGTACATACCCTGCAGTGCAGACGCTGGAAGAGTGTGTGTTGGTATGTACTAATGTGATCATACGCTCTAGTACATACCCTGCAGTGCAGATGCTGGAGGAGTGTGTGTCGGTATGTACTAATATGATCATACGTCTAGTACATACCCTGCAGTGCAGACGCTGGAAGAGTGTGTGTTGGTGTGTACTAATGTGATCATACGCTCTAGTACATACCCTGCAGTGCAGATGCTGGAGGAGTGTGTGTCGGTATGTACTAATGTGATCATACGCTTTAGTACATACCCTGCAGTGCAGACGCTGGAGGAGTGTGTGTCGGTATGTACTAATGTGATCATACGCTTTAGTACATACCCTGCAGTGCAGGCGCTGGAAGAGTGTGTGTAGGTATGTACTAATGTGATCATACGCTCTAGTACATACCCTGCAGTGCAGACGCTGGAAGAGTGTGTGTAGGTATGTACTAATGTGATCATACGCTCTAGTACATACCCTGCAGTGCAGACGCTGGAGGAGTGTGTGTCGGTATGTACTAATGTGATCATACGCTGTAGTACATACCCTGCAGTGCAGATGCTGGAGTAGTGTGTGTCGGTATGTACTAATGTGATCATACGCTCTAGGACATACCCTGCAGTGCAGACGCTGGAGGAGTGTGTGTAGGTATGTACTAATGTGATCATACGCTCTAGTACATACCCTGCAGTGCAGGCGCTGGAGGAGTGCGTGTAGGTATGTACTAATGTGATCATACGCTCTAGTACATACCCTGCAGTGCAGACGCTGGAAGAGTGTGTGTAGGTATGTACTAATGTGATCATACGCTCTAGTACATACCCTGCAGTGCAGACGCTGGAGGAGTGTGTGTCGGTATGTACTAATGTGATCATACGCTCTAGTACATACCCTGCAGTGCAGACGCTGGAGGAGTGTGTGTCGGTATGTACTAATGTGATCATACGCTCTAGTACATACCCTGCAGTGCAGACGCTGGAAGAGTGTGTGTAGGTATGTACTAATGTGATCATACGCTCTAGTACATACCCTGCAGTGCAGATGCTGGAGGAGTGTGTGTCGGTATGTACTAATATGATCATACGTCTAGTACATACCCTGCAGTGCAGACGCTGGAAGAGTGTGTGTTGGTATGTACTAATGTGATCATACGCTCTAGTACATACCCTGCAGTGCAGATGCTGGAGGAGTGTGTGTCGGTATGTACTAATATGATCATACGTCTAGTACATACCCTGCAGTGCAGATGCTGCAGGAGTGTGTGTTGGTATGTACTAATATGATCATACGTCTAGTACATACCCTGCAGTGCAGACGCTGGAAGAGTGTGTATTGGTGTGTACTAATGTGATCATACGCTCTAGTACATACCCTGCAGTGCAGATGCTGGAGGAGTGTGTGTCGGTATGTACTAATGTGATCATACGCTCTAGTACATACCCTGCAGTGCAGACGCTGGAGGAGTGTGTGTCGGTATGTACTAATGTGGTCATACGCTCTAGTACATACCCTGCAGTGCAGACGCTGGAGGAGTGTGTGTCGGTATGTACTAATGTGATCATACGCTCTAGTACATACCCTGCAGTGCAGACGCTGGAAGAGTGTGTGTCGGTATGTACTAATGTGATCATACGCTCTAGTACATACCCTGCAGTGCATGCGCTGGAGGAGTGTGTGTTGGTATGTACTAATGTGATTATACGCTCTAGTACATACCCTGCAGTGCAGGCGCTGGAGGAGTGTGTGTCGGTACGTACTAATGTGATCATACGCTCTAGTACATACCCTGCAGTGCAGATGCTGGAGGAGTGTGTGTCGGTATGTACTAATGTGATCACACGCTCTAGTACATACCCTGCAGTGCAGACGCTGGAGGAGTGTGTGTCGGTATGTACTAATGTGATCATACACTTTAGTACATACCCTGCAGTGCAGATGCTGGAGGAGTGTGTGTCGGTATGTACTAATGTGATCATACGCTCTAGTACATACCCTGCAGTGCAGATGCTGGAGGAGTGTGTGTCGGTATGTACTAATGTGATCATACGCTTTAGTACATAACCTGCAGTGCAGACGCTGGAGGAGTGTGTGTCGGTATGTACTAATGTGATCATACGCTCTAGTACATACCCTGCAGTGCAGACGCTGGAGGAGTGTGTGTCGGTATGTACTAATGTGATCATACGCTCTAGTACATACCCTGCAGTGCAGACGCTGGAGGAGTGTGTGTCGGTATGTACTAATGTGATCATACGCTCTAGTACATACCCTGCAGTGCAGACGCTGGAGGTGTTTGTGTCGGTATGTACTAATGTGATCATACGCTCTAGTACATACCCTGCAGTGCAGATGCTGGAGGAGTGTGTGTCGGTATGTACTAATGTGATCATCCGCTCTAGTACATACCCTGCAGTGCAGATGCTGGAGGAGTGGCTGTCGGTATGTACTAATGTGATCATACGCTCTAGTACATACCCTGCAGTGCAGATGCTGGAGGAGTGTGTGTCGTTATGTACTAATGTGACCATACGCTCTAGTACATACCCTGCAGTGCAGACGCTGGAGGAGTGTGTGTCGGTATGTACTAATGTGACCATACGCTCTAGTACATACCCTGCAGTGCAGACGGTGGAGGAGTGTGTGTTGATACCCTGCAGTGCAGACGCTGGAGGAGTGTGTGTCAGTTTGTACTAATGTGATTATACGCTCTAGTACATACCCTGCAGTGCAGACGCTGGAGGAGTGTGTGTCGGTACGTACTAATGTGATCATACGCTCTAGTACATACACTGCAGTGCAGGCGCTGGAGGAGTGTGTGTTGGTATGTACTAATGTGATTATACGCTCTAGTACATACCCTGCAGTGCAGGCGCTGGAGGAGTGTGTGTCGGTATGTACTAATGTGATCATACGCTCTAGTACATACCCTGCAGTGCAGACGCTGGAAGAGTGTGTTGGTATGTACTAATGTTATCATACGCTCTAGTACATACCCTGCAGTGCAGACGCTGGAGGAGTGTGTGTCGGTATGTACTAATGTGATCATACGCTCTAGTACATACCCTGCAGTGCAGACGCTGGAGGAGTGTGTGTCGGTATGTACTAATGTGATCATACGCTCTAGTACATACCCTGCAGTGCAGACGCTGGAGGAGTGTGTGTCGGTATGTACTAATGTGATCATACGCTCTAGTACATACCCTGCAGTGCAGACGCTGGAGGAGTGTGTGTCGGTATGTACTAATGTGATCATACGTTCTAGTACATACCCTGCAGTGCAGACGCTGGAGGAATGTGTGTCGGTATGTACTAATGTGATCATATGCTCTAGTTCATACCCTGCAGTGCAGATGCTGGAGGAGTGTGTGTCGGTATGTACTAATGTGATCATACGCTCTAGTACATACCCTGCAGTGCAGATGCTGGAGGAGTGAGTGTCGGTATGTACTAATGTGATCATACGCTCTAGTACATACTCTGCAGTGCAGACGCTGGAGGAGTGTGTGTCGGTATGTACTAATGTGATCATATGCTCTACTACATAACCTGCAGTGCAGACGCTGGAGGAGTGTGTGTCGGTATGTATTAATGTGATCATACGCTCTAGTACATACCCTGTAGTGCAGACGCTGGAGGAGTGTGTGTCGGTATGTACTAATGTGATCATACGCTCTAGTACATACCCTGCAGTGCAGGCGCTGGAGGAGTGTGTGTAGGTATGTACTAATGTGATCATACGCTCTAGTACATACCCTGCTGTGCAGACGCTGGAGGAGTGTGTGTCGGTATGTACTAATGTGATCATATCCTCTAGTACATACCCTGCAGTGCAGACGCTGGAGGACTGTGTGTTGGTATGTACTAATGTGATCATACGCTCTAGTACATACCCTGCAGTGCAGACGCTGGAGGAGTGTGTGTAGGTATGTACTAATGTGATCATACGCTCTAGTACATACCCTGCAGTGCAGACGCTGGAAGAGTGTGTGTAGGTATGTACTAATGTGATCATACGCTCTAGTACATACCCTGCAGTGCAGACGCTGGAGGAGTGTGTGTCGGTATGTACTAATGTGATCATACGCTCTAGTACATACCCTGCAGTGCAGATGCTGGAGTAGTGTGTGTCGGTATGTACTAATGTGATCATACGCTCTAGGACATACCCTGTAGTGCAGACGCTGGAGGAGTGTGTGTAGGTATGTACTAATGTGATCATACGCTCTAGTACATACCCTGCAGTGCAGGCGCTGGAGGAGTGTGTGTAGGTATGTACTAATGTGATCATACGCTCTAGTACATACCCTACAGTGCAGACGCTGGAAGAGTGTGTGTAGGTATGTACTAATGTGATCATACGCTCTAGTACATACCCTGCAGTGCAGATGCTGGAGGAGTGTGTGTCGGTATGTACTAATGTGATCATACGCTCTAGTACATACCCTGCAGTGCAGACGCTGGAGGAGTGTGTGTCGGTATGTACTAATGTGATCATACGCTCTAGTACATACCCTGCAGTGCAGGCGCTGGAGGAGTGTGTGTCGGTATGTACTAATGTGATCATACGCTCTAGTACATACCCTGCAGTGCAGACGCTGGAAGAGTGTGTGTAGGTATGTACTAATGTGATCATACGCTCTAGTACATACCCTGCAGTGCAGATGCTGGAGGAGTGTGTGTCGGTATGTACTAATATGATCATACGTCTAGTACATACCCTGCAGTGCAGATGCTGGAAGAGTGTGTGTTGGTATGTACTAATGTGATCATACGCTCTAGTACATACCCTGCAGTGCAGATGCTGGAGGAGTGTGTGTCGGTATGTACTAATATGATCATACGTCTAGTACATACCCTGCAGTGCAGATGCTGCAGGAGTGTGTGTTGGTATGTACTAATATGATCATACGTCTAGTACATACCCTGCAGTGCAGACGCTGGAAGAGTGTGTGTTGGTGTGTACTAATGTGATCATACGCTCTAGTACATACCCTGCAGTGCAGATGCTGGAGGATTGTGTGTCGGTATGTACTAATGTGATCATACACTTTTGTACATACCCTGCAGTGCAGACGCTGGAGGAGTGTGTGTCGGTATGTACTAATGTGATCATACGCTCTAGTACATACCCTGCAGTGCAGACGCTGGAGGAGTGTGTGTCGGTATGTACTAATGTGATCATACGCTCTAGTACATACCCTGCAGTGCAGACGCTGGAGGAGTGTGTGTCGGTATGTACTAATGTGATCATACGCTCTAGTACATACCCTGCAGTGCAGACGCTGGAGGAGTGTGTGTCGGTATGTACTAATGTGATCATACGCTCTAGTACATACCCTGCAGTGCAGACGCTGGAAGAGTGTGTGTCGGTATGTACTAATGTGATCATACGCTCTAGTACATACCCTGCAGTGCATGCGCTGGAGGAGTGTGTGTTGGTATGTACTAATGTGATTATACGCTCTAGTACATACCCTGCAGTGTAGGCGCTGGAGGAGTGTGTGTCGGTACGTACTAATGTGATCATACGCTCTAGTACATACCCTGCAGTGCAGACGCTGGAGGAGTGTGTGTCGGTATGTACTAATGTGATCATACGCTCTAGTACATACCCTGCAGTGCAGACGCTGGAGGAGTGTGTGTCGGTATGTACTAATGTGATCATACGCTCTAGTACATACCCTGCAGTGCAGACGCTGGAGGAGTGTGTGTGTCGGTATGTACTAATGTGATCATACGCTCTAGTACATACCCTGCAGTGCAGACGCTGGAGGAGTGTGTGTGTCGGTATGTACTAATGTGATCATACGCTCTAGTACATACCATGCAGTGCAGACGCTGGAGGAGTGTGTGTCGGTATGTACTAATGTGATCATACCCTCTAGTACATACCCTGCAGTACAGACGCTGGAGGAGTGCGTGTAGGTATGTACTAATGTGATCATACGCTCTAGTACATACCCTGCAGTGCAGGTGCAGGAGGAGTGTGTGTTGGTATGTACTAATGTGATCATACTCTCTAGTACATACCCTGCAGTGCAGACGCTGGAGGAGTTTGTGTCGGTATGTACTAATGTGATCATACGCTCTAGTACATACCCTGCAGTGCAGACGCTGGAGGAGTGTGTGTCGGTATGTACTAATGTGATCATACGCTCTAGTACATACCGTGCAGTGCAGACGCTGGAGGAGTGTGTGTCGGTATGTACTAATGTGATCATATTCTCTAGTACATACCCTGCAGTGCAGACGCTGGAGGAGTGTGTGTTAGTATGTACTAATGTGATCATACGCTCTAGTACATACCCTGCAGTGCAGACGCTGGAGGAGTGTGTGTGTTGGTATGTACTAATGTGATCATACACTCTAGTACATACCCTGCAGTGCAGACACTGGAGGAGTGTGTGTGTTGGTATGTACTAATGTGATCATACACTCTAGTACATACCCTGCAGTGCAGACGCTGGAGTTGGACACTATCTCTGTATTGTCACTAGTGAATTTGAACTTTTACCCCAGGGATGTGACGGCCCATTTGGGTGAAGGTGGGTATCATGTAGTGGACGTTCCCATGTGCCAGTCAGGCTTTGTATTGGAAGACGGTGAGATGGTCTCTAAGGGGTTGGAGAACTCTCTTATAATTTAAGATAATGATATCGGCCTGTGTGCGTCTGTTAATGAGCTCTTTGCCTAGTGATGATCTGGATGTATTGTGTCCTGGGAAATGCCAGTTACAGTGGTGCCTTTGTGGTACTTTGCTGGTACTTGACGTCACCGGTTTTATCCCTTGTTGACGTCAAGCTGACAGTTTGCTGCACTCAAAAAGTTTTGAGAAAGTTGTTGTTGTTTTGTTGTGTAAATCAGTCCTTACGGAGGTTACAGGGTTTTTGGGAATGCCAGAAATGCTGTTTTTTATTGTAAAGACAGAGATGTATTATGAAGGGATCAGTGGGTTCTGTGGCTTTCCTGCTAGTTGGTGAATAAAAGGCGTGAAGTCACCAGACAAGCTGCAGAGCCTCCCTCCTCCCTCTCCTCCCCAGTCCTGCTGCTCAGACACGTGTTACTATCAAGGCAGCAGGAGCCAACCTGAGATCTCCCCACACCGTCTACCCCAACAGGCATGATCCCCTGAACTCCTCCGTGGGAACAGCCTGCTCACCCTGAAGGTAATTCTACTCCGGGAATTCTCTCTTTTCTATAGGATTTACTGATGTACAAGTGGGCACCTGTGCCCTGAGATCCTACAGATCCTTTGTCTACCCAGGTCTCTACAGCTGTGAGATCTGCCCTGGCAGACAGATGCCCCAGCCTGGGGTAGGTTCCTCAGGCAGAGGATTGGCATCTGCTTGTTTAGTTTTCCTTCTCTGAGTGAATATTTGGGATTATTTTGGTATTACAGTGACACCCTCTTAACATCATTTAGTGCCCTCTCCAATGTGCAGTTCCTCTTGCCTCCAGCATGGGGCAGTTTGCTGTTTCTTTGTTGAATCCCACTCTTCTCAGTAGAAAGGTGTTATCATTAGATGGAGATTAGGAACTGGAGATTCTAAAGGTGAACTGACGGCCAGATACAACTCACTGTTCCATCACAGAGCAGGTTGTAACATTTATAGAACTCTGTGTACTAGCACTCAAAATATACTCACCCATATAAAGATATACACTCATATACATACACATATAATCACATTCTTATACACACACAAGTATACCTGTGTTTATATACACACACACACACACACACACACACACATTATATAAATATATATCCTATATTATAATTCGATAAGGATGTTTGTCAGAAGCCGTCATGCGCAGTACAGACTTCCCACGCCGCAGCTGATACGGAGCAGGGCGCTCCGAATTCAGACCGTAGTCCTCTCTGCGCACCTGCCAGTGTTGGCCGTGTACACATGCTTTAAAACTAATATATATATATATATATATATATATATATATATATATATATATATATATATGTTTATATCTGCTATATAATAATTTGCTAGGATGTTTGTCACAATGCAGTGATACACAGTAGAGACTGCGCATGATTGCGTCGCGTGAGTGAGGTGACGCAAGACTGCATCACGTGGAGCAGGGAGGTAGCAGCTGCTAAACCCTTTGAGTGCCAGAGGGGTACGCTATGCATTGCAAAGCAATGGCACTCAAAGGGTTAACATAACCCGGACCTTGGCCCTTGTACACGGACATTTACACTAGTATATATATATATATATGACTGAGCACAGTTGTGACAGGTAAAATGACCGGGCCACTGACTGACCCACCTGTTCAGGCCACTTGGCCTCTTAGTGACCTAGAGGAACATTGTGCTGGGTTTATAAAAGTGCATTTAATAGTACAGAGGCGCTAAAATGGCTGTAAGATTGTCTCTGGTGGTTATAAAAGTAACAGTTTTGGAGAACATAACGCCATGTAGTATATTTTCTTATAAAATTAAATAAGGAAGTTTGTAAAAAGTGGCGCAGGGAATTAATAAAGAAATGTTGCTATTAGCGACAATTTAGTAACAGAATTTTCACCGAATATCTAAGGCCGTGTCTGACCTGTTCTCATCCGTTATGGTCACCACATGTATAAAATTAACTACAATACGTTATAAATAACAACTCTCATAGTAAGAAATAAGCACATTTTAAAGGGATAGTAATACTTGAAAATAATTGTATTTTATATTGTAGCCCTTAAAAAAACATTAAAAATGATATAAGTGCCGAGATCACGATCTTTAAAAAGAATGTCTTCACTGGAATGGTCTACAAAGTGTGCTTGCAAGCCAGGCACGCTTTGTACGCAATTCCAATGAAGTAGTTCTTTTTAAAGATCGTGAACTCAGCACTGCTTAAGAGCTGCCGGTTGATCTGTGGACCGAATTCCAAATCTGTCCACTAGATGGCAGACTTGGCTGAAACAGCCAGGAAAAGGGAACTATTATACATGTGACTATCTCCCAAACCATAGAGATTTGGGATATAAGATTTATATCATTTTTAATGTTTTTTTAAGGGCTACAATATCAAATAAAATTATTTTCAAGTATTACTATCCCTTTAAGGATCCGTTCACAAAAATGAACAAGAACACTTTTTAATAATCTCCGTGTGGTCAGCACTGAAATGTGTCGATCTGATCTTAATTAAAGTGTCATTTCTTCTCTCCTAAAAAGGTATTTTCCTCCCGGCGGAACCAGACAAGTCACTATGGATCCTTCCCACAAGGAGCGCGTCCAGCTGTGTTCCCCCAGTCCAGCGGGGAGATTGTCTTCCGCATCCAAATGCAAAGTGAAGTCTCACTGCTGTGAGGGGCTCAAGGTACCTCCCCATTGTATATACATTTATATCATTTCACATCATTTATTAGCACCTCATCTTAACCCTTTGTGTGCTAGAAGGGTGGGGAAAGCATTGCTAAAAAGCACAAAGGACACCTATATGGCTCTCAGAAGGTTTAAACAAACACGATGGTAAAACAAGTGTCATTTTATATAATTATACACACAAGCAGAGCCCTCCTGGGACTCCAGACCCACCTCCTACCAGAGCTGAAGCTTCCAGTGGCAGCCTCATTCCTATTGGCTGTGCAGGTGGGAGTGACATAATTAATATCACCAGCTGCCTCTGTGGGGCTCATAGTACCAGCTCTGGAGAGATGAACACAGGAGGGATCTGCACACTGAGGGCTGTCACTTTACAGTAAGGCTACTACCAGAGGCGGGACTAGAAGTGTCAGCTCTGGTTCCTATTGGCTGTGATGGTGGAGGTGACATCTCAGAAGCCAATAAGAATCATCAGCTGCCTCTCTAGGGATCATAGTACCAGCTCTGGACAGAAGAACCCAGGGGAGATCTGTACACTGATGACTGTGACTTTATAGTGATGCTGGTCAGCCTGATTCCTATTGGTTGTGCTAGTGGGTGTGACATCACAGCAACCAATAGGAATCATCAGCACCAGGTCTGAGGAGGAGCCCAGGAGGAACCTGTACACTGAATGATGGAAATGTTGATTTGTCCCTTATGGTGCAGTTGGTGCAGAATTAATCCTCTTTTGTCTTTGTGTATATAGCCATCAGAGCTGTGGTTCCCAGCCCTCTCCAAAGGACAGGTCTTTAGTGTGTCCCTATGTGTACAGGGGAGTTAATCAGAGGATTAGACATTTCATTCAGTGGTTCCCCAGCCCTCTCCTCACCAGTACACAAGCAGTAAATCCTAAAGACCTGTCCTGTTAGTGGCCCCCGAGGAGCGGGCTGGGGAACCACTGAATTAAATGTCTGATCCTCTGGTTAACTCACCTGTACACAAACCTAAAGACCTGTCCTGTTAGTGGCCCCTGAGGAGCGGGCTGGGGAACCACTGGATTAGATTCTACTTCAGTGTCTCTCTTTAGTTATAAGGACGTTAATGGTCATCTGGTAATGTGGTTCCTTAACCCTTTGAGTGCTGGAAAGGTGTCCATCGCACTATCTAACTCTCTGGCACTCAAAGGGTTAATGGCCAGTTATCATCAGACCTGATGTCCTGGGGGTGCAGACCTGCAGATCAAACCAGGAGTGTAATGTGACCTGCAGGGCACCAACAGGAGAGTAGAACGGGGTGTGGAAGGAGACCCCCAATATTCCCCCCCGGTGTATCTGTACCATATCAACAGGAGAGTAGAACAGGGTGTGGAAGGAGACCCCCCAATAGTCCCCTGGTGTATCTGTACTATATCAACAGGAGAGTAGAACGGGGTGTGGAAGGAGACCCCCAATAGTCCCCCTGGTGTATCTGCACCATATCAACAGGAGAGTAGAACGGGGTTTGGAAGGAGACCCCCCAATAGTCCCCTGGTGTATCTGTACCATATCAACAGGAGAGTAGAACGGGGTGTGGAAGGAGACCCCAATAGTCCCCTGGTGTATCTGTACCATATCAACAGGAGAGTAGAACGGGGTGTGGAAGGAGACCCCCAATAGTCCCCCCGGTGTATCTGTACCATATCAACAGGAGAGTAGAACGGGGTGTGGAAGGAGACCCCAATAGTCCCCCCGGTGTATCTGTACCATATCAACAGGAGAGTAGAACGGGGTGTGGAAGGAGACCCCCCAATAGTCCCCCCGGTGTATCTGTACTATATCAACAGGAGAGTAGAACGGGGTGTGGAAGGAGACCCCAATAGTCCCCTGGTGTATCTGCACCATATCAACAGGAGAGTAGAACGGGGTGTGGAAGGAGACCCCAATAGTCCCCCTGGTGTATCTGTACCATATCAACAGGAGGGTAGAACGGGGTGTGGAAGGAGACCCCAATAGTCCCCCTGGTGTATCTGTACTATATCAACAGGAGAGTAGAACGGGGTGTGGAAGGAGACCCCAATAGTGCCCCCTGGTGTATCTGTACCATATCAACAGGAGAGTAGAACGGGGTGTGGAAGGAGACCCCAATAGTGCCCCCGGTGTATCTGTACCATATCAACAGGAGAGTAGAACGGGGTGTGGAAGGAGACCCCAATAGTGCCCCCGGTGTATCTGTACCATATCAACAGGAGAGTAGAACGGGGTGTGGAAGGAGTCCCCAATAGTCCCCCTGGTGTATCTGTACCATATCAACAGGAGAGTAGAACGGGGTGTGGAAGGAGACCCCAATAGTCCCCCCTGGTGTATCTGTAACATATCAATAGGAGAGTAGAACGGGGTGTGGAAGGAGACCCCAATAGTCCCCCTGGTGTATCTGTACTATATCAACAGGAGAGTAGAACGGGGTGTGGAAGGAGACCCCAATAGTCCCCCTGGTGTATCTGCACTATATCAACAGGAGAGTAGAACGGGGTGTGGAAGGAGACCCCCCAATAGTCCCCCTGGTGTATCTGCACTATATCAACAGGAGAGTAGAACGGGGTGTGGAAGGAGACCCCAATAGTCCCCCCTGGTGTATCTGTACCATATCAACAGGAGAGTAGAACGGGGTGTGGAAGGAGACCCCAATAGTCCCCCCTGGTGTATCTGTAACATATCAATAGGAGAGTAGAACGGGGTGTGGAAGGAGACCCCAATAGTCCCCCTGGTGTATCTGTACTATATCAACAGGAGAGTAGAACGGGGTGTGGAAGGAGACCCCAATAGTCCCCCCCCGGTGTATCTGCACCATATCAACAGGAGAGTAGAACGGGGTGTGGAAGGAGACCCCAATAGTCCCCCTGGTGTATCTGTACCATATCAACAGGAGAGTAGAACTGGGTGTGGAAGGAGACTCCAATGGTGCCCCCGGTGTATCTGTACCATATCAACAGGAGAGTAGAACGGGGTGTGGAAGGAGACCCCCAATAGTCCCCCTGGTGTATCTGCACTATATCAACAGGAGAGTAGAACGGGGTGTGGAAGGAGACCCCAATAGTCCCCCTGGTGTATCTGTACTATATCAACAGGAGAGTAGAACGGGGTGTGGAAGGAGACCCCAATAGTGCCCCCTGGTGTATCTGTACCATATCAACAGGAGAGTAGAACGGGGTGTGGAAGGAGACCCCAATATTGCCCCCGGTGTATCTGTACCATATCAACAGGAGAGTAGAACGGGGTGTGGAAGGAGACCCCAATAGTCCCCCTGGTGTATCTGCACCATATCAACAGGAGAGTAGAACGGGGTGTGGAAGGAGACTCCAATGGTGCCCCCGGTGTATCTGTACCATATCAACAGGAGAGTAGAACGGGGTGTGGAAGGAGACCCCAATAGTCCCCCTGGTGTATCTGCACTATATCAACAGGAGAGTAGAACGGGGTGTGGAAGGAGACCCCAATAGTGCCCCCGGTGTATCTGTACTATATCAACAGGAGAGTAGAACGGGGTGTGAAAGGAGACCCCAATATTCCCCCTGGTGTATCTGCACCATATCAACAGGAGAGTAGAACGGGGTGTGGAAGGAGACCCCAATAGTCCCCCTGGTGTATCTGCACCATATCAACAGGAGAGTAGAACGGGGTGTGGAAGGAGACCCCAATAGTCCCTCTTGTGTATCTGTACCGTATCAACAGGAGAGTAGAACGGGGTGTGGAAGGAGACCCCAATAGTCCCCTGGTGTATCTGTACTATATCAACAGGAGAGTAGAACGGGGTGTGGAAGGAGACCCCAATAGTCCCCTGGTGTATCTGTACCATATCAACAGGAGAGTAGAACGGGGTATGGAAGGAGACCCCCAATAGTCCCCTGGTGTATCTGTAACATATCAACAGGAGAGTAAAACGGGGTGTGGAAGGACACCCCAATAGTCCCCCTGGTGTATCTGTACTATATCAACAGGAGAGTAGAACGGGGTGTGGAAGGAGACCCCAATAGTCCCGTGGTGTATCTGCACCATATCAACAGGAGAGTAGAACGGGGTGTGGAAGGAGACCCCCCCAATAGTCCCCTGGTGTATCTGCACCATATCAACAGGAGAGTAGAACGGGGTGTGGAAGGAGACCCCAATAGTCCCCCTGGTGTATCTGTACTATATCAACAGGAGAGTAGAACGGGGTGTGGAAGGACACCCCAATAGTCCCCGCGGTGTATCTGCACCATATCAACAGGAGAGTAGAACGGGGTGTGGAAGGAGACCCCCCAATAGTCCCCTGGTGTATCTGTACCATATCAACAGGAGAGTAAAACGGGGTGTGGAAGGAGACCCCCCAATAGTCCCCTGGTGTATCTGTACTATATCAACAGGAGAGTAGAACGGGGTGTGGAAGGACACCCCAATAGTCCCCCCGGTGTATCTGCACCATATCAACAGGAGAGTAGAACGGGGTGTGGAAGGAGACCCCCCAATAGTCCCCTGGTGTATCTGTACCATATCAACAGGAGAGTAGAACGGGGTGTGGAAGGAGACCCCAATAGTCCCCTGGTGTATCTGTACTATATCAACAGGAGAGTAGAACGGGGTGTAGAAGGAGACCCCAATAGTCCCCTGGTGTATCTGTACTATATCAACAGGAGAGTAGAACGGGGTGTGGAAGGAGACCCCAATAGTCCCCTGGTGTATCTGTACTATATCAACAGGAGAGTAGAACGGGGTGTAGAAGGAGACCCCAATAGTCCCCTGGTGTATCTGTACTATATCAACAGGAGAGTAGAACGGGGTGTGGAAGGAGACCCCAATAGTGCCCCCTGGTGTATCTGTACTATATCAACAGGAGAGTAGAACGGGGTGTGGAAGGAGACCCCCCAATAGTCCCCTGGTGTATCTGTACTATATCAACAGGAGAGTAGAACAGGGTGTGGAAGGAGACCCCAATAGTGCCCCCTGGTGTATCTGTACTATATCAACAGGAGAGTAGAACGGGGTGTGGAAGGAGACCCCCAATAGTCCCCCCGGTGTATCTGTACCATATCAACAGGAGAGTAGAACGGGGTGTGGAAGGACACCCCAATAGTCCCCCTGGTGTATCTGTACTATATCAACAGGAGAGTAGAACGGGGTGTAGAAGGAGACCCCAATAGTCCCCTGGTGTATCTGTACTATATCAACAGGAGAGTAGAACGGGGTGTAGAAGGAGACCCCAATAGTCCCCTGGTGTATCTGTACTATATCAACAGGAGAGTAGAACGGGGTGTGGAAGGAGACCCCCCAATAGTCCCCTGGTGTATCTGTACTATATCAACAGGAGAGTAGAACAGGGTGTGGAAGGAGACCCCAATAGTGCCCCCTGGTGTATCTGTACTATATCAACAGGAGAGTAGAACAGGGTGTGGAAGGAGACCCCCAATAGTCCCCCCGGTGTATCTGTACCATATCAACAGGAGAGTAGAACGGGGTGTGGAAGGAGACCTCAATAGTCCCCCTGGTGTATCTGTACTATATCAACAGGAGAGTAGAACGGGGTGTGGAAGGAGACCCCAATAGTCCCCCTGGTGTATCTGCACCATATCAACAGGAGAGTAGAACGGGGTGTGGAAGGAGACCCCAATAGTGCCCCCTGGTGTATCTGCACCATATCAACAGGAGAGCAGAACGGGGTGTGGAAGGAGACCCCAATAGTCCCCCCCTGGTGTATCTGCACCATATCAACAGGAGAGTAGAACGGGGTGTGGAAGGAGACCCCAATAGTGCCCACTGGTGTATCTGTACTATATCAACAGGAGAGTAGAACGGGGTGTGGTAGAAGACCCCAATAGTCCCCCTGGTGTATCTGCACCATATCAACAGGAGAGTAGAACGGGGTGTGGAAGGAGACCCCAATAGTCCCCCTGGTGTATCTGTACCATATCAACAGGAGAGTAGAACGGAGTGTGGAAGGAGACCCCAATAGTGCCCCCTGGTGTATCTGCACCATATCAACAGGAGAGTAGAACTGGGTGTGGAAGGAGACCTCAATAGTCCCTCTGGTGTATCTGCACCATATCAACAGGAGAGTAGAACGGGGTGTAGAAGGAGAACCCCAATAGTCCCTCTGGTGTATCTGCACCATATCAACAGGAGAGTAGAACGGGGTGTGGAAGGAGACCCCAATAGTCCCTCTGGTGTATCTGCACCATACCAACAGGAGAGTAGAACGGGGTGTGGAAGGAGACCCCAATAGTCCCTCTGGTGTATCTGCACCATATCAACAGGAGAGTAGAACGGGGTGTAGAAGGAGAACCCCAATAGTCCCCTGGTGTATCTGTACCATATCAACAGGAGAGTAGAACGGGGTGTGGAAGGAGACCCCAATAGTCCCCCCCTGGTGCATCTGCACCATATCAACAGGAGAGTAGAACGGGGTGTGGAAGGAGACCCCAATAGTGCCCACTGGTGTATCTGTACTATATCAACAGGAGAGTAGAACGGGGTGTGGTAGAAGACCCCAATAGTCCCCCTGGTGTATCTGCACCATATCAACAGGAGAGTAGAACGGGGTGTGGAAGGAGACCCCAATAGTCCCCCTGGTGTATCTGTACCATATCAACAGGAGAGTAGAACGGGGTGTGGAAGGAGACCCCAATAGTGCCCCCTGGTGTATCTGCACCATATCAACAGGAGAGTAGAACGGGGTGTGGAAGGAGACCCCAATAGTCCCCTGGTGTATCTGTACCCCAAAAGGAGAGTAGAACGGGGTGTGGAAGGAGACCCTAATAGTCCCTCTGGTGTATCTGTACCATATCAACAGGAGAGTAGAACGGGGTGTGGAAGGAGACCCCAATAGTCCCCCCCTGGTGTATCTGTACCATATCAACAGGAGAGTAGAACGGGGTGTGGAAGGAGACCCCAATAGTCCCCCCCTGGTGTATCTGTACCATATCAACAGGAGGGTAGAACGGGGTGTGGAAGGAGACCCCAATAGTCCCCCTGGTGTATCTGTACCATATCAACAGGAGAGTAGAACGGGGTGTGGAAGGAGACCCCAATAGTCCCCCTGGTGTATCTGTACCATATCAACAGGAGGGTAGAACGGGGTGTGGAAGGAGACCCCAATAGTCCCCCTGGTGTATCTGTACCATATCAACAGGAGAGTAGAACGGGGTGTGGAAGGAGACCCCAATAGTCCCCTGGTGTATCTGTACCATATCAACAGGAGAGTAGAACGGGGTGTGGAAGGAGACCCCAATAGTCCCCTGGTGTATCTGCACCATATCAACAGGAGGGTAGAACGGGGTGTGGAAGGAGACCCCAATAGTCCCCCCCTGGTGTATCTGTACTATATCAACAGGAGAGTAGAACGGGGTGTGGAAGGTGACCCCAATAGTCCCCCCGGTGTATCTGCACTATATCAACAGGAGAGTAGAACGGGGTGTGGAAGGAGACCCCAATAGTCCCCCCGGTGTATCTGTACTATATCAACAGGAGAGGAGAACGGGGTGTGGAAGAAGACCCCAATAGTCCCCTGGTGTATCTGTACCATATCAACAGGAGAGTAGAACGGGGTGTGGAAGAAGACCCCAATAGTCCCCCCGGTGTATCTGTACCATATCAACAGGAGAGTAGAACGGGGTGTGGAAGGAGACCCCAATAGTCCCCTCGGTGTATCTGTACCATATCAACAGGAGAGTAGAACGGGGTGTGGAAGGAGACCCCCCAATAGTCCCCCCCTGGTGTATCTGTACCATATCAACAGGAGGGTAGAACGGGGTGTGGAAGGAGACCCCAATAGTCCCCCTGGTGTATCTGTACCATATCAACAGGAGAGTAGAACGGGGTGTGGAAGGAGACCCCAATAGTCCCCCTGGTGTATCTGTACTATATCAACAGGAGAGTAGAACGGGGTGTGGAAGGAGACCCCAATAGTCCCCCTGGTGTATCTGTACCATATCAACAGGAGGGTAGAACGGGGTGTGGAAGGAGACCCCAATAGTCCCCCTGGTGTATCTGTACCATATCAACAGGAGGGTAGAACGGGGTGTGGAAGGAGACCCCAATAGTCCCCCTGGTGTATCTGTACCATATCAACAGGAGAGTAGAACGGGGTGTGGAAGGAGACCCCAATAGTCCCCCTGGTGTATCTGTACTATATCAACAGGAGAGTAGAACGGGGTGTAGAAGGAGACCCCAATAGTCCCCCTGGTGTATCTGTACCATATCAACAGGAGGGTAGAACGGGGTGTGGAAGGAGACCCCAGTAGTCCCCCCGGTGTATCTGTACCATATCAACAGGAGAGTAGAACGGGGTGTGGAAGGAGACCCCAGTAGTCCCCCCGGTGTATCTGTACTATATCAACAGGAGAGTAGAACGGGGTGTGGAAGGAGACCCCAATAGTCCCCCTGGTGTATCTGTACCATATCAACAGGAGAGTAGAACGGGGTGTGGAAGGAGACCCCAATAGTCCCCTGGTGTATCTGCACCATATCAACAGGAGAGTAGAACGGGGTGTGGAAGGAGACCCCAATAGTCCCCCCCTGGTGTATCTGCACCATATCAACGGGAGAGTAGAACGGGGTGTGGAAGGAGACCCCAATAGTCACCCCGGTGTATCTGTACCATATCAACAGGAGAGTAGAATGGGGTGTGGAAGGAGACCCCAATAGTCCCCCCCTGGTGTATCTGCACCATATCAACAGGAGAGTAGAACGGGGTGTGGAAGGAGACCCCTCAACAGTCCCCTGTTGCATTAATGACGCAATTTGGGTGCAGCATTAAGGACGCAATTTGGGTGCAATTCTGACGCAATTTGGGTTCAATACTGATGCAATATGCATGCAGTATGGGAACAATATTGGTGCAATAAGGATGCAATATGGGTGCAATACTGACGCAATTTGGGTGCAATATATGGATGTAATTTGGGTGCTTTAAGGACGCAATATGTGTGCAATATGGGAACAATATTGGTGCAATAAGGACACATTAAGGGCGCAATTTGGGTGCAATACTGATGCAAGCAACGGTAAGGATGCAATATGGGTGCAATACTGATGCAATTTGGGCTCAATACTGACGAAATATGGGTTCATTATTGTTGGTTTTGGGTTGGTTTTTGGGTATGTTTTAGTGGGTTTTGGTCTGGGTTTTGGGTTGGTTTTGGTGGGTTTTGTGGGTTTTGGGTTCGTTTTCTGGGTGTGTTTTGTTGGGTTTTGGATATGTTTTAGTGGGTTTTGGGTTGCTTTTTGGGAACGTTACGGTGGGTTTTGGGTTGGGTTTCGGTGGGTTTTGGGTTGCTTTTCTGGTATGTTTCAGTGGGTTTTGGATTGGGTTTTGTGGGTTTTGGGTTGGGTTTGGGTTGCGTTTTGTGGATTTTAGGTTGGGTTTTGGGTTGGTTTTCTGGGTGTGTTTTGTTGGGTTTTGGGTGTGTTTTGTTGGGTTTTGGATTGGGTTTTGGGTTGCTTTTTGGGTATGTTTCAGTGGGTTTTGGATTGGGTTTTCTGGGTTTTGGGTTGGTTTTGGGTTGGGTTTGGTGGGTTGGTTTTGGGTTAGGTCTTGTGGGTTTTGGGTTGGTTTTGTGGGTTTTGGGTTGGTTTTGGGTTAGGTTTTGTGGGTTTTGGTTGGTCTTGGGTTGGGTTTTGGTTTGGTTTTCTGGATATGTTTTGTTTGGTTTTGTGTATGTTCTGGTTGGTTTTGGGTATGTTTCTGTGGGTTTTGTGGGTTTTGGGTTGTGTTTTGTGGGTTTGGGGTTGGTTTTGGTGGGTTTTGGGTACTATGGTGGGTTTTAGGTAAATGGGAACTCTGCACACAAACCGTACATTTATGGCTGATAGCCGCAGACTCCTTTCTTGGGTTCCAGCTGAGGGGATCAGATTTCTTACCCATCCAAACTGCTGAAAAAGAGCATTTTGGGGCCACACAGTGTCCCCCCCAAGCACCATATAAACAGATTTAGTAAAACCTGATAATTGCCCTTTACACAATAGTCATGTATCGTATTCTTGTCTGACCAGAATGTGACCTGGATTACATTGCAGGGGATAACATTATTATGAGTTTTACCTGCAAATGTCACAATAGATGTCAATAGGAATCTATCAGATAAAACCAGTGATAGCACTTATCAACCGCAGTGTAATCCAGGGGTTTACTTCATAGCAGGCAGAGCTGAACACTTATCTACCGCAGCGTAATCCAGGGGTTTATTTCATAGCAGGCAGAGCTGAACACTTATCTACCGCAGCGTAATCCAGGGGTTTATTTCATAGCAGGCAGATCTGAACACTTGTCTACCGCAGCGTAATCCAGGGGTTTATTTCATATCAGGCAGATCTGAACACTTATCTACCGCAGCGTAATCCAGGGATTTATTTCATAGCAGGCAGATCTAAATGCACAGGTGAATTCCTGTTTTCACCAGCCTGATATGACAAATATAGGAGCAGAACTGATTTTCAGCCAGGTCAGTGACCCAGTGCCTTTTGTGTTTGACCTTTCTACCTTTTTAGTTGACTTTGTTCCTTTTGTCAGTGACCTTGTACCTTTTGTCGGTGACCTTGTACCTTTTGTCGGTGACTTTGTTCTTTTTGTTGGTGATGTTGTACCGTTTGTCGGTGACCTTGCACCTTTTGTCATTGACCTTGTACCTTTTGTCAGTGAGTTTCCTTTTATCAGTGACCTTGTTCCTTTTGTCGGTGACCTTGTACCTTTTGTCAGTGACCTTGTACCTTTTGTCAGTGACCTTGTTCGTTTTGTCGGTGACCTTGTGCCTTTTGTCAGTGACCATGTTCCTTTTGTCTGTGACCTTGTACCTTCTGTCAGTGACGTCTTTCCTTTTGGCGCTGACCTTGTTCCTTTTGTCTGTGACCTTGTACCTTTTGTCGGTGACCTTGTTCCTTTTGTCGGTGACCCTGTGGCACTTTGGGCACTTTGTACACCAGGAATAAGGGGACCTGGTCCCTTTTATTACAGACCCCCCCCCCCCTATAAGAGACAGACAGAGCCTCATGCGGAAAGCTAAGAAATGGAAATTCTGAAGCAAACTAACTTTATCACAGGGGGAAACAACATTTCCCAAAATGTCCATTAATTTAATATGCATTTTTAACCCGTTGAATGTTAGAGATGTCTCCTGCGCATTGCTCTGCATTGCACTTAAAATCCCCCAGATTTCAGTTATGTAATTTTAACCACATGAATGCTAGAAAGGTCTCAGTGCATCACTTCATGTTTGTCATGGGCTGCTGGTCAGGAAGGGGTGCTGACCACAGCCACAAAAGTGAATGAATGCTGTAGAACCCAGAGAGCAAGAACACCAGCAGTCACACAATTAAAGGGGAAGCCAACGTATTAAACACACACATACATGGAACATTACACAGCCCTGCACAGCAAAACATACAGTGAGACTGAACAGGGCAGTGACTCAGGGCTACTGGGGACGGAGAGCAGGGGCCACAGAGAATAGAGAGCAGGGGCCACAGAGGGCA
This sequence comes from Rhinophrynus dorsalis, assembly GCA_037306005.1. Classification (NCBI taxonomy): domain Eukaryota; kingdom Metazoa; phylum Chordata; class Amphibia; order Anura; family Rhinophrynidae; genus Rhinophrynus; species Rhinophrynus dorsalis. The sequence continues at coordinate 6,465,166 of CM074721.1, forward strand.
GGGGCCACAGAGAACAGAGAGCAGGGGCCAGTGAGAACAGAGAGCAGGGGTCACTGAGAACAGAGAGCAGGGGCTACAGAGAATAGAGAGCAGGGGCCACAGAGAACAGAGAGCAGGGGCCACAGAGAACAGAGAGCAGGGGCCAGTGAGAACAGAAAGCAGGGGCCACTGAGAAGAGAGAGCAGGGGCCACAGAGAACAGAGAGCAGGGGCCAGTGAGAACAGAGAGCAGAGGCCACTGAGAATAGAGAGCAGGGGCCACAGAGAACAGAGAGTAGGGGCCACAGAGAACAGAGGGCAGGGGCCACTGAGAACAGAGAGCAGGGGCCACAGAGAACAGAGAGCAGGGGCCACTGAGAACAGAGAGCAGGGGCCACAGAGAACAGGGGCCACAGAGAACAGGGACAAAGTCATCTGTAGAACTCACGGAATGCAGCCGGCTCTGGAACAAGAGGGTACAGCTGCTCTGGAACAAGAGGGTACAGCTGCTCTGGAACAAGGGGGTACAGCTGCTCTGGAACAAGAGGGTACAGCTGCTCTGGAACAAGAGGGTACAGCTGCTCTGGAACAAGGGGGTACAGCTGCTCTGGAACAAGGGGGTACAGCTGCTCTGGAACTCAAACACAGGAAAGCCACCGCCAATTCAAGGACACAGGAGAGCAGCTGACAATACAGGAACACAGAAGGGCCATTGGCAGTTCAGGAACACAGGAGAGCCATTGGCAGTTCAGGAACACAGAAGGGCCATTGGCAGTTCAGGAACACAGAAGGGCCATTGGCAGTTCAGGAACACAGAAGGGCCATTGGCAGTTCAGGAACACAGAAGGGCCATTGGCAGTTCAGGAACACAGGAGGGCCATTGGCAGTTCAGGAACACAGAAGGGCCATTGGCAGTTCAGGAACACAGAAGGGCCATTGGCAGTTCAGGAACACAGAAGGGCCATTGGCAGTTCAGGAACACAGGAGGGCCCAGGGTAAAATGGGACAGAAACTAACAGGGACTGATCTGGACTGGACGGAACAGGAGGTGTGAAGTGTCGTCTGGCCCAGCGCTAGGGGAAGGACTGCACTGCATAGGGAGAGGCGACTGCAGTGTGGGGCCAGCTGGGAACAGAATGACTCTTTAGACTGAGGAGAGGGCAGAATCCTGACAATGGTGCACTGAAGACCTCAGTAGATTTTAAGGGGTTAAAGCCCCCCTTTATGTCATTGTAATGTTATCCCCCCCCCGGTTTGGTGCATTGTATTGCAGTAGAATTTCTCCCCATTCTCCTTTGTACGTGCTGCCGTTACTGTCATTCCTCGCACCTTTACGCTTTATGTTTTTCGCAGGGTTTTCTTGGCGCGCTGTGTTTCGTTCATTTCTCTAAAGCTTTATCCGGAAGTTACCTGAAGAGCACAATCACCCAGATCGAGCGCAGGTTCGACATCCCGTCTTCCCTGGTCGGCGTTATCGATGGAGGCTTTGAAATTGGTACGTAGCTCAACTCCCAGGGACATACGCACAGAGAAAGGGGGGTTAATTGTGGGACAAACCAATTGCCCAATCATTTAAATGGAACTTTTACATTCTTTAATTTTAACCCCTTAATAACCAGCAGTCCGGGGACGTTACCTTCCCTTAATGACCACTTTGATCATTGTTGGAGTGCCGAATGGGGGTCTGAGAGAGATCGCTCTGGTCCTGGGGAGGTCAGTTTCAGACCCATTTTTACTCACATCACTCCCGCAGGATGATGTGCCAGGACTGTTACCGGTCCTTCAGGGAAAAAAAAGGGTGGTGGTCCTGGCACATCACCAGTCATTAAGGGGTTAAAGACGATCTTCAATGCATTGCAAGGCTGGTGGGGTTTTCGCTAGTATTCAGACTATTAAAAACCACGTTTTATTGCTTTACTGACCAGAGGGGGGCGCAATTTGTTCCTTCACAATGTGTTACACATCTTACTGGTCCTCAAGGGGTTAAATGATTAAAAGGAAGAGTAGAGCTTCTTTTTAATCCTGTGAATGACAGAGAGGTGCGCAGCACATTGAAAGCAATATGTTGCCTATCCCTCTGTCACTGAAAGGGTTAATGAAAATATAAGTTACAGGGATATTTCCTTTTGAATAAAGCAAGGGTTTGTCCACTACTGGGAGATGCTTCTAAAGTTATTGCAATTTAAACTTAGAGGTGTTTTTTTTTTTTTACAGCAACAGGTGCATCAGGTGTCCAGACAAATCAGCTACAGTTCACAAGGGGGGTTATTCACTAAGGTGTGATAAATAGGAGATAAAGAGGAGATGACTTCTCCAGTAATAGCACTTCTCCACTTCCTATGATATTCTATGGAGCCAATGTACTAAGATCTCTCCAACTTAATTCATCTTAGTGAATTGAATCCGTATTATAACATAGGAACTGGAGAAGTTATCTCCACTTTATCACCTGTTTACCACTGCTTAGTGCAGTGATTCTCAACTCCTGGACCCACTAACAAGCCAGGATGTGATGATTTCCTTGTTAGAACACAGGTGAGTTAATCAATGTGAATGAGCCTCAGATCACATGATTTCCTTGTTAGAACACAGGTGAGTTAATCAATGTGAATGAGCCTCAGATCACATGATTTCCTTGTTAGAACACAGGTGAGTTAATCAATGTGAATGAGCCTCAGATCACATGATTTCCTTGTTAGAACACAGGTGAGTTAATCAATGTGAATGAGCCTCAGATCACATGATTTCCTTGTTAGAACACAGGTGAGTTAATCAATGTGAATGAGCCTCTGATCACCACACTTGTGCTCTAGCAGAGAAATCCCTAAGTCCTGGCCTGTTAGTGGGCCCTGAGGACCAGAGTTGAGAACCACTGCTTTAGTGCATCTCCCCAGTGCTGGCGTGACAGTCTGTCTATTGCATTCTATGACACGCTGACCAGATCTCACCTTTAACCGGGGACACATGAGAAATAGGCATATTTCAGTACTTGACTGAAATCAAATCAGTCCTGCAGTATGCATTTTTCCTATGCGTCCCTGGTTAAACGTGAGGTCTGGTCACCCTATTCTATGGGAGAGGTGAGCCGCTGACTACACTTCTTCATACAATTGAATGGTAAAAGCTTTATCACTTTGAACAGTTGTAATTTAGTATCTCCAAGTTCTAGGAATATCCTTGTTTTAACCCATTGAGTGCCAGAGGGGTAATCAATGTATTCCTCTGCAATGCTTTAATTACCCCTCCACTGAAAGGGTTAAACAGCAGGCAAAAACCCCACAAGGATTCTCTTTTTCATAATAACGTTTTACTGACATACTAAATCATTGGGAATTTGTGGGACCGGTATTTGTCCCCCTACATTGCGCTGGTTTGCTTCAGAATTACTCCGCTGGTAATACGTATACAGGAGAAATGTGAGGCCAATTTGGGATAAACCAAATACAATGTGAAACACACTGTAAAGCTGATGCATTACACAACCCGCTGGCATGGGTTAAATAGGGATTTCAAGCCTTTGAGTGCTAGGGAGGTCTCCAACACATTGCCAAGCTAATGTATTACACAACCTTCTGGGTTGTAAACATCTCTAGCATTCAAGGGGTTAAAAACTCCATTAGGGACTTTTTGGAATTAGCAGTTGGTTCCTATGGGACAGTTGGATGGACCCAGATTTAGTGAAGTGTACAAGATCTGAACTGTGAGCAGAGCAGCGCGGTGTGTAATAATCCCCCCCATCGCCACCGGCGCTTTACATGGGCGCTGGGTCTTACCCCTCATTACAAACATGACAAACAGGCTCCCAGAACAGGACCGTTTACACATCATTTAACCGTTTGAGTGGCAGAGGGGTACGCAACGCATTGTAAACCAAAGCGTTGCGTACCCCTCTGGCATTCAAAGGGTTAAGATGCAAGTTTAGGATTATATTTTAGGGATAAAGCAGGAAAGTGTTATCATAGCATTAGAGTGCAACCTTTGAAGACCACTTAAAGGGACAGTAATGTCGCATAAACATACTTAGATTTAGGGAGAGATTAAAAAAAAGAAACTAATTGCAACAAACCCTACCGCTATGGTCTGAGAGATATAGGGATTCAAAGTCCCCCTCCCTCCCCCACTTCCCTCCCCTTCTCCTGATGTCAGCCGTGAAGCTGAGAGCAGGAGAATCGACTCGTACGACTCAAGGAGGCTCTGCAGTAGAGCCGGAATCACATTATTGCTAAATAATTAATCCATTGGAATGGTCTACAAAGTGGCCTTGGTTTGCAAGCACACTTTGTAGACCTTTCCAATTAATTAATTCTTTTTAAGTACCGCGATTTCGGCTCTGCTGCAGAGCCACCTGCTGGTCCCCGGACCGGGATCTCCTGCCGTCAGCTAGACTCTGACATCAGAAGGGGAGGGAGGGGGAAACTTTGAACCCCTATATCTCTCAGACCATGGCGGTTTGAGAGATAGGGTTTGGAGCGATTAGTTTATGTTTTCAATCTCTACCTAAATCTAAATATTTTTAGGGGACATTACTGACCCTTTAAGTTTCTTTGTCAAACATGTTATGGAAGAGACCTAACTGTCCTGAAAAGCTTGCACTCTACAGCTCTCCTGTTATCTGATAAAATGTATTACGCCAGTAGTGTCTTATCACGCAAAGACTTAAAGTGATATTAATGTTTCATAATAAAAGCCGCTCTAATTAATCATCATAGTATTTGGACTTTGGAGAGTGTTATTTCAATTCTGTCAGAGTTGTAGTTCAAGAGTAATTCAATGATAAAGTGTCCCTATAACGGTAACCCAGGAAGCCGGGAAGCCCTGGGCCGTCGCTGCCGGATTCCCTGCTCTTGAAGGCGGCTAGATTTCCTCGAACACCCCGGTTGGAGCGAAACCCTTCGCGGCACTCTCGAACCCGTCGAATGCCAACACCGGTTCGGACACCGGGTCCCGTCGAGTATCGAGAAAGGGAGGTTCAGGAGGACCGGGAATCGCAGTTCGAGGCGGGGTTCGCAGGAACGTGAATCAGCTCGAAGACGCCTCGGAGGATGGGGATCAGAGTGGATCCTTTAGACCATCCGAACACAAACGACACAGGAGACTTTCTGTAGCCACACGAACACACTTTATTGAACTCAACACGTGTTTTTATACACTCCATCACAGGGTCACAGTGGGACAGGAGGGGCTAGGTATTAAAATAAGGGCTTGGGCTAGGGACCAATCAAACACACTATACAGGGGACACTGGTGACAAAAAGGACCAATGGCCGATGGTAAGCAGAGAAAAGAGGCCAATGGCATTTGTCCTAGTTAGCATATTGCTCAACCTCTGCAGTACAGACAGTGTAATTAGGTTAAGACAGAGACAAAAGGTTTGATGAGGGGGAATACACATTTGGGTTATACCAGGGCTGAAGCACGTACACACCAGGGTGAATATGCAGCTCCAACCCTGGCCAACCAGTGTGCGCAGTGAGTCGTACGTCGGCCAATCCGGCGTCGACTCACTGCCTCCGGTTCCCATGTTCGCGGCAGCCTTGATGCCTCGAACAAAGGAACCGGGAAACTCCCGGCTGCGGTGTTCACGTATCCCCCTCGCACATCTAACATACGAAACTGTTCGACAGTCCATAGTCCTATAACCTAGCACAAGGGGACAGGGTGACCAGTTCATGTACGAGTTCTTAGTAACGGCCTAGGGCCCGTTACATCACTCCCCTTTTTTGGTGCCCCTCCCGGGGGGAGAAGAAGGAAAAGAAACATAAGCACTCAACAAAATATAATAATCCACTGGGATATCCTCTACTGGTCCTCTTGCCGGGATAGCCCATCCGCATTGCGATTGTCTTTTCCAGGGCGGTATTTGATACAAACAAATAGGGTTGCAACTTCTTGAGCGCCCAGACCAGGGCCAGGCATTCTTTTTCCACAGCTGCGTAGGCCGCCTCTCTGGGTAACAGTTTTCTTCTTAGGTACACAACGGGGTGCTCCTCTCCATCGGCATTGACTTGGCTGAGAACTGCTCCTAGGCCGCAATCGGAGGCGTCTGTGTGAACCAAAAAAGATTTGTTAAAATCAGGGGCGGATAGCACAGGGCCCTTCCCCAGCGCCTCCTTGAGCGCTTGAAACGCCTGTTCACAGGCCACAGACCACTCCACATTGCGGGGTAGGTTTTTCCCAGTCAAGTCAGTCAGGGGTTTGGCCAGAGTGCTATATTGGGGAACAAATTTCCTATAATACCCTGCAGTACCCAGGAATGCCATGACCTGCTTCTTGGTTCGGGGGGTGGGCCAGTTTAGAATAGCGGCAATTTTGGCAGGTTCAGGCCGCTGTTGTCCCCCTCCTACCCGATGACCCAGATATTGCACCTCTCCCATCCCTATCTGGCACTTCTCTGGTTTGAGAGTGAGGCCTGCCCGCATGATTCTGCCCAAGATGGCCTCTAGGTGGAGCAAGTGCTCTTCCCAGGTGTTGCTGAAGATAGCAATGTCGTCTAAGTAAGCGCAAGCAAACTCCTGCGCTCCCGCTAGCAGATTGTCCACTAACCACTGAAAGGTAGCCGGCGCGTTCTTCATCCCAAACGGCATCACCTTAAACTGGTAGAGGCCATAAGGGGTGATGAATGCTGATTTGGCCACAGCATCAGGGTCAAGCGGTATCTGCCAGTACCCTCTACTGAGATCAAGGGTTGAGACAATGCTAGCCCCAGCAAGCCTGTCCAGCAGCTCGTCCACCCGTGGCATGGATAGGCATCCGTGACCGTCCGGTCGTTGAGCCTCCGGTAGTCTACGCAGAATCGGGTGGACCCATCTTTTTTGGGCACCAAGACTACCAGAGAAGCCCAAGGGCTAGCGGATGGTTCCTGTATCTCCTGCCACATTCCCTTCCTCACTGTCTCGGGGACTCTATATGCAGGTTGGCGTAATGCCTCTGTCCCTGTGGTAAGGACCTGATGCTGGGCTAGGGAGGTGAGACCTGGTTTAGCAGAAAACAGGTGAGGCCACTTCCTAATCATGTCCCTAATCTGCTGCTGCTGCTGAGTCGCATCTAACTGCGGTCCTAGGGGCAGGGTGTTTTCGCCGTCTGTGGGCCTGGTGCTGGCCAGTAGATCAGGAAAGTCCTGATCCTCCGGATCGCTACTTTCCGGGGTGCAAATGGCCATTACGGATTCGCTCCTGTCATGGTATGCCTTGAGAGCATTCACATGGCAGGTCGCCCCTTTGGCGATGACATACGTAGTCTCCCCCTGCCTATCAACTACCTGGTAGGGACCCTCCCAGGCTGTCTGCAGCTTGTTTTGCCGGACGAGACGGAGCGCAAGCACCTGCTGTCCTATCTGAAAAGCCCTGTGCCTAGTGCGCTTATCATAGCCCTGCTTCTGTTTCTGCTGGGCGCGTTGAAGGTGCTGGTGAGCTAGTCCCATAAGGGTGGCTAGCTTTTCCCAGAGTTCAACCACATAAGTGACTGCTGGGGTTTCCTCTGAGTCGCATTTGCCCTCCCAATATTCCCGGAGGATATTCAGGGGTCCCCGGACTCTCCTCCCAAACAACAGCTCAAAGGGGGAGAATCCGGTGGACTCCTGAGGCACCTCCCGGTAGGCAAATAACAGGTGGGGCAAATAGCGCTCCCAGTCCTTTTCTGACTCAGTGAAAGCCCGCAACATTTGTTTTAGGGTGCCGTTGAATCTTTCGCATAGGCCATTCGTCTGTGGGTGATAGGTGGTAGTGTGGATGGGTTTCACCCCGCAGAGGTTCCACACTTGATGCAAGACCTCGGAGGTGAACTGGGTTCCCTGATCTGATAAGACCTCAGCAGGAAATCCAACCCTGGAAAATACTTTAATGAGGGCGTCGGCTACACTTTCCGCCGTGATGGCGGAGAGTGCGACCGCCTCGGGGTAGCGTGTGGCGAAGTCCACAATGGTAAGAATAAACCTCTTACCAGTGCGACTGGGCCTAGCCAAGGGTCCTATAATGTCTATCCCTACCCGCTGAAAGGGTTCCCCTATAAGGGGTAGGGGTTGCAGGGGAGCTGGGGGATGGTCTCCCCTTTGCCCGACCCTCTGATAGATGTCACAGGTCCGGCAAAAGCGTCGCACATCCCTTGACAAGTTAGGCCAAAAGAAGGCCCTGGTTAGCCGCTGCTCAGTGCGGCGGATTCCCAGGTGACCTGCCAATGGCACCTCATGGGCTAAGGACAAAAGGGCATCTCTATGCTGGAGAGGTACTAAAAGCTGCGTGCGTGTAACCTGGGTGTCTCCCTGACAGCGCGTCTGAGTGCTCCTATATAACAGCCCATCTTCCCAGAGGAAGCGTTCCCCCCCCTTTTCCTACTTCCCCTGTCTCAGCTCTACCCCTGTACCCTGCCAGGGTGGCATCCTCTAATAAGGCCTTCCGGAACTCTAGGGGAGGTAACCAAGCTATAGGAGGCTCTGAAGGGCTAACAGGGTCAGGGACTGGGGTGCTTACCCTCTGACGCTGCGCAGCGGCTCTGGTGATGGCGTGGCAGTCCTCAATAGTATCCAGAGAACTGAAGCGACTCTGTAGGTTTCCCAAGTCATTTCCCAGAAGAATGTCGGCAGGCAAATCCGGCATAACCCCAACAAGGCGCTCCTCAGGCCCCGCCCCCCAGTTCAGCTGAACCTTGGCCATAGGTAACTGATACACTTTCCCTCCCGCTACCCGCACTTCCACCACTTGCTCGGTCCGGCAGCAAGGGGACACGCAGGAGGGTTGAACCAGGGTGATAGTGGCTCCTGAGTCCCGCATTCCTGTGGCTGGCATACCGTTGACAAGTACTGGCTGTAGGTGCTGCCGGCGATTGTCTGTACTATCCCCCTGTGCCATGGCCACCTCCTGGTATGTGCCCCATTCACAGTAATCCTTAGGGGAACATGGGACTTCCAGGGGAGCCGGCCATTCCGGGGCCACAACTTCCTTACTGGGACTCCAGGCCTCAGCCCTGGAGATGCAAAGTGTAGGTTTAGGGGTTGGCCGGGAGAAGGGGTTGGCTGGAACTGCTCTCACAGGGGCCGAATACCTGGCGGGGGGCCCCCTTTGGTCCTGGGGCTTGCCAGAACCACCCCGATTCACTGGGCAGTTGTACTGTAGATGCCCCCGCTGATTGCAACTGTAGCACTGGGGACCGGACTGAGGGGCTCTTCTAGGTGGGGAAGGTGCCCTGGGGGGCCGTGGGGGATAGAAACTTTGAGGCCCCCGATTCCCCCCTCCGCCTAGAGGTCGCTGTGCCCTGGACCCCATTCTCCTGGTGTCCTCATACTGGTCCGCCAGCTGGGCTGCTTGATCCACAGTGCTGGGTTCACGATCCCGAACCCAATCCCTGACAGGTTCTACTATGTTTCAAAAGAAATGTTCCAACAAGACCAGCTGCGGGCCGCCCTTTCGAACCCTTGAGCCCACTCCACATACGAATCTTGGGGTTTCTTTTGCAGTTCCCTAAACTGCCGACGATACGTGTCTGGGGTAATCGCATACCGAGCCAGCAGTCGAGGTTTCACTTTGTCATAATCCAGGATGTCCTGGTCCGGTACGGCTCGATATGCATCCATAGCTCGACCAGTAAGCTTCCCTGCCAGGATGGCAGTCCACTGGGATTGGTCGACCTGCAACAGCTGACACATTCGTTCAAAGTTCCTCAAGAAACCGTCGATATCCCCTTTTGTATCGTCGAAGGTCGGGAAAGTCTGATGAGTTACGGGCAGCCCCACCTTGACCACTTCGGGGCGCCCTTCGGCTGTCGGAGCCGCCTCTCGGATACTCCTTGCCCAGTCTTCCCTAGCCTGCGCCATGACGCGGTCGATCAGTTCGATCGATGGATTAGGTCCATACAGTGGTAGCCGCTGTGCGACTATCCGGGCCACTGGATCATCTCCTTCGAAACCCCTCCGTGCGACCCCGTCCTCGATTGCCATACGAGGCACCCGGTAGTCCGAACCCCGCCTTGTCACCCCGGGGGTTCCGGAGGGCTCCGGCCAATGGGTGGAGTGGTCTTCCAGGCTCAAGTCCGTTTGCCGAGCCAACTCCACAGTCTCTGCGTCCATATCCAAGAGAATTTGTACCAAATCCTGCTTCCTCAGCCCCGTGATGCTATGCCCACGTTGGGCCACCAAGTTCTGTAGTGTGGCCAACGGGGCATGTTTGTATAAATCTGCCATTCCACTGGTAGCCGTGCTTCCAAGCTGGATTTCAGACTTCTAGAGAGCAGGGAATTTGTTGCTGAAACCGGGGTCAAGCCAGCGGCTGTATCTCCCCCTGTATGCTGGTTTCAGTTGGTTCGAACGATCCCGTCGTCTGCCACCAGTATAACGGTAACCCAGGAAGCCGGGAAGCCCTGGGCCGTCGCTGCCGGATTCCCTGCTCACGAAGGCGGCTAGATTTCCTCGAACACCCCGGTTGGAGCGAAACCCTTTGCGGCACTCTCGAACCCGTCGAATGCCAACACCGGTTCGGACACCGGGTTCCGTCGAGTACCGAGAAAGGGAGGTTCAGGAGGGCCGGGAATCGCAGTTCGAGGCGGGGTTCGCAGGAACGTGAATCAGCTCGAGGACGCCTCAGAGGATGGGGATCAGAGTGGATCCTTTAGACCATCCGAACACAAACGACACAGGAGACTTTCTGTAGCCACACGAACACACTTTATTGAACTCAACACGTGTTTTTATACACTCCATCACAGGGTCACAGTGGGACAGGAGGGGCTAGGTATTAAAATAAGGGCTTGGGCTAGGGACCAATCAAACACACTACACAGGGGACACTGGTGACAAAAAGGACCAATGGCCGATGGAACAGAAGAGCCAATGGTACGCAGAGAAAAGAGGCCAATGGCATTTGTCCTAGTTAGCATATTGCTCAACCTCTGCAGTACAGACAGTGTAATTAGGTTAAGACAGAGACAAAAGGTTTGATGAGGGGGAATACACATTTGGGTTATACCAGGGCTGAAGCACGTACACACCAGGGTGAATATGCAGCTCCAACCCTGGCCAACCAGTGTGCGCAGTGAGTCGTACGTCGGCCAATCCGGCGTCGACTCACTGCCTCCGGTTATCGCGTTCGCGGCAGCCTTGATGCCTCGAACAAAGGAACCGGGAAACTCCCGGCTGCGGTGTTCGCGCATCCCCCTCGCACATCTAACATACGAAACTATTCGACAGTCCATAGTCCTATAACCTAGCACAAGGGGACAGGGTGACCAGTTCATGTACGAGTTCTTAGTAACGGCCTAGGGCCCGTTACAGTCCCCCTCCCGCCCCTTTTACTGATGTAACACTGCTCAGCCAGAGCAGAAGGGAGGTGCCCAGGTAGACTGCAGAGAGGGACAATCTTCAATTAAGATAAGGGGAAAACCCGAAAAACTTGTCAAGGGGGGCAGGGCTTTCATTGTTCTCATAGGAAGAAGATTGTCCCTGCTGTTATCTGTCTGGTCTATGGACTGGATTCCACATCTGAGAAGAGATGGCTTACACTAGGTAAAATGGGCGGGAGGGGAAACGTTACTTGTGGATATCTCTCAAACCATAAAGGTTTGAGAGATAAGACTTATATCGTTCTTCATGTTTTTTTAATGCCTACAAAATAAAATAAAGATAAAACAAAGTATTACTATCCCTTTAAGACATTGAATAAGTGTAACAAATATCACTCAGATTAGATAAATGCGATGTAATAGACATATGCATGTACATAGCGCAGTGGGCATACAGGGAATTTCTCACTGTCTCTTTTTGGTGTGCCTTCTGTGGATAAGGTCCCGTCTCGAGCTCCTCTGGTCACTCTGTTCAGAAAGTTGAATCGACAATCAGTATAGTGTCCAAGGATCTCCACGTATCTTATTCCTCCAAACACAGCTCTTATTAAACTGAATTATTTCTGATAAAACAATAAAAAATAGCAACGCCAAGCTGTAGATTCACGTACAAAATCTTTTATATAAAGCAGCTGATGTACCACTCAATGAATGCATCTCCTATCTATCTATCTATCTATCTATCTATCTATCTATCTATCTATCTATCTATCTATCTCATATCTATCTATCTATCTATATCTGTCTATCTATCTCATATCTATCTATCTATCTATCTATCTATCTATCTATCTATCTATCTCATATCTATCTATCTATCTATCTATCTATCTATCTATCTATCTATCTATCTCATATCTATCTATCTATCTATCTATCTATCTCATATCTATCTCATATCTATCTATCTATCTATCTATCTATTGGTTGATCTATCACCCCCCTTTTGTATATAGTTTTAATGCCCCCATGTGTCCATTCCCCCACAGGAAACCTTTTGGTCATCGCTCTGGTCAGCTATTTTGGAGCAAAACTGCACAGGCCAAAAATAATAGGGACCGGTTGCCTCATCATGTCAGTGGGAACGTTTCTGATTGCAATGCCGCATTTCTTTATGGGCCGGTAAGTGAGATCTGTAGTGTGGACTAATTAGGGGAGATCACTGATAAGAACATAGAGAGTTTATTGTAACCAAAACACCAGATTAGTGGAGCCTAAAACCAAACACAGACTTTACACACTGCCAGTACTGTACTACTCTGTGTACTACTCTGTGTACTACTCTGTGTACTTATCTGTGTACTAATCAGTGTACTACTCTGTGTACTAATCTGTGTACTCCTCTGTGTACTAATCTGTTACTAATCTGTGTACTACTCTGTGTACTAATCTGTGTACTCCTCTGTGTACTAATCTGTGTACTCCTCTGTGTACTAATCTGTGTACTACTCTGTGTATTAATCTGTGTACTCCTCTGTGTACTAATCTGTGTACTCCTCTGTGTACTAATCTGCTACTCTGTGTACTAATATGTGTACTAATCTGTGTACTCCTCTGTGTACTACTCTGTGTACTACTCTGTGTATTAATCTGTGTACTACTTTATGTACTAATCTGTGTACTCCTCTGTGTACTAATATGTGTACTAATCTGTGTACTCCTCTGTGTACTACTCTGTGTACTACTCTGTGTACTGGAACCAGTTAGGTAAAGTTACCTGCATATTAATGCTTTGAGGACCAGAGCATTGAGGAGCAATTTGTTACCCCCCCCCCCCCCCCCCGGTCCTCAATAGATTAAAATAGATGTTTTACAGATGTGAATATAAAGTTCACAACCTCCATTCACTTTTAGGTTTTAGTTTCCATTCTCAGAATCAGAGACATTTTCCTCTGTAAGAAGTGTACGTCCTAGTGCATCTCTACCGGGTACTGGAGTCCTATGGAGGCTGTGTTCCTGACGCAGTATGGATCCCGCTCCTATTTATTAGTTTCAGTGTGGAACTGACACTTTGTAACAAAGAGAAGGTTTGGAAAGCGCTTTCAACATCCCCTGTATTTATGGGGCCATTTCTTATTCAAACAATAGTTTATAAGATAAACAAAAATAAGTCTGTGCATCAGCTACCGACCTTTACCAATTAGTAACCAGTGATTTACTATAGATGAACAGTGGGGATCGGTTACATATTTCTGGATAAAACTGTGATAAGCTTGTCTGTCCCATCAACACACCCAGATCCAGGTACGTGCCTATCTAAGTGAACATGTACTTACACTAGTGAATAGTGCACTGCATTGTCCTTTCTATTGGGTGTGCA
>CM074721.1:6483788-6551288 GCA_037306005.1 Rhinophrynus dorsalis
CACTCCCCCTTTTTAGTCCACACACACGGGGGGAAGGCTGGCCAGTCTGTTAGTCCTCTTCCTGGCGGGACAGACCATCAGCGTTCTGGTTCTCCCTTCCAGAACGGTATTTGATAGTAAAGTTAAAAGCTTGAAGGGCCAAGCTCCAGCGTAGCAAACGTCCATTGTCTTTGAATAAATAGTTTGAGGTCCAGACAAAGGCTCAGTAACGGGTAGGATCCGTTACATTTCTCCCCCTTTTTGTACCAAGCCAGCGGGGACAGTAGTAAACGCTGACTTGGAGCTGTAGGAGAGCATTGAGGTTGTGAGCCACTTGTCTGGACAGTTCATTAGTCTGGAGGCCTTGGTCCTAGGCCAGTCTTAAAGGAGGAGCCCCTTGTCCTGGGCCAGGGAAACAATGACTCAGCCTGGTGTCCTGTGCCAGGAGAAAATGCAAGCCCCTTGTCCACGCCTGGAAATAGAAAGCAGGTCTCTTGTCCTGGACCAGGGGTACAGTCTCGGTTCTTAATCCTGGGCCAGGGAAATTGGTGCCTGGTCGTCCTGGCAATCATCAAATTGGGTGGCCTCTCCTGGGCCATGCTCCATGCAGAGCTGGGGTTCAATGTTCCTGGGTCTGGGGCCAGGGGCTCAGGGTCCAAAGCCAGTCTATAAGGGGGATCTTCCTGGGGCAATTGTGTCTCTGGCTTCTGTGCATCAGAGTGTGGGGAGAGAGGCATATCTCCCCCTTTTAGTTGGGCCAGGGCCCCAGAGGCACAGGAGCGGATGCAGTTCCCACGCTCCTGAGTCAAATCAGGTATGGGCCTGATGGGGAATACATTCCCACCCATCAAGCTGGGGTCAACAGGGGACAGGGCAACACAAATATCCTTGGTGAGGATCGCGGTCTCACTCACCAAGGTGGGGATCTCCAGTGCAGGGGTACAAACAGGCTCCTTCAGGATGATCGTGGCCCCACTTACTATGCCAGGGGATGAGGACTGCTGTCCCACTGATCCCAGCCAGGCCTTCACATGACCTGGTGCGCTTTCTCCCACGCACCAAGTCAGGGGTTACAGGGGGACGGATGGGGCACTCTTCCCCACCCATTAGGTCATACAACATATCCAGGGAAGTTCCAGCAGCCCTACTTTCTTCCAGTCCGCTGGGGTCCTCCTCTGGTAGGCCATCACACACAGGCCTCTCTTTTCCCTTGAGGGAGACCGCAGTCCCATCCCTCAAGGCCGCATTACTTGTAATCCTGGGGAGCACGCACGGCTCCGCTCCCAGGCCATCTTCCACCCCCACCAGGGGCAACATTTTGGGGCTGCTGCTGGGTTCTCTCACACCCATTACAGCAGGGGTCTCAGGGGAACTGATGGGCTCGCTCCCACCCATCAGTTCACAGTCCATATTTGTAGGAGGGCCAGCGGCACTATTTTCTCCCGGTCCACTGGGGTCCTCTTCCTGTAGGCCATTACACATAGGCCTTTCCTCTGCCTGGAGGGAGACCGCAGTCCCATCCCTCAAGGCCACGTTACTTGTAATCCTGGGGAGCACGCACGGCTCCGCTCCCAGGGCAACAGGGACACTGGTGAGGAGCGTATTCCCACTCACCAGTGTGGAGTGAACAGGGGCAGCTCCATCCAAGTCCTCAGATTCACTGAGGTCCTCCTCAGATGAGGGTCCCCCCCAACATTCTTCCTCTTCTCCTGCACACAGTTCGCGCCAGTACCGGCCACGTACAATATCCATTAGCCTATCAATCTTGGCCACTGATGGCTTGTATCCCAGAAGCGGCATAAGGTTGACCATCCTCCGGTACACAGGGTCCTCACTTGGTCCGATTCCAATAATAGTCCACTTTTCCTTCACTAAAAAGTCAATGTACTTCCAGTCGGGCTCTACAGCTCCGAGGCGCTTGTGGAAGTCACTGAGACCCCATGCGGGTCCAACTGATTCAACAAGTTCCAAGAAGTCCAGGAAACTCCATTCAGGCACTACTGCTCCGCCAGGTCCTCGTGTCGCCATGCTGCATTTGATACAACCGATGAAAGAAGGAGAAGATCCCACAAACTGTTGCTGAAACCGGGGTCAAGCCAGCGGCTATATCTCCCCCTGCTGGGCTGGTTTCAGTTCGATCCCACCGCTGCCACCAGTGTAACGGTAACCCTAGCCACCGGTATGGGCTGGGCCGTCGTTCCCGAAATCTCGCCTTCGAGGTCGGCTGAGCTGCGTCGGATGTCCCGGTCCGGTGGTACTTCCAGGAGGTCGGATTCGTTCGACGTCGACGCCTTCGATCTTCGGGTAGTGAATGGCTCAATTGCAAGGGAGGGATGGGAGTCAAAGAGGACTCTTTAGACCATCCCAGTCAGAAAGTAAACTCAGAGACAGTTTACTCCCAAACTTGAACACTTTATTGAACACACCACACATCTTTTATACAGTACAATAGGGAGGGGAAGGGCCAGGTATTCTAATACAGGCTTGGCCCAGGGACCAATCAGACACAATGGGCATATGACACAGGGAACAAAAGACCAATGGTAACTGGAGACAATGGGCCAATGGCAGAGGGTAACAAAAAGACCAATAGCAGTTAAGGGAAAGGGGCCAATGGCAAGTGACCTCACAAACCCAATACTGCTAAGGGTAGTACAAACATATCTGATTAATTCTAGACAAGGACAAAGACTTGAGTAGAGGGAATGCACAATTAGGAGACTAGGCCAGGGGTCTGACTGCAGTTCACATTGGCTTAATTAAAACACAGCAGGAGGTCTAGCTACAGTACAAATAGTCAAATGGCTGAAGCCTTTGTTTGACTATTTTGAATGGCCTGCTCCACCCTTGACCAATCACTGAACTGCCTACCATTCCCCATGTTAGGCTATGGAAGATATTTGCATACCTGGTAGTTGGTGATTGCACAAACCTCTGAATTGGACAAGTACAATTAAACACATACAATATTTTGACAATACATAAAACCTTTTAACATAAAGATAGGGAAACCCCTATTAAAGTTCAAATAAGGCCACAGGCCCCTAGTCTTTGCAACAAGTGTTTGAGGTCCAGTCAAGGACCCAAGTAACGGCCTAGGGTCCGTTACAGGGAGGAAAGGATAGTGAGAGCAGGACAGGTCAGCTGCCTGTGCCTTCTGCAAGACGTGCTGCCCCTGCTGCCAGTGCCACCATTTCTGATCCTGCAGTCACTAGTGTTGTACCTGTTGCTAGTACTGAACCTGCTGCCAGTGCTGAACCTGCTGCTAGTACTGAACCTGCTGCTAGTGCTGAACCTGCTGCCAGTGCTGAACCTGCAACTAGTACTGAACCTGCTGCCAGTGCTGAACCTGCTGCTAGTACTGAACCTGCTGCTAGTACTGAACCTGCTGCCAGTACTGAACCTGCTGCCAGTGTTGAACCTGTTGCCTCCAGTGCTGAACCTGCTGCTAGTACTGAACCTGCTGCTAGTGCTGAACCTGCTGCTAGTGCTGAACCTGCTGCTAGTACTGAACCTGCTGCTAGTACTGAACCTGCTGCTAGTACTGAACCTGCTGCTAGTACTGAACCTGCTGCTAGTACTGAACCTGCTGCTAGTACTGAACCTGCTGCTAGTACTGAACCTGCTGCTAGTACTGAACCTGCTGCTAGTGCTGAACCTGCTGCTAGTACTGAACCTGCTGCTAGTGCTGAACCTGCTGCTAGTACTGAACCTGCTGCTAGTACTGAACCTGCTGCCAGTGCTGAACCTGCTGCTAGTACTGAACCTGCTGCTAGTACTGAACCTGCTGCTAGTACTGAACCTGCTGCTAGTACTGAACCTGCTGCTAGTGCTGAACCTGCTGCTAGTGCTGAACCTGCTGCTAGTACTGAACCTGCTGCTAGTACTGAACCTGCTGCCAGTGCTGAACCTGCTGCCAGTGCTGAACCTGCTGCTAGTACTGAACCTGCTGCCAGTACTGAACCTGCTGCTAGTACTGAACCTGCTACTAGTACTGAACCTGCTGCCAGTGCTGAACCTGCTGCCAGTGCTGAACCTGTTGCTAGTACTGAACCTGCTGCTAGTACTGAACCTGCTACTAGTACTGAACCTGCTGCTAGTACTGAACCTGCTACTAGTACTGAACCTGCTGCCAGTGATGAACCTGCTGCTAGTACTGAACCTGCTACTAGTACTGAACCTGCTGCTAGTACTGAACCTGCTGCTAGTACTGAACCTGCTGCTAGTACTGAACCTGCTACTAGTACTGAACCTGCTGCTAGTACTGAACCTGCTGCTAGTACTGAACCTGCTGCTAGTACTGAACCTGCTGCCAGTGCTGAACCTGCTGCTAGTACTGAACCTGCTGCTAGTACTGAACCTGCTGCTAGTACTGAACCTGCTGCCAGTGCTGAACCTGCTGCTAGTACTGAACCTGCTGCTAGTACTGAACCTGCTGCTAGTACTGAACCTGCTGCTAGTGCTGAACCTGCTGCTAGTACTGAACCTGCTGCTAGTGCTGAACCTGCTGCTAGTACTGAACCTGCTGCCAGTGCTGAACCTGCTGCCAGTGCTGAACCTGCTGCTAGTACTGAACCTGCTGCTAGTACTGAACCTGCTGCCAGTGCTGAACCTGCTGCCAGTGCTGAACCTGCTGCTAGTACTGAACCTGCTACTAGTACTGTACCTGCTGCTAGTACTGAACCTGCTGCCAGTGCTGAACCTGCTGCCAGTGCTGAACCTGCTGCCAGTGCTGAACCTGCTGCTAGTACTGAACCTGCTACTAGTACTGTACCTGCTGCTAGTACTGAACCTGCTGCCAGTGCTGAACCTGCTGCTAGTACTGAACCTGCTACTAGTACTGAACCTGCTGTCAGTACTGAACCTGCTGCCAGTGCTGAACCTGCTGCTAGTACTGAACCTGCTGCCAGTACTGAACCTGCTGCTAGTACTGAACCTGCTGCTAGTACTGAACCTGCTGCTAGTACTGAACCTGCTGCTAGTACTGAACCTGCTGCTAGTACTGAACCTGCTGCTAGTACTGAACCTGCTGCTAGTACTGAACCTGCTGCTAGTACTGAACCTGCTGCTAGTACTGAACCTGCTGCTAGTACTGAACCTGCTGCTAGTACTGAACCTGCTGCCAGTGCTGAACCTGCTGCCAGTGCTGAACCTACTGCTAGTACTGAACCTGCTTCCAGTGCTGAAACTGAACCTGCTGCTAGTACTGAACCTGCTGCTAGTACTGAACCTGCTGCTAGTACTGAACCTGCTGCGAGTACTGAACCTGCTGCTAGTACTGAACCTGCTACTAGTACTGAACCTGCTGCTAGTACTGAACCTGCTGCTAGTACTGATCCTGCTGCTAGTGCTGAACCTGCCGCTAGTACTGAACCTGCTGCTAGTACTGAACCTGCTACTAGTACTGAACCTGCTGCTAGTACTGAACCTGCTACTAGTACTGAACCTGCTGCTAGTACTGAACCTGCTGCCAGTGCTGAACCTGCTGCTAGTACTGAACCTGCTGCCAGTGCTGAACCTGCTGCCAGTGCTGAACCTGCTGCTAGTACTGAACCTGCTGCTAGTACTGAACCTGCTGCCAGTGCTGAACCTGCTGCCAGTGCTGAACCTGCTGCCAGTGCTGAACCTGCTGCCAGTACTGAACCTGCTACTAGTACTGAACCTGCTGCTAGTACTGAACCTGCTGCTAGTACTGAACCTGCTACTAGTACTGAACCTGCTGCTAGTACTGAACCTGCTGCCAGTGCTGAACCTGCTGCCAGTGCTGAACCTGCTACTAGTACTGAACCTGCTACTAGTACTGAACCTGCTGCTAGTACTGAACCTGCTGCTAGTACTGAACCTGCTACTAGTACTGAACCTGCTGCTAGTACTGAACCTGCTGCTAGTACTGAACCTGCTACTAGTACTGAACCTGCTGCTAGTACTGAACCTGCTGCCAGTGCTGAACCTGCTGCCAGTGCTGAACCTGCTACTAGTACTGAACCTGCTGCTAGTACTGAACCTGCTGCTAGTACTGAACCTGCTGCTAGTACTGAACCTGCTACTAGTGCTGAACCTGCTGCTAGTACTGAACCTGCTGCTAGTACTGAACCTGCTACTAGTACTGAACCTGCTGCTAGTACTGAACCTGCTGCTAGTACTGAACCTGCTGCCAGTACTGAACCTACTGCCAGTGCTGAACCTGCTGCCAGTACTGAACCTGCTGCTAGTACTGAACCTGCTGCTAGTGCTGAACCTGCTGCCAGTACTGAACCTACTGCCAGTGCTGAACCTGCTGCCAGTACTGAACCTGCTGCCAGTGCTGAACCTGCTGCTAGTACTGAACCTGCTGCTAGTACTGAACCTGCTGCTAGTACTGAACCTGCTGCTAGTACTGAACCTGCTGCCAGTGCTGAACCTGCTGCTAGTGCTGAACCTGCTGCCAGTACTGAACCTGCTGCCAGTGCTGAACCTGCTGCTAGTACTGAACCTGCTACCAGTGCTGAACCTGCTGCCAGTGCTGAACCTGCTGCTAGTACTGAACCTGCTGCCAGTTCTGAACCTGCTGCTAGTACTGAACCTGCTACTAGTACTGAACCTGCTGCTAGTACTGAACCTGCTGCTAGTACTGAACCTGCTGCCAGTGCTGAACCTGTTGCTAGTACTGAACCTGCTACTAGTACTGAACCTGCTGCTAGTACTGAACCTGCTGCTAGTGCTGAACCTGCTGCTAGTACTGAACCTGCTGCTAGTACTGAACCTGCTGCTAGTACTGAACCTGCTGCCAGTGCTGAACCTGCTGCTAGTGCTGAACCTGCTGCCAGTACTGAACCTGCTGCCAGTGCTGAACCTGCTGCTAGTACTGAACCTGCTACCAGTGCTGAACCTGCTGCCAGTGCTGAACCTGCTGCTAGTACTGAACCTGCTGCCAGTTCTGAACCTGCTGCTAGTACTGAACCTGCTACTAGTACTGAACCTGCTGCTAGTACTGAACCTGCTGCTAGTACTGAACCTGCTGCCAGTGCTGAACCTGTTGCTAGTACTGAACCTGCTACTAGTACTGAACCTGCTGCTAGTACTGAACCTGCTGCCAGTGCTGAACCTGTTGCTAGTACTGAACCTGCTACTAGTACTGAACCTGCTGCTAGTACTGAACCTGCTGCCAGTGATGAACCTGCTACTAGTACTGAACCTGCTACTAGTACTGAACCTGCTGCCAGTGCTGAACCTGCTTCTAGTACTGAACCTGCTGCTAGTACTGAACCTGCTGCTAGTGCTGAACCTGCTGCCAGTGCTGAACCTGCTGCTAGTACTGAACCTGCTACTAGTACTGAACCTGCTGCTAGTACTGAACCTGCCGCTAGTACTGAACCTGCTACTAGTACTGAACCTGCTGCCAGTGCTGAACCTGCTGCTAGTACTGAACCTGCTACTAGTACTGAACCTGCTACTAGTGCTGAACCTGCTACTAGTACTGAACCTGCTGCCAGTACTGAACCTGCTGCCAGTGCTGAACCTGCTGCCAGTGCTGAACCTGCTGCCAGTGCTGAACCTGCTGCTAGTACTGAACCTGCTGCCAGTGCTGAACCTGCTGCTAGTACTGAACCTGCTGCTAGTACTGTACCTGCTGCTAGTACTGAACCTGCTGCTAGTACTGAACCTGCTGCTAGTACTGTACCTGCTGCTAGTACTGAACCTGCTGCCAGTGCTGAACCTGCTGCCAGTGCTGAACCTGCTGCCAGTGCTGAACCTGCTGCTAGTACTGAACCTGCTGCCAGTGCTGAACCTGCTGCTAGTACTGAACCTGCTGCTAGTACTGAACCTGCTGTCAGTACTGAACCTGCTGCTAGTACTGAACCTGCTGCTAGTACTGAACCTGCTGCTAGTACTGAACCTGCTGCTAGTACTGAACCTGCTGCTAGTGCTGAACCTGCTGCTAGTACTGAACCTGCTGCCAGTGCTGAACCTGCTGCTAGTACTGAACCTGCTGCCAGTGCTGAACCTGCTGCTAGTACTGAACCTGCTGCTAGTACTGTACCTGCTGCTAGTACTGAACCTGCTGCCAGTGCTGTACCTGCTGCTAGTACTGTACCTGCTGCTAGTACTGAACCTGCTGCCAGTGCTGAACCTGCTGCTAGTACTGAACCTGCTGCTAGTACTGAACCTGCTGCTAGTACTGAACCTGCTGCCAGTGCTGAACCTGCTGCTAGTACTGAACCTGCTGCTAGTACTGAACCTGCTGCTAGTACTGAACCTGCTGTCAGTGCTGAACCTGCTGCCAGTGCTGAACCTGCTGCTAGTACTGAACCTGCTACTAGTACTGAACCTGCTACTAGTACTGAACCTGCTGCTAGTACTGAACCTGCTACTAGTACTGAACCTGCTGTCAGTGCTGAACCTGCTGCCAGTGCTGAACCTGCTGCTAGTACTGAACCTGCTACTAGTACTGAACCTGCTACTAGTACTGAACCTGCTGCTAGTACTGAACCTGCTACTAGTACTGAACCTGCTGCTAGTACTGAACCTGCTACTAGTACTGAACCTGCTGTCAGTACTGAACCTGCTGCTAGTACTGAACCTGCCGCTAGTACTGAACCTGCTGCTAGTACTGAACCTGCTGCCAGTGCTGAACCTGCTGCTAGTACTGAACCTGCTGCTAGTACTGTACCTGCTGCTAGTACTGAACCTGCTGCTAGTACTGAACCTGCCGCTAGTACTGTACCTGCTGCTAGTACTGAACCTGCTGCTAGTACTGAACCTGCTGCTAGTACTGAACCTGCTGCTAGTACTGTACCTGCTGCTAGTACTGTACCTGCTGCTAGTACTGTACCTGCTGCTAGTACTGAACCTGCTGCTAGTACTGAACCTGCTGCTAGTACTGTACCTGCTGCTAGTACTGAACCTGCTGCTAGTACTGAACCTGCTGCTAGTACTGAACCTGCTGCCAGTGCTGAACCTGCTGCTAGTACTGAACCTGCTGCTAGTACTGTACCTGCTGCTAGTACTGAACCTGCTGCTAGTACTGAACCTGCTGCTAGTACTGTACCTGCTGCTAGTACTGAACCTGCTGCTAGTACTGAACCTGCTGCCAGTGCTGAACCTGCTACTAGTACTGAACCTGCTGCCAGTACTGAACCTGCTGCCAGCGCTGAACCTGCTGCTAGTGCTGAACCTGCTGCCAGTGCTGAACCTGCTGCCAGTACTGAACCTGCTGCTAGTGCTGAACCTGCTGCCAGTGCTGAACCTGCTGCTAGTACTGAACCTGCTACTAGTACTGAACCTGCTGTCAGTACTGAACCTGCTGCTAGTACTGAACCTGCCGCTAGTACTGAACCTGCTGCTAGTGCTGAACCTGCTGCCAGTGCTGAACCTGCTGCCAGTACTGAACCTGCTGCTAGTACTGAACCTGCTGCTAGTACTGAACCTGCCGCTAGTACTGAACCTGCTGCTAGTGCTGAACCTGCTGCCAGTGCTGAACCTGCTGCTAGTACTGAACCTGCTGCTAGTACTGAACCTGCCGCTAGTACTGAACCTGCTGCTAGTGCTGAACCTGCTGCCAGTGCTGAACCTGCTGCCAGTGCTGAACCTGCTGCCAGTGCTGAACCTGCTGCTAGTACTGAACCTGCTGCTAGTACTGAACCTGCTGCCAGTGCTGAACCTGCTGCTAGTACTGAACCTGCTGCTAGTGCTGAACCTGCTGCCAGTGCTGAACCTGCTGCCAGTACTGAACCTGCTGCCAGTGCTGAACCTGCTGCCAGTGCTGAACCTGCTGCTAGTACTGAACCTGCTGCTAGTACTGAACCTGCTGCCAGTGCTGAACCTGCTGCTAGTACTGAACCTGCTGCTAGTACTGAACCTGCTGCCAGTGCTGAACCTGCTGCCAGTGCTGAACCTGCTGCCAGTGCTGAACCTGCTGCCAGTGCTGATCCTGCTGCTAGTACTGAACCTGCCGCTAGTACTGAACCTGCTGCCAGTACTGAACCTGCTGCTAGTACTGAACCTGCTGTCAGTACTGAACCTGCTGCTAGTACTGAACCTGCTGCCAGTACTGAACCTGCTGCTAGTACTGAACCTGCTGCCAGTGCTGAACCTGCCGCTAGTACTGAACCTGCTGCCAGTACTGAACCTGCTGCTAGTACTGAACCTGCTGCCAGTGCTGAACCTGCTGCTAGTACTGAACCTGCTGCTAGTACTGAACCTGCTGCTAGTACTGAACCTGCTGCTAGTGCTGAACCTGCTGCCAGTTCTGAACCTGCTGCTAGTACTGAACCTGCTGCCAGTACTGAACCTGCTGCTAGTACTGAACCTGCTGCTAGTACTGAACCTGCTGCCAGTACTGAACCTGCTGCCAGTGCTGATCCTGCTGCTAGTACTGAACCTGCCGCTAGTACTGAACCTGCTGCCAGTACTGAACCTGCTGCTAGTACTGAACCTGCTGTCAGTACTGAACCTGCTGCTAGTACTGAACCTGCTGCTAGTACTGAACCTGCTGCCAGTGCTGAACCTGCTGCTAGTACTGAACCTGCTGCTAGTACTGAACCTGCTGCTAGTACTGAACCTGCTGCTAGTGCTGAACCTGCTGCCAGTTCTGAACCTGCTGCCAGTACTGAACCTGCTGCCAGTACTGAACCTGCTGCCAGTGCTGTACCTGCTGCTAGTACTGAACCTGCTGCTAGTACTGAACCTGCTGCCAGTGCTGAACCTGCTGCTAGTACTGAACCTGCTGCTAGTACTGAACCTGCTGCCAGTGCTGTACCTGCTGCTAGTACTGAACCTGCTGCTAGTACTGAACCTGCTGCTAGTACTGAACCTGCTGCCAGTGCTGAACCTGCTGCTAGTACTGAACCTGCTGCTAGTACTGAACCTGCTGCCAGTGCTGAACCTGCTGCTAGTACTGAACCTGCTGCTAGTGCTGAACCTGCTGCTAGTACTGAACCTGCTGCCAGTGCTGAACCTGCTGCTAGTACTGAACCTGCTGCCAGTACTGAACCTGCTGCCAGTGCTGTACCTGCTGCTAGTACTGAACCTGCTGCTAGTACTGAACCTGCTGCTAGTACTGAACCTGCTGCCAGTGCTGAACCTGCTGCTAGTACTGAACCTGCTGCTAGTGCTGAACCTGCTGCTAGTACTGAACCTGCTGCCAGTGCTGAACCTGCTGCTAGTACTGAACCTGCTGCCAGTACTGAACCTGCTGCCAGTGCTGTACCTGCTGCTAGTACTGAACCTGCTGCTAGTGCTGAACCTGCTGCTAGTACTGAACCTGCTGCCAGTGCTGAACCTGCTGCTAGTACTGAACCTGCTGCCAGTACTGAACCTGCTGCCAGTGCTGTACCTGCTGCTAGTACTGAACCTGCTGCTAGTACTGAACCTGCTGCCAGTGCTGAACCTGCTGCTAGTACTGAACCTGCTGCTAGTACTGAACCTGCTGCTAGTGCTGAACCTGCTGCTAGTACTGAACCTGCTGCCAGTGCTGAACCTGCTGCTAGTACTGAACCTGCTGCCAGTACTGAACCTGCTGCCAGTGCTGTACCTGCTGCTAGTACTGAACCTGCTGCTAGTACTGAACCTGCTGCCAGTGCTGAACCTGCTGCTAGTACTGAACCTGCTGCTAGTACTGAACCTGCTGCTAGTGCTGAACCTGCTGCCAGTGCTGAACCTGTTGCTAGTACTGAACCTGCTGCCAGTGCTGAACCTGCTGCTAGTACTGAACCTGCTGCCAGTGCTGAACCTGCTGCTAGTACTGAACCTGCTGCCAGTTCTGAACCTGCTGCTAGTACTGAACCTGCTGCCAGTGCTGAACCTGCTGCTAGTACTGAACCTGCTGCCAGTACTGAACCTGCTGCCAGTGCTGTACCTGCTGCCAGTGCTGAACCTGCTGCTAGTACTGAACCTGCTGCTAGTACTGAACCTGCTGCCAGTGCTGAACCTGCTGCTAGTACTGAACCTGCTGCTAGTACTGAACCTGCTGCTAGTGCTGAACCTGCTGCTAGTACTGAACCTGCTACTAGTACTGAACCTGCTGCCAGTGCTGAACCTGCTGCTAGTGCTGAACCTGCTGCTAGTACTGAACCTGCTGCCAGTGCTGAACCTGCTGCTAGTACTGAACCTGCTGCCAGTACTGAACCTGCTGCCAGTGCTGTACCTGCTGCTAGTACTGAACCTGCTGCCAGTACTGAACCTGCTGCTAGTACTGAACCTGCTGCCAGTACTGAACCTGCTGCCAGTGCTGTACCTGCTGCTAGTACTGAACCTGCTGCTAGTACTGAACCTGCTGCTAGTACTGAACCTGCTACTAGTACTGAACCTGCTGCTAGTACTGAACCTGCTGCTAGTACTGAACCTGCTGCTAGTACTGAACCTGCTGCTAGTGCTGAACCTGCTGCTAGTACTGAACCTGCTGCTAGTACTGAACCTGCTGCCAGTACTGAACCTGCTGCTAGTACTGAACCTGCTGCCAGTTCTGAACCTGCTGCTAGTACTGAACCTGCTGCTAGTGCTGAACCTGCTGCTAGTACTGAACCTGCTGCTAGTACTGAACCTGCTGTCAGTACTGAACCTGCTGCTAGTACTGAACCTGCTGCCAGTTCTGAACCTGCTGCTAGTACTGAACCTGCTGTCAGTACTGAACCTGCTGCTAGTACTGAACCTGCTGCTAGTACTGAACCTGCTGCTAGTACTGAACCTGCTGCTAGTACTGAACCTGCTGCTAGTGCTGAACCTGCTGCTAGTACTGAACCTGCTGTCAGTACTGAACCTGCTGCCAGTGCTGTACCTGCTGCTAGTACTGAACCTGCTGCTAGTACTGAACCTGCTGCTAGTACTGAACCTGCTGCCAGTGCTGAACCTGCTGCTAGTACTGAACCTGCTGCTAGTACTGAACCTGCTGCTAGTGCTGAACCTGCTGCCAGTACTGATCCTGCTGCCAGTACTGAACCTGCTGCTAGTACTGAACCTGCTGCCAGTACTGAACCTGCTGCTAGTACTGAACCTGCTGCTAGTGCTGAACCTGCTGCCACCAATACTTTGCCTGTTGCTAGTGCTGAACCTGCTGCCACCAATACTTTGCCTGTTGCTAGTGCTGAACCTGCTGCCACCAATACTTTGCCTGTTGCTAGTGCTGAACCTGCTGCCACCAATACTTTGCCTGTTGCTAGTGTGTCTTGTAATACTCAGTGGGGAAGGAGAAAATGATGCCAAATGTGAGAGCAGGGGACCCTAAATCACACTTGCCATTCCCAAGCAGTCCTGCCAGTGCTAGTACTACTGCTACTAAGGTCCAGCAGCTTGTTAGCATTAGGAGTGAAGGAGGGGTAATCAACAATATCCTGATATTACTAGTGACTGTGACTGAGGAGGAAGACTACGCGGTTGAACTTGATGTGGTTGATGTTAGTAGTAGTAGCAGTAATGGTGAAACAGCTGGAGTGCTAGGGGAAACATTTGAGAGCATCCAGACTAGTGATCAGGGGAGACCACACCATTCATCTGACCTTGGGATCCTCCCTTTCCCTATACTAAAGTGTCCAAATGGAACAGGATCCTGAAGACTAAGAGAACAGAACTGGTGTTGGGGGAGGAGAGCAGGCTGAGAATTAATACCACCAGCAGGAGCACCGATCAGCTGCCTGTGTCTGCTGCTACTGCTGCCACTCTGCCTTCTGCAGGCCAAAAAGACATGACAAGTTTGACATTAGGGGACCCTCTGTCACATTGCTCGTCACCTCCTCCAAGCAGCAGCAAGATGTCTGTAATAGAGCAGCAGCACATAGGGACTAGTGGTGATGATGATGCTGGAGAACTGGGGTGGAAGAGACATTGGTGGCCTTTTTAGCAGAAACTGAGAAGGAATGGGAGACAAGGATGAGGATGGGCATCACCACCACCACTAGCAGTGAGATTTTGGAATTAGAGGAATTTGCAATTGCTCTAATTCCTTCTGATGCTGATATGCAAGGGCAGCAGTATGCTGAGGAGCAGGCTATCGTGCCACAGACCACCATAGTCACAGTGGGAATGGGGTCAACAAGTGATGCGTGACTAGGACAGGTTCCACTTGTCAACAGTAGCAATACTCCTGGTCTTAGTTGCAGTGCTGAATCTGAGGCAGTAGCATTAACATTATCCGCTGCCACAGACAGTGAAGGGGAATGAGGAGGACAAGAAGAAAGAGGACATTCTTCTCCATCTGTTCCCTTCCCACTGAAGTCATCATGGGTGTGGGACTATTGTTCTGTTGGGGCAGGCACAATACAGTCATCAGCAATGGCACTGTGCACAATTTGTGACAAGTCAGTGAAAAGAGGAAAGGAGGGAACACACCTTGGCACAAGCGCCCTCATATCACACATGTAACACAGACACCATGACATTTATGTGAAACATGTTAAAGACAAACACCACAGAAATCAAGCACTGCTGTTACTGTACCCCTGACTCACCAGAAAGGCAACAAGAGATGAGGCGGAGATCAAAGAGGAGAAGGAATAGAACAACCCAGGCAGAGACTGGAAGTTCCAGGACGAGTGAAACAACTAACTCACCATCACCTTCTAGGGTAACTACATCTTCTGCCAATCCTCCTCGTTCATTACCTCCCCTGCCAAATGATAGCCACTCTGTTGATGTTAGGGTGTGGCAGTTCATCTCTACCCATTGCACACTATGTGGTGCACTGACCTCCCACGCCAGTGTGGTGGAGGAGAATCGATACCAGGTCATCAGGTGGCATCTGAGGAGATTCCATCCCACAGAATATGCTAAGATGGAGGCAGATACAGTTGTGCCCCCAGAAGTTATTTACCACACACACATTGTCACGGTTTATTATGACTCTCAGACACAAGTTTTAGGTAAAAAAAATCAATTTTATTGAAATAATAAATGATAACTTAGGATGGCAATAACATACATATATATATATATACAGAATATAGCACAGACAGAAGGCAGACTCTACCGGTCCTGTCAACATACCGGACAGGACAGTCTTTAGGCTCTACCGGCCTTGCCAATACCGGGTAAGGCAACCTGCAGATGGAATAGCATAACGGTTTTACCGGCCTTACCAAATTACCGGGCAAGGCAGCCTCAATAGATACACAATGTAGGCTCTACCGGCCCTGCCAATACCGGGTAAGGCAACCTCAGATGGAATGTGGAAAAAGGTTCTACCGGCCTTACCAATACCGGGCAGGGCAGCCCAGAGATAATAGCAGCAGTCAGATGGAACTGGCAAATTAGCAGAATCGTTAAGCAGCAAGGCTTTGGAGCAAACCAGCGTCCGCACGCTGGAAACAACACTGAATAGTATAGCCGTAGGGCTTAGCGAGCAAACCAGTGACCGCACACTGGAGTAACAAGCGAGTAGTATAGCCGCAAGGCTTAGGAGCAAACCAGCGTCCGCACGCTGGGACCAACACAGATTAGTATAGCTGATAGGCTTTGGAGCAAACCAGTGACCGCACACTGGTGTAACAAGCGAGTTTGTATAGCCGCAAGGCTTAGGAGCAAACCAGCGTCCGCACGCTGGGACCAACACAGATTTGTATAGCTGAAAGGCTTTGGAGCAAACCAGTGACCGCACACTGGTGTAACAAGTGAGTTTGTATAGCCGCAAGGCTTAGGAGCAAACCAGCGTCCGCACGCTGGGACCAACACCGAATTGTATAGCTGATAGGCTTAGGAGCAAACCAGTGACCGCACACTGGTGTAACAAGCGAGTTTGTATAGCCGCAAGGCTTAGGAGCAAACCAGCGTCCGCACGCTGGGACCAACACAGATTTGTATAGCTGAAAGGCTTTGGAGCAAACCAGTGACCGCACACTGGTGTAACAAGTGAGTTTGTATAGCCGCAAGGCTTAGGAGCAAACCAGCGTCCGCACGCTGGGACCAACACAGATTTGTATAGCTGATAGGCTTTGGAGCAAACCAGTGACCGCACACTGGTGTAACAAGCGAGTTAGTATAGCCGCAAGGCTTGGGAGCAAACCAGCGTCCGCACGCTGGGACCAACACGGAATAGTAGCAATGTCACCAACGCGACCAGGCAGAAGGTCGCCAGGATACTGAAGACAGGTGATGAGATGACAGGAACCAGCAACGATCAGTCAGGTCAGAAAACAGCAGAGAAGTTCAGCAGGAACTGCAACACCAGAGACTAGGCCGGAACCAGGACTGGAAGTACTTCAGCATGCAGGAAACACTGGAACAGTAGAGATCAGGAACTCAGGAACACATGAGATCAGGAACTCAGGAACACTGGAACAGAGGCCCAGCTATCACTAGCATAGTGATAGCAAGAAGGTCAGAAACAACACGAAAGGGCACTCAAAGGGTGCCCAATCCAGGTTTAAATAGTCAATAAGAGGCGGGCTATCTGCAGACAGCCAATAGAAGCCCCCTACTGGTGACAGACAAGTAACTGCAGCAAATCACGGGCACCGTGATAGTACCCCCCTTTCAAAGACCCCCTCTCCTAGAATAGGGTTTAGGTTTCTGCGGGTAATTGGCATGAAAGGACCTAGTTAACCTAGGTGCATGAAGGTCCGTACTATCCACCCATGACCGATCCTCAGGACCATACCCTTTCCAATGTACCAGGTACTGTACCCTTCCTCTAAGCCTACGGGAATCAATAATGCTCTGAACCTCGTACTCCTCCTGGCCCTCGACCTCAACAGGTCCTGGCACCACAGGTGTGGTAGTATAGCGATTGCAAACCAGAGGCTTAAGAAGGGACACATGGAACACATTATGGATACGCATGGATGCAGGTAGGTCTAGTGCATAGGAGACAGGGTTAATTTTGCGAATAACTCTGTATGGACCAATAAACCGAGGAGCCAACTTATTAGACGGAACCTGCAGCTTGAGATTTCTGGAGGAAAGCCATACTCTATCCCCAACCTGAAAGGAAACCGCTGGAAGCCTTCTGCGATTAGCATGGCGCTGATGACGCTGAAATGACTGACCAAGTGCCCTCTGAACTTGTGCCCATGTGGAACGGAGTTGCTCGATATGCTCATCCAGAGCTGGAATCTGTTGCGTCTGAAATGAGTCTGGAAGCAAACAGGGCTGGAACCCATAATTAATCAGAAACGGAGAGCTCCCAGATGAAGAATTGACCGCACAGTTCCTGGCGAACTCTGCCCAAGGCAACAAGTCGGACCAATTATCATGATGGTCAGTAACGAAACAACGGAGAAATTGTTCCAAGCCCTGATTGGCTCGTTCAGCGGCTCCATTGGTCTGGGGATGGTAGGCAGAGGAGAAGGACAGCTGTATGCCCATCTGTTGGCAAAATGCCCTCCAAAATCTAGACACAAACTGGCTCCCCCTGTCAGACACCAGTACCCTAGGCACTCCATGCAACCGGAATACTTCTCTGGCGAACACCATTGCCAATTCCTTCGCTGAAGGAAGACCACGGAGGGGCACGAAATGAGCCATTTTAGAAAACCTGTCCACCACCATGAATATAAAGGAGTACCCCTTCGACATAGGCAACTCTCCCATAAAATCAATGGAAACATGAGACCAGGGGCGTTCGCCATTAGGCACCGGTTGAAGCAAGCCCACAGGGAGATGTCTCGGGGTCTTAGCGCGGGCGCAGATGGCACAGGCATTCGTAAATTCGGCACAATCGTTTCTCATGGAAGGCCACCAAAATAACTGAGAAAGGGACCATAACAATTGGTCTCTACCAATATGTCCCGCAGCCTTAGAGGAATGGTAGGTTTCGAGCAGCCTAGTACGAAATGATTCAGCGACAAAACATTTGCCCACTGGGGTTTCATGGGGAGCGGACCCCTGAGAGGCCAGGATCTCCTCCCCTAGAGGAGAAGTGATACTCGTGCGTATAGTAGCCAGTATTCTATCAGGTTGGATGATAGGAGCTGGTGCTTCCACTCTGTCACTGTCGGCCTCAAATTGTCTTGACAGTGCATCAGCCCTGATATTTTTTGACCCTGGCAAATATGATACAATGAAATTAAATCGAGACAGGAACAGTGCCCACCTGGCCTGACGAGAGGACAATCTCTTGGCCTCCGAGAGATAGGTCAGATTCTTATGATCTGTTAGGATTAAGACAGGATTCTTAGTACCTTCAAGCAAATGACGCCATTCCTTAAGAGCAAGGATAATGGCCAATAATTCTCTGTCACCTATCTCATAGTGGCTTTGAGTGACAGTCAACTTTTTAGAGAAAAACCCACAAGGTCTGAGAGTTCCACCTTTCTCGTGTCGCTGCGAAAGTACTGCCCCGACCCCAATATCTGAGGCATCAACCTCTAACGTAAATGGAAGTAAAGGATTGGGGTGGGATAACACAGGAGCCGCAGCAAATGCCAGCTTCAAATTCTCAAAGGCTTTCTCAGCAGATACCGGCCAACAAGAAGGATTAGCACCCTTGTGCGTAAGATCGGACAGAGGTTTGACAATGGAAGAAAAGTTCTTAATAAACCTCCTATAATAATTAGCGAAACCCAGGAAACGCTGTATGGCTTTAAGACCCTTGGGTTTTGGCCATTGTAGGACAGCTGACAACTTTTCTTTGTCCATGGCAATGCCATCATTGCCAATTATGAACCCCAAGAATGGCACACTGGTTCTATGAAACTCACATTTTTCCATTTTACAAAATAATTTGTTCTCACGGAGTCGTAGCAATACTGCGGATACATCTTTGATGTGCTGTGCCATGTTGTGGGAGTAAATCAGTATATCGTCGAGGTACACCACAACACATGTCTGTAACATATCTCTCAGAACATCATTTATCAGTTCCTGGAAAACTGCGGGTGCATTACACAGCCCAAAAGGCATTACTAGATACTCGTAGTGCCCAGCTCGAGTATTAAAGGCAGTTTTCCACTCATCACCTGCTCGAATGCGAACCAGATTGTAAGCGGCCCGTAGGTCCAACTTGGTAAATATCGAAGCGCCCTTAAGCCTGTCAAAAAGCTCGGTGATGAGTGGTATTGGGTATGCGTTTTTTGCCATTAGTTTATTCAAGCCCCGGTAGTCAATGCATGGTCTTAATTCGCCATTTTTCTTTTTTACAAAAAAGAACCCAGCCCCAGCTGGAGAGGTAGATTTACGTATGATCCCTCTAGCAAGGGCATCAGAAATGTAATCCTCCATAGCCTTATGTTCATCACAAGATAATGGATAAGTGCGTCCTTTCGGAGGTACTGCACCAGGCTGCA
Organism: Rhinophrynus dorsalis; assembly: GCA_037306005.1. Lineage (NCBI taxonomy): Eukaryota > Metazoa > Chordata > Amphibia > Anura > Rhinophrynidae > Rhinophrynus > Rhinophrynus dorsalis. Next base: position 6,502,958 of record CM074721.1, read on the forward strand.
ATTCAATGCAACAATCATAAGGTCTATGCTGGGGTAGCATACTAGCCTCTCCTTTGCTAAAAACATCGCCAAACTGTTGGTACACATCCGGCATAGCAGAGGAGGTGCACATGACCTTAATAGGCTGGATGACGCACTTGTCCATACAAAACTGGGACCAAGCAGCAATTTCACACTTTTTCCAATCGAATTGTGGGTTATGTAACTGTAACCACGGAAATCCCAATATCACCGCATGGTGCGGGGAATTAATCAGTTGAAACTGCTGCTCTTCTCTGTGAAGTGCCCCAATAGTCATAGACAATGGCATAGTTTCAAATATAACCTGAGGCGGTTCTAAGGGTCTACCATCAATCGCTTCAATAGTCAAGGGGTTTTCTCTTTCAATGCGTGGAACTCCGTGCAATTCAGAAAAGGTATTATCCATAAAATACCCTGCTGCACCGGAGTCAACCAAGGCCAAAACCTCCACAGAGCGTTGTGCCCAAGACAATACCACCTGTATGGTGGGTTTCATTATGCCCGACACTGGGGACGATTGTACACCACCTAGGGCCTGTCCCCCAAGATACCCTAGGTGTGTGCGTTTCCCGGACGTACCGGACAGGAATTTAGCAAGTGCCCTTTTTTACCGCAGTATAAACATAACCCTTGTTTTTTGCGATATAGTCTCTCTGCCTTGGTTAGTCTAGTGAAGCCTATTTCCATAGGTTCACTTGTCTCCCGTACTGGTTCACTAGACTTCAATGCCAAGGGAGGGATGGGTGGGCAAAACATGCTACTAGGCTCATTATTTTTTGACCGTAACTTACGATCTCTGGCAATTGATCTCTCACGTATTCTGGAGTCAATTATCATAACATACTCAATGTAATCATCTAGATCAATAGGTAGATCTTTAGCAGCGATTTCGTCTTTAATGTGGTCATTCAGGCCTTGAGAGAAGGCTGCCAATAATGCCTCGTTATTCCAACCTACCTCTGCTGCCAATGTGCGGAATTCGATGGCATAGTCGCCCACTGTACGCCTGCCCTGTTGTATCTCCATAAGGCGTTTGGCAGCAGAGGTGGTTCTACCAGGAGGCTCAAACACTCTTCGAAAGGAACGCACAAATTCACTAAAGTTCTTAGTACAAGGTTTAGCATTCTCCCACAAGGGGTTAGCCCAGGCCAATGCTCTGCCAGTGAGCAGTGATATCGTGAACCCCACTTTACTACGATCATTGGGAAATGCGTGTGCCGTCAATTCCATAAAGATTTCGAGTTGATTGATGAACCCTCTGCAGAGACTAGGGTCACCATCATATCTTAGCGGCAAGGGTGCAGAAGCCGTTAACCCTTTAACAGTACCCCCTAGGGGTCTGGTATCACTTTCCGGTGTCTGACTTGGCGAGACCACCGGGCTAGAGCTAGATTGGTCAGCAGGTACCGTGCGTTCAAGGATCGTTTGAATTGCAACTGCCAACTGATCCAAACGTTGCTCGAGCACATCCATCCTCCAATGGATATTCTGTGCGTTACCTTGACCCTTGCTGTCTGAGGTCATGGCCCTTTCGTACTGTCACGGTTTATTATGACTCTCAGACACAAGTTTTAGGTAAAAAAAATCAATTTTATTGAAATAATAAATGATAACTTAGGATGGCAATAACATACATATATATATATACAGAATATAGCACAGACAGAAGGCAGACTCTACCGGTCCTGTCAACATACCGGACAGGACAGTCTTTAGGCTCTACCGGCCTTGCCAATACCGGGTAAGGCAACCTGCAGATGGAATAGCATAACGGTTTTACCGGCCTTACCAAATTACCGGGCAAGGCAGCCTCAATAGATACACAATGTAGGCTCTACCGGCCCTGCCAATACCGGGTAAGGCAACCTCAGATGGAATGTGGAAAAAGGTTCTACCGGCCTTACCAATACCGGGCAGGGCAGCCCAGAGATAATAGCAGCAGTCAGATGGAACTGGCAAATTAGCAGAATCGTTAAGCAGCAAGGCTTTGGAGCAAACCAGCGTCCGCACGCTGGAAACAACACTGAATAGTATAGCCGTAGGGCTTAGCGAGCAAACCAGTGACCGCACACTGGAGTAACAAGCGAGTAGTATAGCCGCAAGGCTTAGGAGCAAACCAGTGTCCGCACGCTGGGACCAACACAGATTAGTATAGCTGATAGGCTTTGGAGCAAACCAGTGACCGCACACTGGTGTAACAAGCGAGTTTGTATAGCCGCAAGGCTTAGGAGCAAACCAGCGTCCGCACGCTGGGACCAACACAGATTTGTATAGCTGAAAGGCTTTGGAGCAAACCAGTGACCGCACACTGGTGTAACAAGTGAGTTTGTATAGCCGCAAGGCTTAGGAGCAAACCAGCGTCCGCACGCTGGGACCAACACCGAATTGTATAGCTGATAGGCTTAGGAGCAAACCAGTGACCGCACACTGGTGTAACAAGCGAGTTTGTATAGCCGCAAGGCTTAGGAGCAAACCAGCGTCCGCACGCTGGGACCAACACAGATTTGTATAGCTGAAAGGCTTTGGAGCAAACCAGTGACCGCACACTGGTGTAACAAGTGAGTTTGTATAGCCGCAAGGCTTAGGAGCAAACCAGCGTCCGCACGCTGGGACCAACACAGATTTGTATAGCTGATAGGCTTTGGAGCAAACCAGTGACCGCACACTGGTGTAACAAGCGAGTTAGTATAGCCGCAAGGCTTGGGAGCAAACCAGCGTCCGCACGCTGGGACCAACACGGAATAGTAGCAATGTCACCAACGCGACCAGGCAGAAGGTCGCCAGGATACTGAAGACAGGTGATGAGATGACAGGAACCAGCAACGATCAGTCAGGTCAGAAAACAGCAGAGAAGTTCAGCAGGAACTGCAACACCAGAGACTAGGCCGGAACCAGGACTGGAAGTACTTCAGCATGCAGGAAACACTGGAACAGTAGAGATCAGGAACTCAGGAACACATGAGATCAGGAACTCAGGAACACTGGAACAGAGGCCCAGCTATCACTAGCATAGTGATAGCAAGAAGGTCAGAAACAACACGAAAGGGCACTCAAAGGGTGCCCAATCCAGGTTTAAATAGTCAATAAGAGGCGGGCTATCTGCAGACAGCCAATAGAAGCCCCCTACTGGTGACAGACAAGTAACTGCAGCAAATCACGGGCACCGTGATACACATACTGTACACATTGCAGTTGCTGAGGAGACCCACTGATCCTGCCCTCAAGGGAAAAAAATATATTCTAATAACAACACACCCATGATGATTTTGGAGGAGGTGCAGGTGGAGAAGATTTAATGGACAACTTCTTCTTTTCTCCACAAATACTGGAGGCTACTTATTCTTCTGCTACTGCCTCAGGCGCATCACTGGAGCCAGTCGTGGAAAATGGAACCTTCATCATCCATCTTCCATGTTACTGCTATTGTTGTTCCCATTCCCTTTCAGCTGCCTAATCATCCTGCTGCTTAAACAACTCATCAGCAGCAGTACAAACAGCAGTTGCAACCCAGGACTCAGGAGGACATTTGACAGTGGCAGCTTATGTCAGGGGTTCCTGTATCTGTCACTTTAAATACAAATGTCTTATTTTATTTTATTGATTTATATTTTTAACTGTCCCCACATAGCAGTCAAGAAAGCCCCCCAAAACAAATTCCCTGTTCAAATGATTCATTCATTTACCCAAAACAAATTCCCTGTTCAAAAGATTCATTCATTCACCAACACAGGCCCCCTCCTCAGACCCCTTTATACCATGTCTTATGATTCCTATTTTATTTTATTTAGGATTTCTTTTTTATTAAGTACCCCCCAATCCCAGTAAACAACCCCCCAAAAATCATCCCCTGTTCAACTGATTCTTTCCCCACACCCCACCAGCACAGGCACCTCATGCCCCTTTTATACTGTGTCTTTGGGAAATAAAATATTATTTGTAATGTGCTGTGTGTAACTTCTATGTTCCCATTGATTTCAATGGGCAAAAAAAGAGGAAGATCTGCACTTTTCGTGGGAAATTGTTCGCCAAGCGGAAAGTGACATTTTTCTCCAATTTCAGTTAGAGGCAGAAAGTTTCGCCCGTCCCTAGTAATAATCAAATTCTATTGTACTAATTAAAGTGGGATGAATAGATTAGTGAAGGATAGAAATGTGAAAATGATATTTAAATAGCAGGAAGGAAAAGAAAAGTGAAGGGCGTCCAATAGTGCAATACTGCCTTAAAAATCATTATATGCAAGGCAATAGTAATGGGTACTCACAATTGGAGTGGTCAGCTCAAACTCTGCTGACTAACACGCATTTGGAGACAATAAGCCCGTCTCCGCTCAGGGACCATGCACACTAAGGATACTCAGCACGGCTCCACTTGTCCACAATATCAAAATGTAATTAAAATTGTAAGTTCTATGATAATCACTTAACATCCATTATTGTGATTGATTTGTACATATGGATCATACTTTGTGGTAAAATGTATGTTTTCAATTGCTACACATTGCTCATATTATAGCGTTCACCTACTTTATAAGTAGGACCATGCACTCTGCCTGCTTCAGTTTTAAAAATCTGCCAGTAACTGTCATGACCTCCCCCATGGACCTGACATCCTGCCAGTAACTGTCATGTCCTCCTCCATGGACCTGACATCCAGCCAGTAACTGTCATGTCCGCCTCCATTGGCCTGACATCCTGCCAATAACTGTCATGTCCTCTTCCATGGACCTGACATCCTGCCAGTAACTGTCATGTCCCCCCATAGACCTGACATCCTGCCATTAACTGTCATGTCCACCTCCATTGACCTGACATCCTACCAGTAACTGTCATGTCCTCCTCCATGGACCTGACATCCTGCCAGTAACTGTCATGTCCGCCTTCAGAGACCTGACATTCTGCCAGTGTCACGGTTTGGCTGAACTGCTCTGTGTTTTAACACTCTGTTGTTGACATACAAGCTGCCTTCCTTTCCTGTGTCAGGCTGACTCAGCTGATGATTACAATCTGCCTTTACCTCTCTATTACCACGGTTACTCACCTGATTGTTATCAGCCAACCCCTTCCAGGCTATTTAAGCAGCTAGGCCCATTTCCTCCTTGCCCTTGTGTTGTTTATGGCTGCAAGTGCATTCTCCTGTGTTCCTGATTATCTTACAAATTACAATTTATTTGTAATTTTTCCTCTATTGTAAAACTCTTTACCGACATGATCAAATAAGACAGTAACCCCACTCACTGGTCCCCGGAAGTTATCAAAGCCTTTGAGTCTTTAAAAGCCACTTTTTCCGCAGCACCCATTTTGGCTCACCCAAAACCCGAGCTTCTATTCGTACTTGAGGTCGATGCGTCTTAGACAGGAGTAGGTGCCCTCCTGCCTCAACGCCCTACTCTTGAGAGCCAGTTGCACTCATGTGGGTATTTCTCCAAAAACCTTAGTCCTGAGGAGTGCAACTATGAAACTGGTGACTGTGAGTTCCTGGCGATAATACTCACTCTCAAAGAATGGAGGCATTTGCTCCAGGGAACTTCCATGCCAATCCTGATCATGGATCATAAAAATCTCACTTACCTTTCAGAGGCTAAGGACCTGACTCCGAGGCAGGCCCGATGGGCCTTATTTTTATCTCGTACCTGCCGGGAACCAAAAATGTCCAGGCTGATTATCACGGTGGCCGTGATTGCTGCATTTCCTTGTCTATCACCAGTAGGGGGCTTCCATTAGCTGCCTGCCTTTAGCCCGCCTCATATTGCCTATTTAAACCTGGATTGGGCACCAAAGGGTGCCCTTTCGTGTTGTTTCTGACCTTTTTCGCTATCACTATGTCTAGTGATAGTTGGGCCTCTTTTCCTGTGTTACTGAGTTCCTGATTGCAGCTGTTCCAGTACCTCCTGTATGCTGAGTTGTTCCAGTCCTGGTTCCGGCCTAGTCCTCTGGGGTTGCAGTTCCTGCTGACCATCTTCATTGCTGTTTCCTGACCAGACTGATCGTGCTGCTGGTTCCTGTCATCTCCTGGCCTGTCTACTGTGATCCTGGCGACCTCCTGCTTGGTCGCGTCGGCGACATTGCTTGTCAGTCCCAGCATACTGACGCTGACTTGCTCCAAGGCCTTGCGGCTACACGATCTAGTTGTTGGTCCCAGCGCGTGGGCACTGGTTTGCTCCAAAGCCTTAAGGCTACACGATTCAGTTGTTGGTCCCAGCGTGTGGACGCTGGTTTGCTCCAAAGCCTTGCGGCTACACGATTCACTTGTTGGTCCAGTGTGCGGACACTGGTTTGCTCCAAAGCCTAGCGGCTATACGATTCACTTGTTGGTCCAGTGTGCGGACACTGGTTTGCTCCACAGCCTTGCGGCTACACGATTCAGTTGTTGGTCCCAGCATGCGGACGCTGGTTTGCTCCAAAGTCTTGCGGCTACATGATTCAGTAGTTGGTCCCAGCGTGCGGACGCTGGTTTGCTCCAAAGCCTTGCGGCTATACGATTCCTTGTTGGTCCAGTGTACGGACACTGGTTTGCTCCAAAGCCTATCGGCTGTACAATTCACTTGTAGGTCCAGTGTGCGGACACTGGTTTGCTCCAAAGCCTTGCGGCTATACGATTCAGTTGTTGGTCCCAGTGTGCGGACACTGGTTTGCTCCAAAGCCTTGCGGCTACACGATTCAGTTGTTGGTCCCAGTGTGCGGACACTGGTTTGCTCCAGAGCATAGTGGGCATCCGATTCCCTTGTTGGTCCCAGTGTGCGGACACTGGGTTGCTCTTAAGGTCTTAGTCACTACTGTCATTATCATCCGACAGCTATTGGTACCACTGGGCTGCCTTGCCCGGTATTGGTAAGGCCGGTAGAACCTTGCTCCGCATTCCCCTTGAGGTTGCCTTACCCGGTATTGGCAAGGCCGGTATAGCCTACACCGCTGGTTACTGGGCTGCCTTGCCCGGTATTGGTAAGGCCGGTAGAACCTTGCACCGCATTCCATCGGAGGTTGCCTTACCCGGTATTGGCAAGGCCAGTAGAGCCTACACCGTGTATTATTGAGGCTGCCTTGCCCAGTATTTAGGTAAGGCCGGTAGAACCTTGACGCTAATCCATCTCAGGTTGCCTTACCCGGTATTGGCAAGGCCGGTAGAGCCTATTATTCCATTGTCCCAGACTGTCCTGTCCGGTATATTGACAGGACCGGTAGAGTCTGTATATTGTCTTTGCCATTCACTCTTGGTATATTTATATGTAATTGCCATTCTAAGTGATAATTTTAATCATTTCAATAAAGTTGTATTTTTTACCTAAAACTTGTGTCTGAGAGTCATAACAAACCGTGACACTGATGCCCTATCTAGACAGTTCTAGGCAGCTAAGCTATTATTCCTCTGGACCAAGGACTGGCCACCATACGTATCAGCATAACATTTCCCCTTGGGGCGAGAATACAGGCCGCCCAAGTAGATGCACCTGCTGAGACTCCCTCAGGGAACTAGTTTGTACCTATTAAACTTCCATACCAAGATATTTTCATCTTACCATAATACTAAGTCAGAAGGACAACTTCTCTGGTCGGTTTCCCATCTCTTCTGGTGGCCAGAACTTAACAGAGATATTGCCACCATTGTCTCTGCCTGTCCAGTCTGTTAGCAGACCAGATTACACTGCCACATTCCAGTGGCCTTCTCCAACCCATACCCAATGATGAGAAGCCATGGTCACACCTTGCCATGGACTTCATAGTCGACCTTCCTCTGTCCAACAGTAACACAGTCATCCTCATGGTTGTCGAACGATTTTCTCAGATGATCCACTGCTTACCATTCAAGAAACTCCCATCCGCTAAAGAGTTGGCTGTGGTCTTTATCAAAGAGGTCTATCAGCTACACAGGGTTCCTAAAGTCATAATTTCCGACTGGGGTAGCCAGTTTGTCTCAAGATTTTGGAAGACCTTCTTTGTGCAACTAGGTATCCAACGCTCCTTCTCCTTGGCCTACCACCCGCAATCGAATGGGGCTGCGGAAGGGGCTAACCAGGCCTTGGAGCAATTGCTACCTCTCGGACCATCAGAACAACCGGTCAGACCTGCTACCTTGGGCCCGGCTCTCCCCCTTCTTGGTGAATTACAGGTATCAACCCTTCATGGTTCCAGATTCTTTCAATCTCCAGGGGATTCCGGCACTGGAGGATCATCTTCAGCAGATCTGTTCTGCATGGGTGCAGGTCCAAGAGGCACTACAATGCTCACAATAATCACAGGAGCTCCAGGCTAATCGTAAACACCTACCTGCACCCTCCTACCAGGTCGAGGAGAGGTCTGGTTGTCCTCCAGAAATCTCCATCTCTGAGTGCCCTCCGGGAAACTGGCTCCCCGTTTTGTGGGACCTTTCCATATCCTCCAAAGTGTGAACCCTGTGGCCTATGCCCTAGACCTTCCCCCAATATGCAAATACAAAATGTGTTCCATGTCTCGCTGCTAAATCCCTTGGTTTGTAATTGTTTTTACTACGGTCATTCATCGACCCCATTCAGTGGCTGTTGACAACCACGAGGAGTTCGAGATCCGCTTATGGATGACTCTCGTAGGTTCTGTGGGGGGCTTCAATATTTGGTCCATTGGAGGTTGTACTGAACAGAGGAGCGCTCGGACGTGCATGCTCCTACCTTCCTCCGCACCTTCCATACATGTTTTCCCCTCAAACCTGGTCCTGCCCCAAGGGGGGGGATCGTTGAGGGGGGAGTACTGTTACAGTTTGGCTGAACTGCTCTGTGTTTTAACACTCTGTTGTTGACATACAAGCTGCCTTCATTTCCTGTGTCAGGCTGACTCAGCTGATGATTACGATCTACCTTTACCTCTCTGTTACCATGGTTACTCACCTGATTGTTATCAGCCATCCCCTTCCATGCTATTTAAGCAGCTAGGCCCATTTGCTCCTTGTCCTTGTGTTGTTTATGGCTGCAAGAGCATTCTACTGAGTTCCTGATTACCTGTGTGTGACCTGGCTTCCTCTGATGTCTCTTCTGTCTCCTGACTCCTGGATTATTCCTGACCCCGGCTTGTCTAGGTACCCATCTTGTTCCTGACCCGTCTTGTCTCTTGCTTTACACCTCTAGATCACAATTTCACTTTGTTTGCTTTGGTTATTGTAATAAAGGTATTTTGCACTTTACATTTTTTGTGTCAGTCTGGTTCCTGGTTCCTCACAGCCAGTAACTGTCATGTATGACCCCATTGAACTGATATCCTGCCAGTAACTGTCATGTTGTCCTCCATGGACTAAATAATAGTGTGTGTGGGTATGCAAGTGTGTATACGTGTGTGTGTGTATATGTATGTGAGTATTTGTGTGTATACGTGTGTGTATATGTGTATGTATATATGTCTGTAAGTGTATGAAATATGTATGTATGTGTGTATATGTGTGTGTGTAGATATATGTCTGTGAGTGCATGTAATATTTGTGTATGTATATATGTGAGTGTATGTATATATGTGTTAGTGTATGTGTGTATATGTGTGTGTGTATATATGTGTGTGTGTGTGTCACTGGCAGGGTTGCTTATTTGTGCTCAGCTTAGAGAAAACACTAATCTTCACCCTGAATTCACACAATGATGTGCTTATAGTTACTGAGTTTATATACATATATTCACCCAATGCTGAGTTTTCACATATACATCTGCACATTGAATAGGGTACACTGTGTACCCCAGATCATCAGGGAGAGGGAGACTCAGAGGGTTCCCTATTGTGGCCTCCATTTCATTGCAGATATTTATGAGTCCTTAATGGTGTACAGGAATGAGCTATACGATTGTCAGCGGGCCTGGGCAGACACCCCCATTCTGCCAATTGCTAAAGATATCCTTACACCATAAATTAACTTTGGTGATTTTGATAGCGCTTCCAAAATCCACTTCATGTTATATTATTAATTTTGTATTTAGAAAACTAGATTTTGGTTTACTTAGCTGTATAGGTGATTGCATGTCATGCAGGCATCGAGAAATGGCTCTAACACATACTGGTGATTCTGAATTCCCAAACTTATATTTAGATCACGGTACCCATTACACACGGCTCTGATCACGGTGTGTATGATAGAAGAGATATCATGTGTTATTCGACTGATATAAATAACGTCTCCATGCATTCCTACACAGCTATACTTATGAGAGATCTCTGTTACATTCCTCTAATTCTACTATCAACATCTCTCCATGTCTACAAGATTTTAGGAAGCAAAAAATGTTTTCTACAATGGACAAATCTAATGTGAAAATTAGCACCGGTATGTTTTTATTTAATAGCTTAATAATGACATTAATGATTCTGCTGGTCATCTTTACAGTCTGTCTATGTCTGCTCGGTCCTTTATACTACTGGACGCTAGATAAATCTCCAGGACACTGACCCAGATTTATAAAGGCAAATGGCAGTTATTCTGGAGTAAACCAACTGACCATAGGAGACAAATACAAATTCCTGTTAAAGGGATAGTAATACTTCTTTTTATCTTTATTTTATTTTGTAGGCATTAAAAAAACATGAAGAATGATAGAAGTCTTATCTCTCAAACCTTTAAGATTTAAGAGATATTCACAAGCAAAGTTTCCCCTCCCGCCCCTTTTACCTAGTGTAAGCCACCTCTTCTCAGATGTGGAGTCCAGTCCATAGACCAGACAGATAACAGCAGGGGACAATCTTCTTCCTATGAGAACAATGAAAGCCCTGCTCCCCTTTTACCTAGTGTAAGCCTTCTCTTCTCAGATGTGAATCTGGTTGTATGACCAGACAGATAACAGAAGGGGACAATCTTCTTCCTATGAGAACAATGAAAGCCCTGCTCCCCTTTTACCTAGTGTAAGCCATCTCTTCTCAGATGTGGAATGCAGTCCATAGACCAGACAGATAACAGAAGGGGACAATCTTCTTCCTATGAGAACAATGAAAGCCCTGCTCCCCTTTTACCTAGTGTAAGCCATCTCTTCTCAGATGTGGAATCCAGTCCATAGACCAGACAGATAACAGCAGGGGACAATCTTCTTCCTGTGAGAACAATGAAAGCCCTGCCCCCCTTGACAAGTTTTTCAGGTTTTTCCCTTATCTTAATTGAAGATTGTCCCTCTCTGCAGTCTACCTGGGCACCTCCCTTCTGATCTGGCTGAACAGTGTTACATCAGTAAAAGGGGCGGGACGGGGATACTTTATCATTGAATTACTCTTGTACTACAACTCTGATAGAATTGAAATAACACTCTCCAAAGTCCAAATACTATGATGATTAATTAGAGCTGCTTTTATTATGAAACATTACTATCCCTTTAAGTTAAATTAGGCTTTAACCCTTTGGGTGCCAGAGGGGTACGCAACGCATTGCAAAGAAATGCGTTGCGTACCCCTCTGGTACTCAAAGGGTTAAATGCATTGGAGATGTCTCTAGTATTGAAGGGGTTAATAAGCTCTATTCAAGGAATTTTTATTTGTCTCCTATGGCGAAGTTGGTTTACTCCAGGATAACTCCAGTTTGCTTTTATAAATCTGGGCCAGTGGAGGAGATTTATAAAACTGAAGTTATGAAAAATGTGTAGTCAAACTGGCATTAAAATGAATGAAAAAAAAAGATTACTCCACATTTGGAAGCCTTAACGCCACGTAGTTGTGTTTCGGGAAAAGTGATGGAAGATCTGGTGAAAATTCTGGAGCTGCGAATTTATACAGAAATGTCGGTTTTGCAACAGAATTTTCACTGGAATCTTAAGAGCAGGTATAATCTGTTCCTAACGATTCCAGGTGTTAAAGGGTTAGTAATGTCTGATCTTCAAAACTTTAATACTGTAGATGTTAAAAAAATAAATTCAACAGAGCCAAAGTAGCTCTATTTAACAAGAAATACTTTACTGGAACGGTCTACAAAGTGTGCTTGCAAACCAGGAACACTTTGTAGACCATTCCAATGAAGTAGTTCTTTTTAGATAACGCTATTTCCGCTCTGCTGAAGAGCCGCCATCGGGTCGCGTGACTCGAATCTCCTTCTGTCAGCTAGACAGCTGACATCTGTGAAAGGGTAGAACTTTACCACTGTATATCTCTCACACTATACATGTTTGAGAGAGGGGACTTGCATCAGTTAATTTATTTTTTTAATATCTACAGTATTAAAGTTTGTGAAAATCAGACATTACTAATGCTTTAACATCAGATTAAAGGGTTTATATTTATAATGATGCCTTTCACATTTATAAATCAAAGCTGACGTTATTGCCAGTTGCAATGACTTAAAGGGGAACTACCACCCCACACAATCTTTAGCTTCACTAAGTCCCCATCTGGTGACTAGCTGCTTAGTAGCGCTAATCACCAGAATAATTACCTTATTTAATAGATTTCTCCTCTCTTCCATCGGTGACAGGCAGGACGGAGCACGGACATCTTGCCATCGTGATGTCCACGCGCCTGCGCTGTCAGTCCCAGCCGGGTCTAGGAGGCGTTGCTAGGAGCCATTTGGCTCCATCTGGGACTGACAGCGCAGGCGCATGGACGTCACAATGGCAAGATGTCCGCACTCCGTCCTGCCTGTCACCCATGGAAATCTATTAAATAAGGTAATTATTCTGGAGGCTAGAGCTACTAACCAGCTAGTCACCAGATGGGGACTTAGTGAAGCTAAAGATTGTGTGGGGTGGTCTTAAAAAATGACTAACAATGTTTTTTATAAATCTCCCCCAGTGTTCCTAAATGTAATGAAATCTTCTCTTCCATTCAACTCTGAAATCCCCCCATTTAAAGCAAAGGGAATTCAGGGGATCAGCCTCTCTGAATAGAAGTGTAGAAATAATAGTGGGTTTAGGAAAGATGTACTATAGATCAAGGAATTGCTGATGGAATGGAGAGAACATGCCTAATGCTGTTAAAAAGAAAAGTCCTCTGTGATGTATAACTGAAAAATGCAAATGAAAGTATTAGAGATGAGTGTCAATCGTATATATTTCTTAACCCTTTGAGTGCCAGAGGGGTACCCCTCTGGCACTCAAAGGGTTAATTCAATATAAAATTCCTGCAGTACCCCTACCCAGCACCCATTCAAAACGTTCTGGTCTCTGTGTGCTGTGTTGGTGGGTGTCCCACATTTGTCCAAGTAAATGTAAAGAGAGACAGCGCAAAACAATATCGCCCTCTACTTGTAGTGTTTATTATACAAAATGACTAAAAATGTATTTAAAGGGATAGTAATACTTTGTTTTATCTTTATTTTATTTTGTAGGCATTAAAAAAACATGAGGAACGATATAAGTCTTATCTCTCAAACCTTTATGGTTTAAGAGATATTCACAAGTAAAGTTTCCCTTCCATGTTCAGCCAGATCAGAAGGGAGGTGCCCAGGTAGACTGCAGAGAGGGACAATCTTCAATTAAGATAAGGGAAAAACCTGAAAAACTTGTCAAGGGGGGCAGGGTTTTCATTGTTCTCATAGAAAGAAGATTGTCCCCTTCTGTTATCTGTCTGGTCTATGGACTGCATTCCACATCTGAGAAGAGGTGGCTTACACTAGGTAAAAGGGGGCAGGGCTTTCATTGTTCTCATAGGAAGAAGATTGTCCCCTTCTTTTATCTGTCTGGTCTATGGACTGCATTCCACATCTGAGAAGAGGTGGCTTACACTAGGTAAAAGGGGGGCAGGGCTTTCATTGTTCTCATAGGAAGAAGATTGTCCCCTTCTGTTATCTGTCTGGTCTATGGACTGGATTCCACATCTGAGAAGAGATGGCTTACACTAGGTAAAAGAGGGGCAGGGCTTTCATTGTTCTCATAGGAAGAAGATTGTCCCCTTCTGTTATCTGTCTGGTCTATGGACTGGATTCCACATCTGAGAAGAGATGGCTTACACTAGGTAAAAGAGGGGCAGGGCTTTCATTGTTCTCATAGGAAGAAGATTGTCCCCTTCTGTTACCTGTCTGGTCTATGGACTGGATTCCACATCTGAGAAGAGATGGCTTACACTAGGTAAAAGGGGCGGGAGGGGAAACTTTGCTTGTGAATATCTCTTAAACCATAAAGGTTTGAGAGATAAAACTTATATCATTCTTCATGTTTTTTTAATGCCTACAAAATAAAATAAAGTTAAAACGAAGTATTACTATCCCTTTAAATACACATACATAATAATTCAAAATAAACCCTAAAACATATGTAAATTAGTATTCGAGTGGGTTGTCCCACTATAAAATAAATAGATAACAATCCCAGTTGGGGTTACTTTATATCGCTTGTAGTAAAATCTGTGCATTATCCTATGCACTATACCATATATATATACCAAAAGGACAACAAATGTATCAATGTACAGGATAGTAATCTCACTATAACGCTAATAACATAAAAGTTCCCAATCAGCGCTACTCAGTATCACGTGCAGTACATTAAGTGGAGTATGTTGTACATCAAAATCTACTATGAAGCCTGAAGAGGATCAGTGCCGCCCTGTGAGAGTAATGCGCCCAGGGGAGGGAATGATGAGGGTAGGCCTGAAATAGAGGGCCACCTTGGAGTATATGAAAAGGGGGAGGGGCTCTGAAAGAGAAAGCGCCCAGTGGGAGAGGCTGATGCCCGGTATTTAAAGGAGAAGTAAACTTTTTTTATGAAAAAATATATATTGTAGGGATTTTCCTATTGAGTAAAATAAGGGTACTCCCACTGCCGAGAGATTAATATTTCCAGAGTTATTACAGTTTAAACCCATGTTTTTTTTACATTAGTAGTGCCCTCTAGTGGTCAAATTCTAATTAGATTTCCTGTTAGATTCTAATGGAGAGGAAAGTCAGAAAAGTCAGTGACATACAGTTCTCTATAGAATGTGATAGAAACTGCTGAGTCACTTCCTGTCAGTTAGAACTATCAGGAAGTAAACACAGTAAATTCACTTCCTGTCAGTTAGATCTACCAGGAAGTAATCACAGTAAAGTCACTTCCTGTCAGTTAGAACTATCAGGAAGTAAACGCAGTAAATTCACTTCCTGTCAGAACTATCAGGAAGTAAACACAATAAATTCACTTCCTGTCAGTTAGAACTATCAGGAAGTAAACACAGTAAATTCAATTCCTGATTATTTAAACTGCTATAATATTTGAATAAAATATCTGACAGCGATGGGAGTGATCTTGTTTTATTCAGCAGGAAATGCTCTGTAAAATAAGTGTTTTCATAAAAAAAGTTTACTACTCCTTTAAGGACATGCAGCTCCCCCTGCAGGCCTGGCCTGAAACTTCTCAGTGGAGCCATTCTACATAGCATTTTTGGGTGTATAAGATACTCCAGTTATTTAATTGTTTTTTTATATCTTGAAAACTTAATAAAATTAGAAAAAAAAAGATACTCCACTTATTGTACTGCAGGTGATACTGAGTAGCGCTGATTGGGAACTGTTATTTTATGAGCGTTATAGTGAGGTTACTGTCCAGGACATTGATACATGTTGTCCTTTTGGGTAACTGTACGATGTAGGTTTTAGTGTATAAGATAATGCACAGATTTTACTACAAGCGATATAAAGTAGCCCCGACTGGGATTTTTATCTATTTATTTTATAGTGGGACAACCCACTCGAATACTGATTTACATATGTTTTAGGGTTTATTGTATATGTGTGCATTTTAATGCATTATTAGGCATTTTGTATAATAAACACTACATGTAGAGGGCGCTCTTGTTTTATGCTGTTTCTCTTTACATTGTGGACAAATGTGGGACACCCATCAACACAGCGGCACATAGAGACCAGAGAGTTTTGGATGGGTGCTGGGTAGGGATACTACAGGAATTTGACATTGAATTAAGAACGATATAAGATTGACACTGATTATACATCACAGAGGACTTTTTTTATCAGCATTAGGTATGTTCTCTCCATTCCATCAGTAATTCCTTGATCTATAGTAATACTTTCCAGCGCCTACACCCACTATTATATCTACACTTGTATTCAGAGATGCTGATCTCAACCCATTTACAGACAATGCTGCACTACATTTCAGGCTTACATCCTTAACTGAGGGCCTGCCACGGGAGGGGGCAATCATGCACAGGGGGAAATTGGGGGGGCAAGTATACTTTAAGCAGGCTGTCAATCTGGTCAGTGGTCAGCAATGTTTCAGTCTGCCCCCTGCTTGATCTTTTGGTTTCTAGGACCTGCTAGGTCCTGTATTCCAATTGTTCAACTGAGCGTGACATCCTGTTATGCAATGGCTTCTGTACATGCACCTGCCAGGTCCTGTATTCCAATTGTATAAAAGAATATAACATCCTGTTACAGAATGGCTTCTGTACATGCATCTCATAGGTCCTGTATTACAATTGTATAAATGAATATAACATCCTGTTATGCAATGGCTTCTGTATGTGCACCTCCTAGTAGGTCCTGTTTTCCAGTTGTATAACTGGATGTGATATCCTGGTATACAGTGACTTCTGTGCATGCACCTGGTAGGTCCTGAAAGAGAAACTATGAAGCAGATGCTCTGCAGGTATCAGGATAAAAAGGGGCGGTGGGGGTGGGGGTAGTGTGATACCACAACCTGCAAATGAATTGGAACTAAATTATACCACAAATCACTATTTAAATTGGGCTACATAAATGATACAGCAGAGTACTAGTATTGTAGATTCATTTCATTGTTCACTTCTGTGGTATTGCTTATTTCAGTTGTATGCTCTGTAGTAATACTAGTGTAGTTACATTTCAGTTGTATGCTCTGTGGTATTACAATTGAAATTTAGCTACACTAGTGATACCACTGAGCTTACAGCTGAAATGGAGATACAGTACTAGTGTAGCTTAATTTCATTTGTAAGCTCTGTGATGTCACTAGTGTCTCCATTTCAATTGTAAGCTCTGTGGTATCACTAGTGTAGCTTAATTTCATTTGTAAGCTCTGTGATGTCACTAGTGTCTCCATTTCAATTGTAAGCTCTGTGGTATCACTAGTGTCTCCATTTCAATTGTAAGCTCTGTGGTATCACTAGTGTATCTCCATCTCAATTGTAAGCTCTGTGGTATCACTAGTGTATCTCCATCTCAATTGTTAGCTCTGTGGTATCACTAGTGTCTCCTTCTCAATTGTTAGCTCTGTGGTATCACTAGTGTCTCCATTTCAGTTGTAAGCTCTGTGGTATCACTAGTGTAGATCCATTTCAATTGTAAGCTCTGTGGTATCACTTGCTTTACTTCACAACATTAATACCAGTTATAAAATTAGTAAAACGCGTGGGCTGGGGTATTGGGCTGGAGTGATAACTTGGGGACGGAACATAAATGTGGTGGGGCATAAACCGGAAGGGGGGCCTTTTTCCCCGGGGGACCCTGAGTGCTGACAGTTCATCCCCATCTAGACCTAAATCTGCTCACTAGAATGACTGTCGCCCTAATACTGCCCTCAGAGTTTGGTGCTTGTTGTAGGGTCCGTGAATTATCATAGACTTCCCTTATTTGTGCCTATGCATTTCGTGTCTCTGTGTTTGTACATTCAGTGATTTGTAGTTGTTGCCAAGTGGCACTCTGTCTCCATTCCCTCTATCTCCATTCCCTTTATCTCCATTCTCTTTAGCTCCATTCCCTTTATCTCCATTCCCTCTATCTCCATTCCCTCTATCTCCATTCCCTCTATCTCCAGTCCCTCTATCTCCAGTCCCTCTATCTCTATTCTCTTTGTCTCCATTCTCTTTATATCCATTCCCTTTATCCCCATTCCCTTTATCTCCATTCTCTTTATCTCCATTCCCTTTATCTCAATTCCCTTTATCTCCATTCTCTTTGTCTCCATTCCCTCTATCTCCATTCCCTTTATCTCCATTCCCTGTATCTCCATTCTCTTTGTCTCCATTCCCTTTATCCCCATTCCCTTTATCTCCATTCCCTTTATCTACATCCCACCCAGGCTGTGACAATAGAGAAGTGGGCAGTTCTATGTGGATCTACGTGTTGTTAGGAAATCTACTTCGTGGAATGGGAGAAGCCCCAATTCAGCCTCTGGGAATCTCTTACATTGATGATTACGCCAGTCAAGACAACACCGCCTTCTACATTGGTAAATGTTTATTTGTTCTGTCAAGTCCTGTGATTTGATTGGAGACCGCACATTTCTGTTGGACAGTTGCCATTAGTTACGGGCTGAGGGCGATATAACCCCAAGAACTAGGGTATTTCATAATTCTCTCATCCAACCCTTTCAGTGACAGAAATCAATCGAACACATTGCAAAGCACTTTATACTTCCCTGACACGCAAAGGTTTCGGGATAAGTTTAAAGAGAATATACAATGTCCTATTTTTGTGCCAACCACTGGAAATATGAATAGTTGTGTTAAATGGATGTTTATTTGTTGGCGGCACAGTCTGGCACTGGAGAAAAATTACATTATGTGCTGGGCCAATGTTACCAAAAACTGAGCTATGACTGAATCCAGGCAAAGCCCACACACTAGGGGACATTTATTTTGGGAACCTGGCAACTCCCTACTGTCTGAACAAAGTCCCTGAATTTACATCAAAAGTGGAGTCCGGCTTAGTGGAAATAAGTAATTGTGAGCTAAGGACAATGGAATTCTGGGAAACTCACAATCTCAGTATGGGGCTGTCACCTTTTCATTCCACAAAGCCTATCAGACCCCCCCAGCTCTGAGCCTTGTGATGTGAGATCCAGGAGGCGAGACGCTGCACCGTCAATCCTGAGAATGGACTCATCACGGTGATTAGTGCACTTTGAGCTTTTAATAACTCTTTGACTGCCAGAGGGATGTGCAAAGCATTGTCAAGCAAGGGTTAATAAGGGTTAATTAGGAAATCTGGAGAAAGACAGCTGCACTTTAAGTACATAGAAGAAAAATCATATAATTAATTAATGTCTCATTCTTACTGCATTTGGTGGAAATGTTTTGCTGTATACACACATACACACACACACACACACACACACACACATACATATATATGTACATATATATGTATACACACACACACCCACAGACGTATGTGTATATCTATATATATAAAAGAAGACTTTGTCCCTGGCAAAACACACCCAGGGGCGGCAGTAAGGAGGAGTTACTGCTTCCATTGGGAGATTCCATAGGGGAGTGATTTTCATAGGTGTTGCAGTGGCTGAAGGCCACTGCTACACCTATGAAAATCATGCAGGGAGTTGGCCCGCCCTCACTATCCAGCCCACCCACCACTCTACAACTTACAAAAAAAAAAAAAAATGGCTGCCACTTGATCCTAAACCACATACACACACACAAGCTCCAATGAAACATACAGCACCAAACACACGCACACACAAGCCCCACACATATACTCTCACACACACATAAAAGCAAGCAGCGGAGGAGGCCACTCATTCTCTTACATATATTCACGTGCCGACTTGTGAATATATAGTGGAGCAAAAGTACAAATCGCAACGGGAGAAACCACTGTGATATGATGAAGGTATTTCCAGCGCGATCCAAGGGAGTTAAATGCACATATTTACATGTCAGGTCTGTCACTCATGGCGCCTTCACCTATACTCACAGTTTAGGCCCGCAGGGTATGGCCAGCTCACTGTGTCCACAGCACTGCAGCTGAAGGGAGTCATGGCTGCACTATGTCCAGACCCTGTGCCCAGCAGTACCCCCTCCTCCTTCATGTACCTGCAATGTATCCGCCAGTATCACACACTACTTCCACCCTCCAATCACCTTGCCATCCTGCTGCCGGTGTTCAGAATGGGGCCAATAGGAACACTTCACTCCTGTGGCAGACGCGCGGCCTACGCCTCAACTGCCTATGGAAGCGAGAAGTGGAGGGAGGTTTCCCAGGCGTACAGAATGCTGAGGTTATCTCACCTCTTCTCTGTCAACTATGTCAGGCGCCATGTCGCCTTCACTTATACTCAGCAACTCTTCATGTTCTGCACCCTTTCAACTGTTCAGGAGAGGACTACATTTCCCATCATGCACAGCCAGCCATTCTCCATTGGCTGCCTGCCTGCTTATGATGGCAGTTGTAGTCCTTGGACAGTGGGAAGGCCTCACATTGCACACTTGCTTTAAGGGTTGCTTATCATTTCAATAAGTGGGAATCACATCTGCATTGCAATTACTCATGACCCCCTTCTCCTGCCTCTGTGTGTCTGTCACTCAACACCCCTCCTCTTCTCATTGCTCTGTGTGTCTGTCACTCAGCACCCACTCTTCTCATTGCTCTGTGTGTCTGTCACTCACCACCCCCCCCTCTTCTCATTGCTCTGTGTGTCTGTCACTCAGCACCCACTCTTCTCATTGCTCTGTGTGTCTGTCACTCAACACCCCCCCACTTCTCATTGCTCTCTGTGTCTGTCACTCAACACCCCCTCTTCTCATTGCTCTGTGTGTCTGTCACTCAACACCCCCCTCTTCTCATTGCTCTGTGTGTCTGTCACTCAGCACCCACTCTTCTCATTGCTCTGTGTGTCTGTCACTCAACACCCCCCCACTTCTCATTGCTCTGTGTGTCTGTCACTCAACACCCCCCCCTCTTCTCATTGCTCTGTGTGTCTGTCACTCAACACCCCCCCTCTTCTCATTGCTCTGTGTGTCTGTCACTCAACACCCCCCCCTCTTCTCATTGCTCTGTGTGTCTGTCACTCAACACCCCCCCTCTTCTCATTGCTCTGTGTGTCTGTCACTCCACACCCCCCCCTCTTCTCATTGCTCTGGGTGTCTGTCACTCAACACCCCCCCTCTTCTCATTGCTCTGTGTGTCTGTCACTCAACACCCACTCTTCTGATTGCTCTGTGTGTCTGTCACTCAACACCCCCCCTCTTCTCATTGCTCTGTGTGTCTGTCACTCAGCACCCACTCTTCTCATTGCTCTGTGTGTCTGTCACTCAACAACCCCTCTTCTCATTGCTCTCTGTCTTTTATCACCCTGTCTTCTGATGTATGTGTATATCTTTATACATTACCTACATGACGGGCAACACCCTCCCACATTGCTAGTATATATACATACATACACAAACATATATATATACATACATACATACACAGACATATATACATACATACATACATACACAGACATAGAAGCCCAAAATCAGAATGTTGCCCCGTACCCCAGGACTTCTACCCATTCTTGTCTTCATACCAATACTCCAATGTTGGGAGATGGAGTGTGAGGATTTCCTCTGCCACTGAAGAATACAATAGCAATGCAATGGGCAAAGATACTGCTGTTTCCCACCAGGTGACACTATATAAATAGGCGGTTTGAGCTGTAATGATGTTTGAATGAAGAATCTCTTTTCTTTGTGATTTCCTTAATATACACCGGATAGATAGAAGATAGATAGAAGAAAGATAGATGAAAGAATGAAATAATAAACCATTACCGTGTGATAAATCTGTGATATACTTTCCTACAGGCTGTGTGCAGACCTCCGCTGTTATCGGTCCGATACTTGGATTCCTATTAGGATCTTTATGTGCCAAGTTATTTGTGGACATTGGTGCTGTGAATTTAGGTAATTAATATGATTTTATATTCTCTGAATTCTGTGTGAAATACATTTACCAGATCAGGTACATTGTCTAGTTTACCTTCACTTCTGGACGTAAATTCCAGGACTTACATTACATTAATAGTCCAGATATTAAGGAAAACTAACGCCTCCTAATATTACCCCCCTCCAAATACTTCTCTATGGCAGGAAAATCCAAATGACCATTTTGAATTTTGCCCTTGCCCCATGGTTCGAGAGATAACATCCTCATTCAGTCCTGGATGTCAGGTTGATGGAGGCGGCCATGACAGCTACTTGCAGGGCCACAGGACCTCAGACTCCACCCACTGTACATAGTAATGTTAACATTTAAGAACCATAGTGCTGTTCGGTGCATTGCTTTGCAATCTGTTGTGCACCGCTGTTGTCTTTAAAGGTTTAAGTAGGGCTCATGTACTCAGTCTGCTTCAGTCTGAAACAAATGTAACTGTCATGTCCTCCTCCATGGACCTGATATCCTACCAGTAACTGTCATGTCCTCCTCCATGGACCTGATATCCTGCCAGTAACTATCATGTCCTCCTCCATGGACCTGATATCCTGCCAGTAACTGTCATGTCCTCCTCCATGGACCTGATATTCTGCCAGTAACTGTCATGTCCTCCTCCATGGACCTGACATCCTACCAGTAACTGTCATGTCCTCCTCCATGGACCTGATATCCTGCCAGTAACTGTCATGTCCTCCTCAGTGGACCTGACATCCTGCCAGTAACTGTCATGTCCTCCTCCATGGACCTGATATCCTGCCAGTAACTGTCATGTCCTCCTCAGTGGACATGACATCCTGCCAGTAATTGTCATTAGGGTTGCCACCCAGCTGGTATTTTACCGGCAGGCCGGTAAAAAAATTAGCTTCTGTCCAATGTTAAGTCTATGGAGGGAATGTCATGGCCGGTATTTTCTTGAAGAAAAGGTGGCAACCCTAACTGTCATGTCCTCCTCCGCAGACCTAATATCCTGCCAGTAACTGTCATGTCCGCCTCCATGGACCTGATATCCTGCCAGTAACTGTTATGACCTCCTCCATGGACCTGACCTCCTGCCAGTAACTGTCATGTCTCCTCCATGGACCTGACATCCTGCCTGTAACTTTCATGTCCGCCTCCATGGACCTGGCATCCTACCAGTAACTGTCATGTCTCCTCCATGGACCTGACATCCTACCAGTAACTGTCATGTCTCCCCCATGGACCTGATATCCTGCCAGTAACTGTCATGTCTGCCTCCATGGACCTGACCTCCTGCCAGTAACTGTCATGTCTCCTCCATGGACCTGACATCCTGCCTGTAACTTTCATGTCCGCCTCCATGGACCTGACATCCTGCCAGTAACTGTCATGTCTCCTCCATGGACCTGATATCCTGCCAGTAACTGTCATGTCTGCCTCCATGGACCTGACATCCTGCCAGTAACTGTCATGTCCGCCTCCATTCAACTGACTTCTTCCAGTAATTGTCATGTCCTCCTCCATGGACCTGACATTTAGGACTGACTGTATGTGTTATCTCTTCATAGATAAAATCCATAGAGGTCATTAGTACTTTTTGGCCATAGACTTGTAAGTATGGGGTTATTATTACGTTTTAGAACATGGTGAATCTACAATGTCCCTTTGTGTGGTATTTCTGTACCTCTCATTACCTGAACCAAAGAGGGTTGATATACAAATGATATAGATCTAATCTCTGCCTTGTTACGTTGGTGGAAGCTCAGAGTCTGACTGATGGACTTCCATCTGTTTGGGACTACGAGTCCCATCAACCCAATCAACCAACAAACTGAACAGCTGGAGGCCTAACTCCGGGTCACTGGTCACTGTTACATGAAGGTGTCTTATCTCCAGACAGGGTAACAATCTCCCCTAAGGATTCGCAGTGGGTGGGGGCCTGGTGGCTCGGATACTTAATCGCGGGGGTGATCAGTGTCCTGGCTACAATCCCCTTCTGGTTCTTACCAAAGGAACAGCCCAAATCAGAAATCAGGAGAAATTCCTGCACGCCGTCCGAGCAATCGCGCTTTATCCTCGAGGATCACAAAGAACCGAAGGTTTACCAAGACCGGGCCCAGATACTGAGAATGGCAAAAGGTACAAACTGTTCACCCACATGTTCCAAAACTGTTGTTTAGTGTTTTGTTTTTGTTTTTTTAAAAGGAGCAATAATGTAAGACAAGGTTATTTCCACGCCCATTTCTGAAAATGCTTCATCCAAAACTTATTACATCTCAAACTTTTTTTGTGCAGATCTACTTATTTCCTTTATCAACTGCTTTAGGACTTATGCAGTTGATAATAACTGTCCATAGACTGGTGTAGCAACAGCGCCCCCCTAAAATTGCAGGTCATGGAGATGCTGCACAAAAAGAAAATATATGTGTAGATTCACCTAAAATGTTTGAATGAAGCAATCCCAAGCAGTGAGAGTCCCGAAAAAATATGTTTTCCATTCTTTCCTATTAAACATATTTTATTTTACCTTTGAACCACACTCTGTCCAGGATAGGGCTAATATAATTTTGGAATTGTTAGGTCAAAATTCACAGTACAATATATTTACTTCTAAACTTAATTTCTGTTTATAAATACTAGATAATTCAATGCTGTATTTCATTGCCGTATGAGGAAAAGCCAGGGTCAACGATTGTGTCTGTGTGTGCTTGTGTGAGCACAAGAGATCATGACTCTGTGTGCGTGAGTGCGAGAGAGCATGATTGTGTGTCTGTGTGTCTGTGTGTGTGCATGTGATTGCAAAAGATCATGATTGTGTGTGTATGTGAGTGTGTAAGCGCAAGAGAGCATAATTGTGTGTGCCTGTGAGTGCAAAAGAGTATGACTTTGTGTGCATGTGTGTGTGAGAGCGAGAGAGCATCTGTATGTATGAGTGCGAGAGAGCATGTCTGTGTGTGTGCATGTGATCACAAAAGATCATGTCTGTGTGTGTGTGCGAGCGCGAGAGAGAATAACTGTGTGTGTGAGTGCAAAGAGAGCATGACTGTGTATGAACATGTATGTGAGAGAGCGTCTGTGTGTATGAATGCGAGAGAGCATGACTGTGTGTGTGCATGTGATCACAAAAGAGCATGACTGTGTGTGTCTGTGTGTGTGCATGTGATCGCAAAAGATCATGACTGTGTGTGTGCATGTGTAAGCACAAGAGAGCATAATTGTGTGTGTGAGTGCAAGAGAGTATGACTGTGTGTGCACACGTGTGTGAAGGCGAGAGAGCGTCTGTGTGTATGAGTGTGAGAGAGCATGACTGTGTCTGTTTGTATGTGATCAAAAAAGATCATGTCTGTGTGTGTGTGTGAGCACGAGAGAGCATAACTGTGTGTATGAGTGTAAGAGAGTATGACTGTGTGTGCACATGTGTGTGAGAGCGAGAGAGAGTCTGTGTGTATGAGTGCGAGAGAGAGATCCAATTTTATAAATTTATTTATTATTATTTTTTGTTTGTGTAAGTGTGTCACTTCTTAGTGTATTAGACTCTCCTGAACATGCAAGAGAAATCTCAATGTATTGTTGCTGGTAAAACACTTTCTAAATCAATAAAACAAGTTCTATCTCTTATTAATTACAGACTTTTTGCCGTCACTGAAGGACCTTGTTGGGAATCCGGTGTATCTGTTATACTTGTGCGGGAGCATTTTCCAGTACAATTCTCTGATCGGGATGGTCACCTACAAACCCAAATACATCGAGCAGCAGTACGGACAGACGTCATCCAAGACGAACTTCATTATCGGTGCGATACTTTGAGTCCATTATCACATACACATGTCCCAATTCTTCTCTATCATTTAGACAAAAGCTCATACACACACAGAAAAATAGGAGCGATTCCAGAACAACTAGCTATATCATAGACAACAGTAAAAGTTCCCTAATATTCCCATTAATTTAAAGTGAACCTACCTCCTCGAATTTCGTTACATATTTGAAAACTTAATTCAAAAATTTATTATGTGTCATCTCATCCAAACGTCCAGCAGACGTCTAGTTCAGAATTAATCACACTTCTATTTCTAGGGAAAGTGAAAATCTCCTGGTACTGCCCTGAGCTTCATTAGAGTATGAAACGTCATAGAAAACTTCATTAGCATATAAAATATCACTGAAATCCTTCATTAGCACATGAAACGTCACAGGTATTGCAGTTAGCCTACGATACTAAGTATGAATATATCCCTATCTGTACACATAGACAGTTTTTTATGCAGTTTTTAAATATGCAAACTTTAATTAAGGTGATTGGTCTACTTGAACCGTTTTGTTGTGTACCCCACTGAAAGGGTTAAGGGGGCTTTTATGTCCCTCAGTACCAGAGGCATCTACAGGCTGTGATGAATGAAATGAATCAGTGATCTGGTGCAAATTCATGTTTACACCAGAACATTACAGTAATATTCTAAACATGTTCTAGTCCCAGCATTCATTGGGGCAGTAAATTTGGCTCCTGGTCCCCGGTGCCCTTCACCTGTTTCGTTATTGTTTGTTCAGACCTGTCTGCACCGGATACCTCTGTCATTCAAAGGATTAATTACTCCATTTAACCATTTGTCTGCCAGGAGGTGTCTAACACATTGCGATGTAACATGCTGGGCACCTCTGTAGCCCTCAATCAGCTGCAAAAATAGGGACTTTTAATTTTTACAGATGGTGAAGTTCGTTTGCTACTAAATTTCTGTTTGGCCAACTGTTGTCAGTGCCCGCTCTAAAGAAGAAGGAAAGTTTTATCTTGGAAACAAAGATATTGTAGGGATTTTCTTGCTGAGTAGAACATGGGGCGTCCAACTGCTCATAAGTACTTCATTCAAAAGATATTATAGATGTAAATTCAAATGGTGACTGGTTTACAGGAAAAGAAATATCAGGATAGACTAAAGGATCTGAACATGTATATCTCGGAGGAGAGAGGAGAGAGAGGGGATATGATAGACACATTCACATACATGAAGGGATCCAGCAAAGTGCAGGAAGGAAGTGTATTTCAAAAGAGTAAAAATGTTAGGACAAGAGGCCATAGTCTAAAACTAGAGGGACACGGGTTTCAATGTAATGTAAGAAAGCTTTACTTCACTGAGAGGGTAGTAGATAAGTGGAATAGTCAACCAGCAGAAGTGGTAGAAGTTAAATCAGTGACAGAATGTAAGCATGCATGGGATAGACATAAAGCCGTCCTTAAAGAGATAGTAATGTCAGAAAAAAGTATTAACTATATGGTAGATCCAATCAAGAGAAAGTACTTGCATTGATTCGTATCTTTCTAATCGTTATGGTCTGAGAGATATAGGAAAATAAAGTTCTCCGCTCCCTCCCCTTTCTGCTTGACGAGCTGTAAAGCTGTCAGAAGAAGATTATGGTTCCTGGATCAGACGGTGGCTCTTCAGCAGCGCCAATATAACGATATCTAAAAATAAATACTTCATCAAAATGGTCTACAAAGTGTGCTTGCAAACCAGGAACACGTTGTAGACCGTCCCGATGAAGTATTTATTTTTAAGTATCGCTATGTCGGCGCTGCTGAAGAGCCACTAAGATTCCTCAATCTTTATTACATTAGCTCCATAGAATAACATAGGAACTGGAGACGTGATATCGCTGGAGAAGTCTTAGTGTATTGATTCTATACAATAACATAGGAACTGGAGAAGTGATATCACTGGAGAAGTCTTAGTGTATCGACTCTATACAATAACATAGGAACTGGAGACGTGATATCACTGGAGAAGTCTTAGTGTATCGATTCTATACAATAACATAGGAACTGGAGAAGTGATATCACTGGGGAAGTCTTAGTGTATCGATTCTATACAATAACATAGGAACTGGAGAAGTGATATCACTGGAGAAGTCTTAGTGTATCGATTCTATACAATAACATAGGAACTGGAGACGTGATATCGCTGGAGAAGTCTTAGTGTATCGACTCTATACAATAACATAGGAACTGGAGAAGTGATATCGCTGGAGAAGTCTTAGTGTATTGATTCTATACAATAACATAGGAACTGGAGAAGTGATATCGCTGGAGAAGTCTTAGTGTATCGATTCTATACAATAACATAGGAACTGGAGACGTGATATCACTGGAGAAGTCTTAGTGTATTGATTCTATACAATAACATAGGAACTGGAGACGTGATATCACTGGAGAAGTCTTAGTGTATCGATTCTATACAATAACATAGGAACTGGAGACGTGATATCACTGGAGAAGTCTTAGTGTATTGATTCTATACAATAACATAGGAACTGGAGACGTGATATCACTGGAGAAGTCTTAGTGTATCGATTCTATACAATAACATAGGAACTGGAGACGTGATATCACTGGAGAAGTCTTAGTGTATCGATTCTATACAATAACATAGGAAATGGAGAAGTGATATCGCTGGAGAAGTCTTAGTGTATCGATTCTATACAATAACATAGGAACTGGAGAAGTGATATCGCTGGAGAAGTCTTAGTGTATCGATTCTATACAATAACATAGGAACTGGAGAAGTGATATCACTGGAGAAGTCTTAGTGTATTGATTCTATACAATAACATAGGAACTGGAGACGTATCACTAGAGAAGTCTTAGTGTATCGATTCTATACAATAACATAGGAACTGGAGAAGTGATATCAGTGGAGAAGTCTTAGTGTATCGATTCTATACAATAACATAGGAACTGGAGACGTGATATCACTGGAGAAGTCTTAGTGTATTGATTCTATACAATAACATAGGAACTGGAGACGTGATATCACTGGAGAAGTCTTAGTGTATTGATTCTATACAATAACATAGGAACTGGAGACGTGATATCACTGGAGAAGTCTTAGTGTATCGATTCTATACAATAACATAGGAACTGGAGACGTGATATCGCTAGAGAAGTCTTAGTGTATCGATTCTATACAATAACATAGGAACTGGAGACGTGATATCGCTGGAGAAGTCTTAGTGTATCGACTCTATACAATAACATAGGAACTGGAGAAGTGATATCGCTGGAGAAGTCTTAGTGTATCGATTCTATACAATAACATAGGAACTGGAGAAGTGATATCGCTGGAGAAGTCTTAGTGTATCGATTCTATACAATAACATAGGAACTGGAGAAGTGATATCACTGGAGAAGTCTTAGTGTATCGATTCTATACAATAACATAGGAACTGGAGACGTGATATCACTGGAGAAGTCTTAGTGTATCGATTCTATACAATAACATAGGAACTGGAGACGTGATATCACTGGAGAAGTCTTAGTGTATCGATTCTATACAATAACATAGGAACTGGAGACGTGATATCGCTGGAGAAGTCTTAGTGTATCGATTCTATACAATAACATAGAAACTGGAGAAGTGATATCGATGGAGAAGTCTTAGTGTATCGATTCTATACAATAACATAGGAACTGGAGAAGTGATATCGCTGGAGAAGTCTTAGTGTATCGATTCTATACAATAACATAGGAACTGGAGAAGTGATATCACTGGAGAAGTCTTAGTGTATTGATTCTATACAATAACATAGGAACTGGAGACGTGATATCGCTAGAGAAGTCTTAGTGTATCGATTCTATACAATAACATAGGAACTGGAGACGTGATATCGCTGGAGAAGTCTTAGTGTATCGACTCTATACAATAACATAGGAACTGGAGAA
This sequence comes from Rhinophrynus dorsalis, assembly GCA_037306005.1. Lineage (NCBI taxonomy): Eukaryota > Metazoa > Chordata > Amphibia > Anura > Rhinophrynidae > Rhinophrynus > Rhinophrynus dorsalis. The sequence continues at coordinate 6,532,197 of CM074721.1, forward strand.
GTGATATCGCTGGAGAAGTCTTAGTGTATCGATTCTATACAATAACATAGGAACTGGAGAAGTGATATCGCTGGAGAAGTCTTAGTGTATCGATTCTATACAATAACATAGGAACTGGAGACGTGATATCGCTGGAGAAGTCTTAGTGTATCGATTCTATACAATAACATAGGAACTGGAGACGTGATATCACTGGAGAAGTCTTAGTGTATCGATTCTATACAATAACATAGGAACTGGAGAAGTGATATCACTGGAGAAGTCTTAGTGTATAGATTCTATACAATAACATAGGAACCGGAGAGGTGATATCACTGGAGAAGTCTTAGTGTATCGATTCTATACAATAACATAGGAACTGGAGACGTGATATCACTAGAGAAGTCTTAGTGTATTGATTCTATACAATAACATAGGAACTGGAGAAGTGATATCGCTGGAGAAGTCTTAGTGTATCGATTCTATACAATAACATAGGAACTGGAGACGTGATATCGCTGGAGAAGTCTTAGTGTATCGATTCTATACAATAACATAGGAACTGGAGACGTGATATCACTGGAGAAGTCTTAGTGTATCGATTCTATACAATCACATAAGAACTGGAGACATGATATCACTGGAGAAGTCTTAGTGTATCGACTCTATACAATAACATAGGAACTGGAGATGTGATATCTCTGGAGAAGTCTTAGTGTATTGATTCTATACAATAACATAGGAACTGGAGATGTGATATCACTGGAGAAGTCTTAATGTATCGACTCTATACAATAACATAGGAACTGGAGATGTGATATCACTGGAGAAGTCTTAGTGAATTGATTCTATACAATAACAGGAACTGGAGAAGTGATATCGCTGGAGAAGTCTTAGTGTATTGATTCTATACAATAACATAGGAACTGGAGAAGTGATATCACTGGAGAAGTCTTAGTGTATCGATTCTATACAATAACATAGGAACTGGAGAAGTGATATCACTGGAGAAGTCTTAGTGTATTGACTCTATACAATAACATAGGAACTGGAGAAGTGATATCACTGGAGAAGTCTTAGTGTATCGATTCTATACAATAACATAGGAACTGGAGAAGTGATATCGCTGGAGAAGTCTTAGTGTATCAGTTCTATACAATAACATAGGAACTGGAGAAGTGATATCCCTGGAGAAGTCTTAGTGTACTGACTCTATACAATAACATAGGAACTGGAGATGTGATATCGCTGGAGAAGTCTTAGTGTATTGATTCTATACAATAACATAGGAACTGGAGAAGTGATATCGCTGGAGAAGTCTTAGTGTATCGACTCTATACAATAACATAAGAACTGGAGACGTGATATCACTGGAGAAGTCTTAGTGTATTGTCTCTATACAATAACATAGGAACTGGAGAAGTGATATCGCTGGAGAAGTCTTAGTGTATCAGTTCTATACAATAACATAGGAACTGGAGAAGTGATATCACTGGAGAAGTCTTAGTGTATTGATTCTATACAATAACATAGGAACTGGAGATGTGATATCGCTGGAGAAGTCTTAGTGTATCGACTCTATACAATAACATAAGAACTGGAGACGTGATATCACTGGAGAAGTCTTAGTGTTTTGGCTCTATACAATAACATGGGAACCGGAGACGTGATATCGCTGGAGAAGTCTTAGTGTATCGATTCTATACAATAACATAGGAACTGGAGAAGTGATATCGCTGGAGAAGTCTTAGTGTATCGATTCTATACAATAACATAGGAACTGGAGAAGTGATATCACTGGAGAAGTCTTAGTGTATTGATTCTATACAATAACATAGGAACTGGAGACGTATCACTAGAGAAGTCTTAGTGTATCGATTCTATACAATAACATAGGAACTGGAGAAGTGATATCACTGGAGAAGTCTTAGTGTATCGATTCTATACAATAACATAGGAACTGGAGAAGTGATATCGCTGGAGAAGTCTTAGTGTATCGATTCTATACAATAACATAGGAACTGGAGAAGTGATATCACTGGAGAAGTCTTAGTGTATTGATTCTATACAATAACATAGGAACTGGAGACGTATCACTAGAGAAGTCTTAGTGTATCGATTCTATACAATAACATAGGAACTGGAGAAGTGATATCAGTGGAGAAGTCTTAGTGTATCGATTCTATACAATAACATAGGAACTGGAGACGTGATATCACTGGAGAAGTCTTAGTGTATTGATTCTATACAATAACATAGGAACTGGAGACGTGATATCACTGGAGAAGTCTTAGTGTATTGATTCTATACAATAACATAGGAACTGGAGACGTGATATCACTGGAGAAGTCTTAGTGTATCGATTCTATACAATAACATAGGAACTGGAGACGTGATATCGCTAGAGAAGTCTTAGTGTATCGATTCTATACAATAACATAGGAACTGGAGACGTGATATCGCTGGAGAAGTCTTAGTGTATCGACTCTATACAATAACATAGGAACTGGAGAAGTGATATCGCTGGAGAAGTCTTAGTGTATCGATTCTATACAATAACATAGGAACTGGAGAAGTGATATCGCTGGAGAAGTCTTAGTGTATCGATTCTATACAATAACATAGGAACTGGAGAAGTGATATCACTGGAGAAGTCTTAGTGTATCGATTCTATACAATAACATAGGAACTGGAGACGTGATATCACTGGAGAAGTCTTAGTGTATCGATTCTATACAATAACATAGGAACTGGAGACGTGATATCGCTGGAGAAGTCTTAGTGTATCGATTCTATACAATAACATAGGAACTGGAGAAGTGATATCGATAGAGAAGTCTTAGTGTATCGATTCTATACAATAACATAGGAACTGGAGAAGTGATATCGCTGGAGAAGTCTTAGTGTATCGATTCTATACAATAACATAGGAACTGGAGAAGTGATATCACTGGAGAAGTCTTAGTGTATTGATTCTATACAATAACATAGGAACTGGAGACGTGATATCGCTAGAGAAGTCTTAGTGTATCGATTCTATACAATAACATAGGAACTGGAGACGTGATATCGCTGGAGAAGTCTTAGTGTATCGACTCTATACAATAACATAGGAACTGGAGAAGTGATATCGCTGGAGAAGTCTTAGTGTATCGATTCTATACAATAACATAGGAACTGGAGAAGTGATATCGCTGGAGAAGTCTTAGTGTATCGATTCTATACAATAACATAGGAACTGGAGACGTGATATCGCTGGAGAAGTCTTAGTGTATCGATTCTATACAATAACATAGGAACTGGAGACGTGATATCACTGGAGAAGTCTTAGTGTATCGATTCTATACAATAACATAGGAACTGGAGAAGTGATATCACTGGAGAAGTCTTAGTGTATAGATTCTATACAATAACATAGGAACCGGAGAGGTGATATCACTGGAGAAGTCTTAGTGTATCGATTCTATACAATAACATAGGAACTGGAGACGTGATATCACTAGAGAAGTCTTAGTGTATTGATTCTATACAATAACATAGGAACTGGAGAAGTGATATCGCTGGAGAAGTCTTAGTGTATCGATTCTATACAATAACATAGGAACTGGAGACGTGATATCGCTGGAGAAGTCTTAGTGTATCGATTCTATACAATAACATAGGAACTGGAGACGTGATATCACTGGAGAAGTCTTAGTGTATCGATTCTATACAATCACATAAGAACTGGAGACATGATATCACTGGAGAAGTCTTAGTGTATCGACTCTATACAATAACATAGGAACTGGAGATGTGATATCTCTGGAGAAGTCTTAGTGTATTGATTCTATACAATAACATAGGAACTGGAGATGTGATATCACTGGAGAAGTCTTAATGTATCGACTCTATACAATAACATAGGAACTGGAGATGTGATATCACTGGAGAAGTCTTAGTGAATTGATTCTATACAATAACAGGAACTGGAGAAGTGATATCGCTGGAGAAGTCTTAGTGTATTGATTCTATACAATAACATAGGAACTGGAGAAGTGATATCACTGGAGAAGTCTTAGTGTATCGATTCTATACAATAACATAGGAACTGGAGAAGTGATATCACTGGAGAAGTCTTAGTGTATTGACTCTATACAATAACATAGGAACTGGAGAAGTGATATCACTGGAGAAGTCTTAGTGTATCGATTCTATACAATAACATAGGAACTGGAGAAGTGATATCGCTGGAGAAGTCTTAGTGTATCAGTTCTATACAATAACATAGGAACTGGAGAAGTGATATCGCTGGAGAAGTCTTAGTGTACTGACTCTATACAATAACATAGGAACTGGAGATGTGATATCGCTGGAGAAGTCTTAGTGTATTGATTCTATACAATAACATAGGAACTGGAGAAGTGATATCGCTGGAGAAGTCTTAGTGTATCGACTCTATACAATAACATAAGAACTGGAGACGTGATATCACTGGAGAAGTCTTAGTGTATTGGCTCTATACAATAACATAGGAACTGGAGAAGTGATATCGCTGGAGAAGTCTTAGTGTATCAGTTCTATACAATAACATAGGAACTGGAGAAGTGATATCACTGGAGAAGTCTTAGTGTATTGATTCTATACAATAACATAGGAACTGGAGATGTGATATCGCTGGAGAAGTCTTAGTGTATCGACTCTATACAATAACATAAGAACTGGAGACGTGATATCACTGGAGAAGTCTTAGTGTTTTGGCTCTATACAATAACATGGGAACCGGAGACGTGATATCGCTGGAGAAGTCTTAGTGTATCGATTCTATACAATAACATAGGAACTGGAGACATGATATCGCTGGAGAAGTCTTAGTGTATCAATTCTATACAATAACATAGGAACTGGAGACATGATATCACTGAAGAAGTCTTAGTGAATTGACTGTATACAATAGCATAGGACCTGGAGAAGTGATATCACTGGAGAAGTCTTAGTGTATTGATTCTATACAATAACATAGGAACTGGAGAAGTGATATCACTGGAGAAGTCTTAGTGTATCGATTCTATACAATAACATAGGAACTGGAGACATGATATCGCTGGAGAAGTCTTAGTGTATCAATTCTATACAATAACATAGGAACTGGAGACATGATATCACTGAAGAAGTCTTAGTGAATTGACTGTATACAATAGCATAGGACCTGGAGAAGTGATATCACTGGAGAAGTCTTAGTGTATTGATTCTATACAATAACATAGGAACTGGAGAAGTGATATCACTGGAGAAGTCTTAGTGTATCGATTCTATACAATAACATAGGAACTGGGGAAGTGATATCACTGGAGAAGTCTTAGTGTATTGACTCTATACAATAACATAGGAACTGGAGAAGTGATATCGCTGGAGAAGTCTTAGTGTATCGACTCTATACAATAGCATAGGAACTGGAGAAGTGATATCGCTGGAAAAGTCTTAGTGCATTGATTCTATACAATAACATAGGAACTGGAGATGGGATATCGCTGGAGAAGTCTTAGTGTATTGATTCTATACAATAACATAGGAACTGAAGACGTGATATCAGTGGAGAAGTCTTAGTGTATCGATTCTATACAATAGCATAGGAACTGGAGAAGTGATATCAGTGGAGAAGTCTTAGTGTATCGATTCTATACAATAACATAGGAACTGGGGAAGTGATATCACTGGAGAAGTCTTAGTGTATCGATTCTATACAATAACATAGGAACTGGAGACGTGATATCACTGGAGAATTCTTAGTGTATCGATTCTATACAATAACATAGGAACTGGGGAAGTGATATCACTGGAGAAGTCTTAGTGTATCGATTCTATACAATAACATAGGAACTGGAGACGTGATATCACTGGAGAATTCTTAGTGTATCGATTCTATACAAAAACATAGGAACTGGAGAAGTGATATCACTGGAAAAGTCTTAGTGCATTGATTCTATACAATAACATAGGAACTGGAGATGGGATATCGCTGGAGAAGTCTTAGTGTATTGATTCTATACAATAACATAGGAACTGAAGACGTGATATCAGTGGAGAAGTCTTAGTGTATTGACTCTATACAATAACATAGGAACTGGAGAAGTGATATCTCTGGAGAAGTCTTAGTGTATCGATTCTATACAATAGCATAGGAACTGGAGAAGTGATATCAGTGGAGAAGTCTTAGTGTATCGATTCTATACAATAACATAGGAACTGGGGAAGTGATATCACTGGAGAAGTCTTAGTGTATCGATTCTATACAATAACATAGGAACTGGAGACGTGATATCACTGGAGAATTCTTAGTGTATCGATTCTATACAATAACATAGGAACTGGGGAAGTGATATCACTGGAGAAGTCTTAGTGTATCGATTCTATACAATAACATAGGAACTGGAGACGTGATATCACTGGAGAAGTCTTAGTGCATTGATTCTATACAATAACATAGGAACTGGGGAAGTGATATCGCTGGAGAAGTCTTAGTGTATTGATTCTATACAATAACATAGGAACTGGAGAAGTGATATCACTGGAGAAGTCTTAGTGTATCGATTCTATACAATAACATAGGAACTGGAGAAGTGATATCACTGGAGAAGTCTTAGTGTATTGACTCTATACAATAACATAGGAACTGGAGAAGTGATATCACTGGAGAAGTCTTAGTGTATCGATTCTATACAATAACATAGGAACTGGAGAAGTGATATCGCTGGAGAAGTCTTAGTGTATCAGTTCTATACAATAACATAGGAACTGGAGAAGTGATATCACTGGAGAAGTCTTAGTGTACTGACTCTATACAATAACATAGGAACTGGAGATGTGATATCGCTGGAGAAGTCTTAGTGTATTGATTCTATACAATAACATAGGAACTGGAGAAGTGATATCGCTGGAGATGTCTTAGTGTATCGACTCTATACAATAACATAAGAACTGGAGACGTGATATCACTGGAGAAGTCTTAGTGTATTGGCTCTATACAATAACATAGGAACTGGAGAAGTGATATCGCTGGAGAAGTCTTAGTGTATCAGTTCTATACAATAACATAGGAACTGGAGAAGTGATATCACTGGAGAAGTCTTAGTGTATTGATTCTATACAATAACATAGGAACCGGAGATGTGATATCGCTGGAGAAGTCTTAGTGTATCGACTCTATACAATAACATAAGAACTGGAGACGTGATATCACTGTAGAAGTCTTAGTGTTTTGGCTCTATACAATAACATGGGAACCGGAGACGTGATATCGCTGGAGAAGTCTTAGTGTATCGATTCTATACAATAACATAGGAACTGGAGACATGATATCGCTGGAGAAGTCTTAGTGTATCAATTCTATACAATAACATAGGAACTGGAGACATGATATCACTGAAGAAGTCTTAGTGAATTGACTGTATACAATAGCATAGGACCTGGAGAAGTGATATCACTGGAGAAGTCTTAGTGTATTGATTCTATACAATAACATAGGAACTGGAGAAGTGATATCACTGGAGAAGTCTTAGTGTATCGATTCTATACAATAACATAGGAACTGGGGAAGTGATATCACTGGAGAAGTCTTAGTGTATTGACTCTATACAATAACATAGGAACTGGAGAAGTGATATCGCTGGAGAAGTCTTAGTGTATCGACTCTATACAATAGCATAGGAACTGGAGAAGTGATATCGCTGGAAAAGTCTTAGTGCATTGATTCTATACAATAACATAGGAACTGGAGATGGGATATCGCTGGAGAAGTCTTAGTGTATTGATTCTATACAATAACATAGGAACTGGAGACGTGATATCAGTGGAGAAGTCTTAGTGTATCGATTCTATACAATAGCATAGGAACTGGAGAAGTGATATCAGTGGAGAAGTCTTAGTGTATCGATTCTATACAATAACATAGGAACTGGGGAAGTGATATCACTGGAGAAGTCTTAGTGTATCGATTCTATACAATAACATAGGAACTGGAGACGTGATATCACTGGAGAATTCTTAGTGTATTGATTCTATACAATAACATAGGAACTGGGGAAGTGATATCACTGGAGAAGTCTTAGTGTATCGATTCTATACAATAACATAGGAACTGGAGACGTGATATCACTGGAGAATTCTTAGTGTATCGATTCTATACAATAACATAGGAACTGGGGAAGTGATATCACTGGAGAAGTCTTAGTGTATTGACTCTATACAATAACATAGGAACTGGAGAAGTGATATCGCTGGAGAAGTCTTAGTGTATCGACTCTATACAATAGCATAGGAACTGGAGAAGTGATATCGCTGGAAAAGTCTTAGTGCATTGATTCTATACAATAACATAGGAACTGGAGATGGGATATCGCTGGAGAAGTCTTAGTGTATTGATTCTATACAATAACATAGGAACTGAAGACGTGATATCAGTGGAGAAGTCTTAGTGTATCGATTCTATACAATAGCATAGGAACTGGAGAAGTGATATCAGTGGAGAAGTCTTAGTGTATCGATTCTATACAATAACATAGGAACTGGGGAAGTGATATCACTGGAGAAGTCTTAGTGTATCGATTCTATACAATAACATAAGAACTGGAGACGTGATATCACTGGAGAATTCTTAGTGTATCGATTCTATACAATAACATAGGAACTGGGGAAGTGATATCACTGGAGAAGTCTTAGTGTATCGATTCTATACAATAACATAGGAACTGGAGACGTGATATCACTGGAGAATTCTTAGTGTATCGATTCTATACAAAAACATAGGAACTGGAGAAGTGATATCACTGGAAAAGTCTTAGTGCATTGATTCTATACAATAACATAGGAACTGGAGATGGGATATCGCTGGAGAAGTCTTAGTGTATTGATTCTATACAATAACATAGGAACTGAAGACGTGATATCAGTGGAGAAGTCTTAGTGTATTGACTCTATACAATAACATAGGAACTGGAGAAGTGATATCTCTGGAGAAGTCTTAGTGTATCGATTCTATACAATAGCATAGGAACTGGAGAAGTGATATCAGTGGAGAAGTCTTAGTGTATCGATTCTATACAATAACATAGGAACTGGGGAAGTGATATCACTGGAGAAGTCTTAGTGTATCGATTCTATACAATAACATAGGAACTGGAGACGTGATATCACTGGAGAATTCTTAGTGTATCGATTCTATACAATAACATAGGAACTGGGGAAGTGATATCACTGGAGAAGTCTTAGTGTATCGATTCTATACAATAACATAGGAACTGGAGACGTGATATCACTGGAGAAGTCTTAGTGCATTGATTCTATACAATAACATAGGAACTGGGGAAGTGATATCGCTGGAGAAGTCTTAGTGTATTGATTCTATACAATAACATAGGAACTGGAGAAGTGATATCACTGGAGAAGTCTTAGTGTATCGATTCTATACAATAACATAGGAACTGGAGAAGTGATATCACTGGAGAAGTCTTAGTGTATTGACTCTATACAATAACATAGGAACTGGAGAAGTGATATCACTGGAGAAGTCTTAGTGTATCGATTCTATACAATAACATAGGAACTGGAGAAGTGATATCGCTGGAGAAGTCTTAGTGTATCAGTTCTATACAATAACATAGGAACTGGAGAAGTGATATCACTGGAGAAGTCTTAGTGTACTGACTCTATACAATAACATAGGAACTGGAGATGTGATATCGCTGGAGAAGTCTTAGTGTATTGATTCTATACAATAACATAGGAACTGGAGAAGTGATATCGCTGGAGATGTCTTAGTGTATCGACTCTATACAATAACATAAGAACTGGAGACGTGATATCACTGGAGAAGTCTTAGTGTATTGGCTCTATACAATAACATAGGAACTGGAGAAGTGATATCGCTGGAGAAGTCTTAGTGTATCAGTTCTATACAATAACATAGGAACTGGAGAAGTGATATCACTGGAGAAGTCTTAGTGTATTGATTCTATACAATAACATAGGAACCGGAGATGTGATATCGCTGGAGAAGTCTTAGTGTATCGACTCTATACAATAACATAAGAACTGGAGACGTGATATCACTGTAGAAGTCTTAGTGTTTTGGCTCTATACAATAACATGGGAACCGGAGACGTGATATCGCTGGAGAAGTCTTAGTGTATCGATTCTATACAATAACATAGGAACTGGAGACATGATATCGCTGGAGAAGTCTTAGTGTATCAATTCTATACAATCACATATGAACTGAAGACGTGATATCAGTGGAGAAGTCTTAGTGTATTGACTCTATACAATAACATAGGAACTGGAGAAGTGATATCTCTGGAGAAGTCTTAGTGTATCGATTCTATACAATAGCATAGGAACTGGAGAAGTGATATCAGTGGAGAAGTCTTAGTGTATCGATTCTATACAATAACATAGGAACTGGGGAAGTGATATCACTGGAGAAGTCTTAGTGTATCGATTCTATACAATAACATAGGAACTGGAGACGTGATATCACTGGAGAATTCTTAGTGTATCGATTCTATACAATAACATAGGAACTGGGGAAGTGATATCACTGGAGAAGTCTTAGTGTATCGATTCTATACAATAACATAGGAACTGGAGACGTGATATCACTGGAGAAGTCTTAGTGCATTGATTCTATACAATAACATAGGAACTGGGGAAGTGATATCGCTGGAGAAGTCTTAGTGTATTGATTCTATACAATAACATAGGAACTGGAGAAGTGATATCACTGGAGAAGTCTTAGTGTATCGATTCTATACAATAACATAGGAACTGGAGAAGTGATATCACTGGAGAAGTCTTAGTGTATTGACTCTATACAATAACATAGGAACTGGAGAAGTGATATCACTGGAGAAGTCTTAGTGTATCGATTCTATACAATAACATAGGAACTGGAGAAGTGATATCGCTGGAGAAGTCTTAGTGTATCAGTTCTATACAATAACATAGGAACTGGAGAAGTGATATCACTGGAGAAGTCTTAGTGTACTGACTCTATACAATAACATAGGAACTGGAGATGTGATATCGCTGGAGAAGTCTTAGTGTATTGATTCTATACAATAACATAGGAACTGGAGAAGTGATATCGCTGGAGATGTCTTAGTGTATCGACTCTATACAATAACATAAGAACTGGAGACGTGATATCACTGGAGAAGTCTTAGTGTATTGGCTCTATACAATAACATAGGAACTGGAGAAGTGATATCGCTGGAGAAGTCTTAGTGTATCAGTTCTATACAATAACATAGGAACTGGAGAAGTGATATCACTGGAGAAGTCTTAGTGTATTGATTCTATACAATAACATAGGAACCGGAGATGTGATATCGCTGGAGAAGTCTTAGTGTATCGACTCTATACAATAACATAAGAACTGGAGACGTGATATCACTGTAGAAGTCTTAGTGTTTTGGCTCTATACAATAACATGGGAACCGGAGACGTGATATCGCTGGAGAAGTCTTAGTGTATCGATTCTATACAATAACATAGGAACTGGAGACATGATATCGCTGGAGAAGTCTTAGTGTATCAATTCTATACAATAACATAGGAACTGGAGACATGATATCACTGAAGAAGTCTTAGTGAATTGACTGTATACAATAGCATAGGACCTGGAGAAGTGATATCACTGGAGAAGTCTTAGTGTATTGATTCTATACAATAACATAGGAACTGGAGAAGTGATATCACTGGAGAAGTCTTAGTGTATCGATTCTATACAATAACATAGGAACTGGGGAAGTGATATCACTGGAGAAGTCTTAGTGTATTGACTCTATACAATAACATAGGAACTGGAGAAGTGATATCGCTGGAGAAGTCTTAGTGTATCGACTCTATACAATAGCATAGGAACTGGAGAAGTGATATCGCTGGAAAAGTCTTAGTGCATTGATTCTATACAATAACATAGGAACTGGAGATGGGATATCGCTGGAGAAGTCTTAGTGTATTGATTCTATACAATAACATAGGAACTGGAGACGTGATATCAGTGGAGAAGTCTTAGTGTATCGATTCTATACAATAGCATAGGAACTGGAGAAGTGATATCAGTGGAGAAGTCTTAGTGTATCGATTCTATACAATAACATAGGAACTGGGGAAGTGATATCACTGGAGAAGTCTTAGTGTATCGATTCTATACAATAACATAGGAACTGGAGACGTGATATCACTGGAGAATTCTTAGTGTATTGATTCTATACAATAACATAGGAACTGGGGAAGTGATATCACTGGAGAAGTCTTAGTGTATCGATTCTATACAATAACATAGGAACTGGAGACGTGATATCACTGGAGAATTCTTAGTGTATCGATTCTATACAAAAACATAGGAACTGGAGAAGTGATATCACTGGAGAAGTCTTAGTGTAGTGATTCTATACAATAACATAGTAACTGGAGAAGTGATATCACTGGAGAAGTCTTAGTGTATTGACTCTATACAATAACATAGGAACTGGAGAAGTGATATCTCTGGAGAAGTCTTAGTGTATCGATTCTATACAATAACAAAGGAACTGGAGAAGTGATATCGCTGGAGAAGTCTTAGTGTATTGACTCTATACAATAACCTAGGAACTGGAGAAGTGATATCTCTGGAGAAGTCTTAGTGTATCAATTCTATACAATAACATAGGAACCGGAGAAGTGATATCGCTGGAGAAGTCTTAGTGTACTGACTCTATACAATAACATAGGAACTGGAGACGTGATATCGCTGGAGAAGTCTTAGTGTATCAACTCTATACAATAACATAGGAACTGGAGAAGTGATATCACTGGAGAAGTCTTAGTGTATCAACTCTATACAATAACATAGGAACTGGAGAAGTGATATCACTGGAGAAGTCTTAGTGTATTGATTCTATACAATAACATAGGAACTGGAGAAGTGATATCGCTGGAGAAGTCTTAGTGTATCGACTCTATACAATAACATAGGAACTGGAGACGTGATATCGCTGGAGAAGTCTTAGTGTATCGATTCTATACAATAACATAGGAACTGGAGACGTGATATCACTGGAGAAGTCTTAGTGTATCGATTCTATACAATAACATAGGAACTGGAGAAGTGATATCACTGGAGAAGTCTTAGTGTATAGATTCTATACAATAACATAGGAACCGGAGAGGTGATATCACTGGAGAAGTCTTAGTGTATCGATTCTATACAATAACATAGGAACTGGAGACGTGATATCACTAGAGAAGTCTTAGTGTATTGATTCTATACAATAACATAGGAACTGGAGAAGTGATATCGCTGGAGAAGTCTTAGTGTATCGATTCTATACAATAACATAGGAACTGGAGACGTGATATCGCTGGAGAAGTCTTAGTGTATCGATTCTATACAATAACATAGGAACTGGAGACGTGATATCACTGGAGAAGTCTTAGTGTATCGATTCTATACAATCACATAATAACTGGAGACATGATATCACTGGAGAAGTCTTAGTGTATCGACTCTATACAATAACATAGGAACTGGAGATGTGATATCTCTGGAGAAGTCTTAGTGTATTGATTCTATACAATAACATAGGAACTGGAGATGTGATATCACTGGAGAAGTCTTAATGTATCGACTCTATACAATAACATAGGAACTGGAGATGTGATATCACTGGAGAAGTCTTAGTGAATTGATTCTATACAATAACAGGAACTGGAGAAGTGATATCGCTGGAGAAGTCTTAGTGTATTGATTCTATACAATAACATAGGAACTGGAGAAGTGATATCACTGGAGAAGTCTTAGTGTATCGATTCTATACAATAACATAGGAACTGGAGAAGTGATATCACTGGAGAAGTCTTAGTGTATTGACTCTATACAATAACATAGGAACTGGAGAAGTGATATCACTGGAGAAGTCTTAGTGTATCGATTCTATACAATAACATAGGAACTGGAGAAGTGATATCGCTGGAGAAGTCTTAGTGTATCAGTTCTATACAATAACATAGGAACTGGAGAAGTGATATCGCTGGAGAAGTCTTAGTGTACTGACTCTATACAATAACATAGGAACTGGAGATGTGATATCGCTGGAGAAGTCTTAGTGTATTGATTCTATACAATAACATAGGAACTGGAGAAGTGATATCGCTGGAGAAGTCTTAGTGTATCGACTCTATACAATAACATAAGAACTGGAGACGTGATATCACTGGAGAAGTCTTAGTGTATTGGCTCTATACAATAACATAGGAACTGGAGAAGTGATATCGCTGGAGAAGTCTTAGTGTATCAGTTCTATACAATAACATAGGAACTGGAGAAGTGATATCACTGGAGAAGTCTTAGTGTATTGATTCTATACAATAACATAGGAACTGGAGATGTGATATCGCTGGAGAAGTCTTAGTGTATCGACTCTATACAATAACATAAGAACTGGAGACGTGATATCACTGGAGAAGTCTTAGTGTTTTGGCTCTATACAATAACATGGGAACCGGAGACGTGATATCGCTGGAGAAGTCTTAGTGTATCGATTCTATACAATAACATAGGAACTGGAGACATGATATCGCTGGAGAAGTCTTAGTGTATCAATTCTATACAATAACATAGGAACTGGAGACATGATATCACTGAAGAAGTCTTAGTGAATTGACTGTATACAATAGCATAGGACCTGGAGAAGTGATATCACTGGAGAAGTCTTAGTGTATTGATTCTATACAATAACATAGGAACTGGAGAAGTGATATCACTGGAGAAGTCTTAGTGTATCGATTCTATACAATAACATAGGAACTGGGGAAGTGATATCACTGGAGAAGTCTTAGTGTATTGACTCTATACAATAACATAGGAACTGGAGAAGTGATATCGCTGGAGAAGTCTTAGTGTATCGACTCTATACAATAGCATAGGAACTGGAGAAGTGATATCGCTGGAAAAGTCTTAGTGCATTGATTCTATACAATAACATAGGAACTGGAGATGGGATATCGCTGGAGAAGTCTTAGTGTATTGATTCTATACAATAACATAGGAACTGAAGACGTGATATCAGTGGAGAAGTCTTAGTGTATCGATTCTATACAATAGCATAGGAACTGGAGAAGTGATATCAGTGGAGAAGTCTTAGTGTATCGATTCTATACAATAACATAGGAACTGGGGAAGTGATATCACTGGAGAAGTCTTAGTGTATCGATTCTATACAATAACATAGGAACTGGAGACGTGATATCACTGGAGAATTCTTAGTGTATCGATTCTATACAATAACATAGGAACTGGGGAAGTGATATCACTGGAGAAGTCTTAGTGTATCGATTCTATACAGTAACATAGGAACTGGAGACGTGATATCACTGGAGAATTCTTAGTGTATCGATTCTATACAAAAACATAGGAACTGGAGAAGTGATATCACTGGAAAAGTCTTAGTGCATTGATTCTATACAATAACATAGGAACTGGAGATGGGATATCGCTGGAGAAGTCTTAGTGTATTGATTCTATACAATAACATAGGAACTGAAGACGTGATATCAGTGGAGAAGTCTTAGTGTATTGACTCTATACAATAACATAGGAACTGGAGAAGTGATATCTCTGGAGAAGTCTTAGTGTATCGATTCTATACAATAGCATAGGAACTGGAGAAGTGATATCAGTGGAGAAGTCTTAGTGTATCGATTCTATACAATAACATAGGAACTGGGGAAGTGATATCACTGGAGAAGTCTTAGTGTATCGATTCTATACAATAACATAGGAACTGGAGACGTGATATCACTGGAGAATTCTTAGTGTATCGATTCTATACAATAACATAGGAACTGGGGAAGTGATATCACTGGAGAAGTCTTAGTGTATCGATTCTATACAATAACATAGGAACTGGAGACGTGATATCACTGGAGAAGTCTTAGTGCATTGATTCTATACAATAACATAGGAACTGGGGAAGTGATATCGCTGGAGAAGTCTTAGTGTATTGATTCTATACAATAACATAGGAACTGGAGAAGTGATATCACTGGAGAAGTCTTAGTGTATCGATTCTATACAATAACATAGGAACTGGAGAAGTGATATCACTGGAGAAGTCTTAGTGTATTGACTCTATACAATAACATAGGAACTGGAGAAGTGATATCACTGGAGAAGTCTTAGTGTATCGATTCTATACAATAACATAGGAACTGGAGAAGTGATATCGCTGGAGAAGTCTTAGTGTATCAGTTCTATACAATAACATAGGAACTGGAGAAGTGATATCGCTGGAGAAGTCTTAGTGTACTGACTCTATACAATAACATAGGAACTGGAGATGTGATATCGCTGGAGAAGTCTTAGTGTATTGATTCTATACAATAACATAGGAACTGGAGAAGTGATATCGCTGGAGATGTCTTAGTGTATCGACTCTATACAATAACATAAGAACTGGAGACGTGATATCACTGGAGAAGTCTTAGTGTATTGGCTCTATACAATAACATAGGAACTGGAGAAGTGATATCGCTGGAGAAGTCTTAGTGTATCAGTTCTATACAATAACATAGGAACTGGAGAAGTGATATCACTGGAGAAGTCTTAGTGTATTGATTCTATACAATAACATAGGAACCGGAGATGTGATATCGCTGGAGAAGTCTTAGTGTATCGACTCTATACAATAACATAAGAACTGGAGACGTGATATCACTGTAGAAGTCTTAGTGTTTTGGCTCTATACAATAACATGGGAACCGGAGACGTGATATCGCTGGAGAAGTCTTAGTGTATCGATTCTATACAATAACATAGGAACTGGAGACATGATATCGCTGGAGAAGTCTTAGTGTATCAATTCTATACAATAACATAGGAACTGGAGACATGATATCACTGAAGAAGTCTTAGTGAATTGACTGTATACAATAGCATAGGACCTGGAGAAGTGATATCACTGGAGAAGTCTTAGTGTATTGATTCTATACAATAACATAGGAACTGGAGAAGTGATATCACTGGAGAAGTCTTAGTGTATCGATTCTATACAATAACATAGGAACTGGGGAAGTGATATCACTGGAGAAGTCTTAGTGTATTGACTCTATACAATAACATAGGAACTGGAGAAGTGATATCGCTGGAGAAGTCTTAGTGTATCGACTCTATACAATAGCATAGGAACTGGAGAAGTGATATCGCTGGAAAAGTCTTAGTGCATTGATTCTATACAATAACATAGGAACTGGAGATGGGATATCGCTGGAGAAGTCTTAGTGTATTGATTCTATACAATAACATAGGAACTGGAGACGTGATATCAGTGGAGAAGTCTTAGTGTATCGATTCTATACAATAGCATAGGAACTGGAGAAGTGATATCAGTGGAGAAGTCTTAGTGTATCGATTCTATACAATAACATAGGAACTGGGGAAGTGATATCACTGGAGAAGTCTTAGTGTATCGATTCTATACAATAACATAGGAACTGGAGACGTGATATCACTGGAGAATTCTTAGTGTATTGATTCTATACAATAACATAGGAACTGGGGAAGTGATATCACTGGAGAAGTCTTAGTGTATCGATTCTATACAATAACATAGGAACTGGAGACGTGATATCACTGGAGAATTCTTAGTGTATCGATTCTATACAAAAACATAGGAACTGGAGAAGTGATATCACTGGAGAAGTCTTAGTGTAGTGATTCTATACAATAACATAGTAACTGGAGAAGTGATATCACTGGAGAAGTCTTAGTGTATTGACTCTATACAATAACATAGGAACTGGAGAAGTGATATCTCTGGAGAAGTCTTAGTGTATCGATTCTATACAATAACAAAGGAACTGGAGAAGTGATATCGCTGGAGAAGTCTTAGTGTATTGACTCTATACAATAACCTAGGAACTGGAGAAGTGATATCTCTGGAGAAGTCTTAGTGTATCAATTCTATACAATAACATAGGAACCGGAGAAGTGATATCGCTGGAGAAGTCTTAGTGTACTGACTCTATACAATAACATAGGAACTGGAGACGTGATATCGCTGGAGAAGTCTTAGTGTATCAACTCTATACAATAACATAGGAACTGGAGAAGTGATATCACTGGAGAAGTCTTAGTGTATCAACTCTATACAATAACATAGGAACTGGAGAAGTGATATCACTGGAGAAGTCTTAGTGTATTGATTCTATACAATAACATAGGAACTGGAGAAGTGATATCGCTGGAGAAGTCTTAGTGTATTGATTCTATACAATAACATAGGAACTGGAGAAGTGATATCGCTGGAGAAGTCTTAGTGTATTGATTCTATACAATAACATAGGAACCGGAGAAGTGATATCACTGGAGAAGTCTTAGTGTATCGACTCTATACAATAACATAGGAACTGGAGACGTGATATCGCTGGAGAAGTCTTAGTGTATTGATTCTATACAATAACATAGGAACTGGAGATGTGATATCACTGGAGAAGTCTTAGTGAATTGATTCTATACAATAACATAGGAACTGGATAAGTGATATCACTGGAGAAGTCTTAGTGTATCGATTCTATACAATAACAAAGGAACTGGAGAAGTGATATTGCTGGAGAAGTCTTAGTGTATTGATTCTATACAATAACATAGGAACCGGAGAAGTGATATCGCTGGAGAAGTCTTAGTGTATCGATTCTATACAATAACATAGGAGCTGGAGACGTGATATCGCTGGAGAAGTCTTAGTGTATCAATTCTATACAATAACATAGGAACTGGAGAAGTGATATCACTGGAGAAGTCTTAGTGTATCGATTCTATACAATAACATAGGAACTGGAGAAGTGATATTGCTGGAGAAGTCTTAGTGTATTGATTCTATACAATAACATAGGAACCGGAGAAGTGATATCGCTGGAGAAGTCTTAGTGTATCGATTCTATACAATAACATAGGAACTGGGGAAGTGATATCGCTGGAGAAGTCTTAGTGTATCGATTCTATACAATAACATAGGAACTGGAGAAGTGATATCGCTGGAGAAGTCTTAGTGTATCGATTCTATACAATAACATAGGAACTGGAGAAGTGATATCGCT